>CAWUFW010013289.1:50000-484910 GCA_963921515.1 Calotriton arnoldi
GCAGAGATGCAACACTTCTCATAAATGAGGCCCTTATTTGGGATTAACTTTCCAGGTCAAAACTTTATTTGTGCTGGGAAGTAGCCCTAAAGCAGAGGTGTTCAAACGTTTTTGCTTGGACACCCCCTAAGCAAGATAAGGGCCCCCCTTCAAAACTTTATGGCAATATTTGAGGGAGAGGATGGGGCTGGTAGGAGGGGGAGGGGCTTGTAAGGTCATTTTCTGGGGTACTTTTTCTTCAGGTCATAATCACCTAAATGTGAGACTTGTAAAAGAACAAATACACCAAACAGAAAGTGACAAAAAACACTATCAATCAAATCAAACAATCAAACTCCATTTGTATAGTGCACACCTTCTTCATAAGAAACATCAAGCACAGAACTGATTATCAAAGGATCCAATGCAGATAAGAAGGGGGGCTAGCTTTTGTCGCAAAAGTAAGGTTTTCAATTTTTTCTTGAAAGTCGAGATAGAGGCAGCTCTACGCAGGTTCACTGGGAGTGTATTCCACAGTTTGGCTGTCAAAACTGTGAAGGATCTCCATCCTTGTTTTGCCTTGGCAAATTTAGGGACTTGCAGCAATAGAAGATTGTTTGATCCGAGCGATCCACATTGCCTATATGGACGCAGTCTCTTTTGCAGATAGGCAGGACTCTGACCGGAAAAAGCTCTCAATGCTAGTGTTAGAGCTTTAAACTTGATCCACTTTATTACTGGCAGCCAGGGCAGTTGCTTCAAATGGGGTGATATAGACTGGGTATACGGGACTCTTCGTATCAGCCTTGCTGCTCCATTTTGCGCCATCTGAAGTCTGCGAATTAGGAGACAGGGAGTCCCAAATACAGACTATTAGCATAGTTCAGACGGGAGGTGAACCATCATCTTGTGAGCCTCTCTGGAATCAGATTCAACATCTTCCTCAGGGATCTCAGTTTAGCAAAACAAACAAACTTGACACCTGCTTGATTTGAGTAGAGAAAGAAAGGCTCAAATCAAACATTATTCCTAAATTTCTCACCTGGACTGCGGGGGCTGGCGGGGGACCAAGCTCCTCTGGCCACGAAAGGCTATGAAGGGGACGAGAACATGTACCAAAGAAAAGAACTTTGGTTTTATCTAAGTTTAGTTTAGGAAAATTTCCCTCCATCCAGCCTACGACTCCCTTAAGGCATTCCTTGAACTTAATCAAGGCAGAATCTGAATTTTCCTGGAAGGACAGTAAAAGCTGTGTATCATCTGCATTGGACACCACCTGTACCCCCCAAGATTCAGTCAATTGAGTCAAAGGACCTAGGTAGAGATTAAAGAATTGAGGGCTCAGTGCTGAGACCTGGGGGACTCCATATAATAGGGGCCTAGGGGACAATGAAAACAGCTGAAGATGGACCCTCTGACGATATGTCCTGTAAAAAAGACTTCAGCCAAGTAAAGGCCTTCCCTTGAATACCTGTCAATCTGAATCTATCTAAGAGGGTTTCATGAGAAACCATGTTGAGCACTGCTGATAGGTTCAAAAGGACGCCCATCGCAGAGGGTTCACCATTAAGATGGATTTTGATGTATTCTGTTACTTCCCGTATGGCAGTTTTGGTGCTCACCCCTTGTCAGAAGTCAGATTGTGAACCATGAAACAGTCCATTAGATTCCAGGTAAGCAGAGAGCTGGCCATTAACCAGTGTCTCAGGTTTTTTGACTGTGCTGGCAAATGAGAGATAGGACTGAAATTGCACAATGTAGCCATAATGCACCATAAATGGGGTGCTGTGAGCCCTCACACTCCCAGGCCCCAAAGCAACTGCAATTGCTGCACTAATAATAGCTACGGCCCTGAGTACCAGTCTATCTCCTCTGCCTCTTTCCCCTCTTATTCACCATGCCTGACCATCACTCCAATCAAGGGAGTAGCCAGAAAATTAAAATAATCCCCACTTTGAACCAAAGCTATTATGGGACGAAACAAATGAAGCAAGTCATTGCAACCCCCCGCCCCAGAAGAGCTCTTCTATATCTTGCATCTAAGCAGCTATCCATTCATCCTTCCATCCCCCCGCTGATCTCCACCTTTCACCTTTACATTTGCTTATTCATTCTTTCATTCATCATGCAGACTTTCACCATTCCGTCCATCTGCCCATCCATATCCAAACCTATCCATCCATCTCTAAACATTTCTATTAAACCTATCCATCCGAATCAGATTCAACATCTTCCTCAGGGATCTAAGTTTAGCAAAACAAACAAAGTGATAGCACCTGGTTGATTTGAGTAGAGAAAAAAAAGTTAAATCAAGCATTATTTCTAAATTTCTCACATGGACCATGGGGGCTGGCGGGGAACCAAGCTCCTCTGGCCACCAAAGGCTACGAAGGGGAAGAGAACATGTACCAAAGAAAAGAACTTCAGTTTTATCTAAGTTTAGTTTAGGAAAATTGCCATCCATCCAGCCTACGACTCCCTTAAGGCATTCCTTGAACGTAATCAAGGCAAAGTCTGAATTTTCCTGGAAGGACAGTAAAAGCTGTGTATCATCTGCATTGGACACCACCTGTTCCCCCCAAGATTCAGTCAATTGAGCCAAAGGACCTAGGCAGATATTAAAGAATTTAGGGCTCAGTGCTGAGCCCTTGGGGACTCTATATAACAGGGCCCTAGGGGACGATGAAAACAGCTGAAGATGGACCCTCTGATGATTTGTCTTGTAGAAAAGAGTTTAGCCAAGTAAAGGCCTTCCCTTGAATACCTGTCAATCTGAATCTATCTAAGAGGGTTTCATGAAAAACCATGTTGAGCGCTGCTGATAGGTCCAAAAGGACGCCCATCGCAGAGGGTCCACCATGAAGATGGCCTTTGATGTATTCTGTTACTTCCCGTATGGCAGTTTTAGTGCTCACCACTTGTCAGAAGCCAGATTGTGAACCATGAAACAGTCTTTTAGATTCCAGGTAAGCAGAAAGCTGGCTTTAACCAGTGTCTAAGGTTTTTTGGCTGCTGCTGGCAAAAGAGAGATAGGACTGAAATTACACAATATAGCCATAATTCACCATAATTGGGGTGCTGTGAGCCCTCATACTCCTAGGCTCCAATGCAACTGCAACTGCTGCACCAATAATAGCTACAGCCTTGAGTACCAGTCTATCTCCTCTGCCTCTTTCCCCTCTTATTCACCATGCCTGACCATCACTCTAGTCAAGGGAGTGCCAGAAAATTAAAATACTCCCCATTTTGAACCAAAGCTATTATGGGATGAAGCAAATGAAGCAAGTCATTGCCCCCCCCAGAAGAGCTCTCCTACATCTTGCAACTAAGCAGCTATCCGTTCATCCTTCCATCCATCTGCTGATCTCCACCTTTCAGCTTTACATTTGCTTATTAATTCTTTCATTCATCATGCAGACTTTCAACATTCCGTCCATCTGCCCATTCATATCTAAACCTATCTATCCATCTCTAAACATTTCTATTAAACCTATCCATCCGTCCATCTATCTATCCATCATCCTTTCACTCATCTATCCCTGCATCCACCCTTTCACTCATCCACCCATCCATTGAGACATCCATCCATCCTTTCGCTCATACATCCACCCTTCCACTCCTTCCATCCACACATCCATTCATCCAGTATCCTTCCTTTCACTCATCAATCCATCCACCCGTTCACTCAGACATCCATCCTTTCACTCATCCATTGAACCTTCCACCCATCCATCCATTCAACCATCCATCCATCCATTTACCTTTTCATCATCCATCCTTTCACTCATCATTCCATTCACCCTTTCACTCATCCATCAACTCTATCATCAACCCACCTTCCCTTTCACTATGTCCATCCTCCCTTTCAATCATCCCTCCATCCTTTCATTCAGCCATCCATCTTTTCACTCATCCATCCACTCCTTCATCCATTCAACCTTTCACTCACTCATCCATCCATCCAATTCCTCATCCATCCATACATCCACCCCCCTTTCACTCACCCATCCATCCTCCCTTTCACTCATCCATCCTTACATCCATTCTTTTACTTATTCATCCATCCATCTATCCATCCACCCTTGCACTCCCCCATCTATCCACCCTTTCACACACACATCCATTCATCCATCCATCCTTTCACTCACCCACCATTTCACTTCAATTATGAACCTTTGTGTGCTGAGTTGCAGACAGAAGAGGCCCCTCAAGAATTCCACACCCGCTGTAGCTACTAAAGCAGGGGGTTCAAGATGCCCTTGAATCCAATCTCAAAACAGACTCTCCGTGCCTTTCTGGAAAAAAGTTGAGCTTCCACGTGTTGCCTGCCACTTTGCAGCAAGAGTGCCCTCAGGCTTAATGTTAACAAGGAAAGTGAGCCACCATGACTCTTTTGTAGGCCCGTAATCACCGACTCAAACGCTGTGAGGGGAGCGGCCAGCAGCAAGGACTCCCTGTCCCAGCAACCCGTGGGGCCGCCAGTGACGCTCCTGTTTCCGTGCCCGGAGGCGCGTTAAAGCCAGTGGAGGGCTCCCGCAGCGCAGGAAGCCCGTAATCACTGACTCGAATGCCGTGAGGGGAGCGGCCAGCAGCAAGGACTCCCTGTCCCAGCAACCCATGGGGCCACCAGTGACGCTCCTGTTTCCGCGCCCGGAGGCGCGTTAAAGCCAGTGGAGGGCTCCTGCAGCGTGGGACGCACGCAGGCGTGCCCGGGCCGCGCCTGGGCAAAGCCCAGGCCAAGGGTGGGCCCGTCTGTGCCAGGAGGGGCCAGGCCAGGGCTACACCCCTGTCATTTTGACCTCCAGCTGAGCTCTGCAGCACCAAAGGTACTTTCTCATTTAAATGCCTGGTATGGACACTGAGACACTGAGTTAATTCAATCATATTGGGAACAAGTTTGCACTATTCAGTCGTCACCAAAGCCCGAGGAGTGTTGAGCTTTCTGGCTATAGGCACTTGGTTACGCCATACTGATCAGCTACTTTTTGTGTTTACTCTTTGATATCTTGTATCAAGTCATATGGGGAAAAGGAAAGCTGTAGATTGCCTGGGAGGGGGTACTTTGGGGAAGGGCAAGAAGGCTAAAAAGACGTCCAAACAGTCAATCCCAAAAAGTAAGGTCAGCGTTATGAGTCGCATTGATAGCCTGGTGAGTGACTGCCATGAGATACTAATTGCTCCTGTGGGACCCGATAGCTGCCCCAATGTTGAGAGTAACCCTCTCTTTTCTACTCCTCCTAGCGGAGTTTTACCAATCTCGGATATGTTTAAAAGAACTTTATCTAAAGGTTCCATAGTATCAGCACAAACAGGTACTGGGAATGTTGATCCTAAGATGCCATGCTCCAGCACAGCGGACAACAGTCAAGCCGATTATGTAATCAAATGCACGAATAGATTTCTCCCATTAGTGGAATTGATTGAGGAATCATGTCCCTCTAAGGAGACAGAAGAAATAGGAGGTGTTGCTAATAGTGCTACTTTGATCTGCCCGTGTAAGACCTTGTGAACTGTCCAGTCTATTGGTGAACTAGCGGGATTAAAAGCACAGATTAGATCCCTCTCAGATGAAGTGATTACGCTCAAGGGTATGATTGATGTGCTCTCTACCTCACTGAAGTTTTTTACTAGCCAAGCAAACAAACATAGTAATACACAGCCTCAGGCCTCCCATCATAATTCTAGCGTTCAGACTAAGGTAGGCACAGGTACAACAAGTAGCGATAGTGATACCACAGGGCCCCATACTCTAAGGGAAAAGAGAGCTTATTTTGGCCAGTCAAATTTACAGTCCTCCACTATTAATACTCCTGCTGCATATAGAGGACACTGCTCGCACAATGAGGGCCCTAGAAGGGAACAACACATCACTCCTCGCCCTGGCCAACCGTTTGGAACTCTTGCAATCAATAGATTTGCTAGCCATGAGAGACCTCTGACGGATTTGGCAAAACTGAACTTTTTTTTGATCAATGTCCCTAAATCACCTCCAGCATAACCAGAGAAGACGAACACTCTCTAATTAATAAATGTACACAATGGTTAAGACACATACGAAAATGTCGTCCTATAATTAGAGAAGACATATCTTCTGCTAGAAGGTTCACACCCTTGGGTCACAACACCTACTATGTTTGCCTTACGCTTGTAACTTCTGACCTGGTAGAGAATCTAGTGGCGTTTGACTTGCGGACATCACATATGATTTTAACAAACATTAGGATGAAACTTAATCCCCCTGTCAGCTCTGTCCCTCTCTTGAAAAGTAATTCAACTGTAACCTGTACTGAGGTTTCCACATTACAAAGTGTAGATTGAAGCCAAAGAACTCCCTCCCACCATCCCGTACAGAGAAAGTAGTAGAACCTGTATCCATTGAGCCAGAAGATAGGAGCAGCTTTGCCCCGCTGGCTACCAGTAGAACCAGAGGGCTAGATGTAGCTGATGGGCTTTTAGGGTCCAAACTGATTTTACTGGTTGATCCCTTGTGCTCTTCAGAAAATCATAAGTATGTGCAGTTACATCAGGCCAGGGGGAACTGTACTAAGATTGATCCCCGCTGCACAGTTACCAATCTGGATTTCACACACCTAGCACTAGCTTCATGGAATATAGCAGGCCTGTCATCTAAGATTTCATCACAGGATTGGATATCCTTTATAGAGGCCCAGGATATACTGGCTTTTCAAGAAACCTGGGCGCTCAATCCAATATTCCATCATGGTTATCTTAACTTCTCAAAACCGGCACTTGGTGGGCATAAAGGTAGACCTTCGGGTGGCCTTACCATCTGGGCTAGGCAATGTATCTGTTTTAAAATTGAGGAGATCCCGATTGATCATCCCGATATTCTGGTAGTCCTTCTAAACTGTAAACATCCCCCCCACCTAATGGTGATTAATGTGTATGCGAGAGGCACCATGGGAGGCAGAATGTCCACGAAGATTTCCACTCTTGATAGTTTTATAGAAAAAAACAGAGGCTCAAACAATTTGGCCATAGTAGGTGACTTTAATACCATGTTTGAGCCCCTTGACCGTGAGGATAGTAACCTCAGTGTCGTAGAAGATGAGCTGTGGGGCATTCCTCCACTAGATTTTACCCCCAATTAGGAAATGGACGGAGGCTGCTCTTCAGCTCAAAGCGCTGAGCTTGAAGAAGGGTATAATGGCTGTGAATGGGAGAACACCCTCAGATCCCCAGGGTTCACAAACATACAGCAATGGCCTGAGAAGCAGCCGTATGATTATATTTCTTTAAACCTTGAGAATTGGGCATCTCTAATGGATATGGAGGTACGCACCAGAAATGAAAGTGACCACAATCCATTGCTGCTAACAATGACAGTTTCAGGTTATGTCACTGTAGAACCCCAAAACTTTGAAACGACGACTGCTGATGTTATCATGTGTAATGATATGAGGAGGGTCAAATGGTCAAGGGTTGTTGGAAATGAAAATTCACTCACCCAGATGAAGGATGTAGTAGAGAGTACATTAGCTGATCTCCAAAGATTCTCTACGCAGGCTGAACTGAATGTTAGTATCACCCAAGCCCATGAAGACATGTTTGATAAGATTAAGAGCTTTTTTATTAAACCCTACAAAACTAGCAATAGGACCTCCTCAAAGCATGATCATTGGTACAATAAGTCATGCAGAGATACGTACAAGCAATTGACCCATGCTATTAGATCCAAAGATCTGGGAACCATTAAAACTCAACGGAAGCTGTATAAACATACTCAATTGGTTGCGAAAAAGTCCTGGGACTAGTTAAGGTGGCTGGACCTTCTGGAAGCCAGCAAAGAGAAGAACATGCAAACATTCTGGCAGCTAGTCAAATGGGGCAGAGGGGGAATGGGTCAGGCACCCCAAAACCATGTTGCCCCTGATAAGTGGGTCTCCTTCTTTGAGGAGCAATTTGCTGTTGGGGTTAGTGACGTGGGTGATGAACTGTTCCGACCATTGCTCCCAGATTCAGCATTGTTTTTCACAAAGAGTGAGGTGGAAACTGCCTTGAATGCAGCACCAAGGGGCAGGGCACCCGGCCCTGACGGCATTCCTGTGGACTTGTTCACTCATGACAAAGATAACTGGCTACAGTACCTGCAGTTGCTTGCAAATGCGATTGCTAGTGGAGCAAACATACCCGACTCCTGGCGAGGAGCTGAAATTTTACAAATTTATAAAAAGGGGGATCGCTCTAGCCCCAGTAATTACAGGCCCATTAGTTTAATCGATTCTACACAAAAAATTATGGCCAGGCTACTGTTGAATAGAATCCAGTTGTGGATTGATGAAAACAACATACCATCTCCCTTCCAGGCAGGATTTAGGGCTCATGTAAGCACCATCGACCAGGTCTTTTATCTTATTTTAATCTACTGGCGTGTCATAATACTAGCTGGCGGCACTATATATGCCGCCTTTGTTGATTTAAAATCAGCATTCGACACGGTCCCACGCAACAAGCTCTGGTTAGTTTTGAAAGACTTAGGAATGCCTCTTGAACTTTTATCGCTTACAGCTACATTGCACGTAGCTAATTTTGCACAGGTACGTTGGGGCGCCCAGGGCAATACCACTCCAAGGTTCTCAATCCTAAAAGGGGTACGTCAAGGGTGTGTTTTGGCCCCTACCCTATTTTCTTTGTTTATAAATGGGGTTGTTAACTATTTTTCAGCACATCTTACCGATGCTCCGTCAATAGCCGGCTCAAAGGTCCCAATACTCATGTTTGCTGACGATACCTTAATATTATCTAAAACTCAAATGGGGTTGCAGCAAGCGCTCTGTCGTTTTGAGGACTTCTGCAGAGACCATGAGTTAAAGGTGAATGTGGACAAAACCAAGTTCATGGGATTGCACAAGCACAAGATGGTTAAGGGTAGAGTTTTTATGAACGAGGACCCACTAGAACAAACTGACGTATTGACCTACCTGGGGATCACACTGAGTAGAAAGCTAGATTGGAAGCCCCAGATTGATTTATTGGCACTCAAGCACTCACAAATGACAGGAGCACTGCTAAGTGAGCATAGGCGCTCTTTCACTAAGCCGATAGGTCCTGTCCTAAAGATTTATAATACAAAGGTTTTGGCCTCTTCCATTTATGGCGCAGAACTCTGGGGTTTTGAGAACGTTTCATCACTCACTCTAGCCCAGAATAAATTTGTGAGGAGTCTAACTGGCCTTTCCCAGAATACACCGCTTAAACCATTATACTATGACTTGGGATGTAACACGCTGGTAGAGGTGGTAAGATTTAGACCTCTTGCTCTCTGGCGAAGATTATGGTCAACTCCGGAGCTGATACATTTTGCTAATGCGCTCAAAGATGTCAGAGATGCAGATACATCACATAAGATCAGTTGGCTACAAAAGATAAAATGTTCCCTCGTGAATATGGGCATGTCCCATTTACGGGAAAACCCGGGTGGCAACATGTTTCCCCCTAAAAAAGTTTTTAAAAGAGGCATATTGGTCTATGGTCAAAGTAAATAACATGCAACTCACTGGTATTCAAATATTGACCAGTACCTTTCTTGAACATAAGCCAGAGCCCATGTTTGAACATTTTGGGGATTTTATCACGAAGCCTGGCGATAGGAAACTTTTTTATCAATTTCGAGTAGGCATTTTACCAGTTAAATCTTTTACTACCAAATGGAATAAGATTCCAGATAGTAAATGTGTATTCTGTCAGGATCAGGACGAAATGATACCAAATATACTATTTGTATGTCCAGCCTATAAGTCGCCACGTAGCAAGTGGCTAAAACCAATCTGTTCTAATATGGGCACCAGGTTATGTGTAACTGCTCTAAGAATATTGAAGACCGGTACTCAAGAACCCATTGTGATAGCCCTAGCGAAATTTTTTAGCTGGATGGGGAGAATACGGTCTAATTTTTTAAAACAACTGCTGCTGTAGACCAACTCTAAATTACTGTTGCTGCTATTCCTGGCGTTAGTATAGCATTTTACGAAGATTTTACTTTCATAATGATTTATGTGTTTCTTTTTAACTGATTGTTTTTTAACTATTTTATCATACTTATGAGTCCTTATTTATTCTGATGCACTATGTTGTATTATTTCAGTGATCATGTTTAAATTTATGATTTTTTATTGTGGTTTTGTGTATTTTTATGTGTCTTTTATGATCTGAAAGATCGAAATAAAGACTAAATTGAATTGAAAGTAAAACAGTCATAATTGTGATGTAGTGTATCCCTCACACATCTGGGTCCCACTCCCCCGTTTCAATAATGAAAAAGTGTCCTCTTATTGGATTTCTAGAAATGTTTGCACTTGGTAAAGTTTTATTACCTATTACTAAAATGTATTCTTTCAAAGCACTTGTTTTATCTTAAACACCAAATCATTTTGTGTCAGCCTATCTTTTACTCAGGGTCACTGGATTTATGATTTTGTGATTCTCTGGCTGCTACGTTTTCCACATTTGCCACTTAATCCGTCATCTTCTGAAGATTTTAACAAAAAAATTGATTGTAGCTCAAACGGATCAGGAGTTACTATAAACGTGTGCCTGAGCAGTGGAATGCCCTTTGCAATGGAAAGCCATTTACAGTGGAAAGCCCTTCACGAAGATTGACTGGTTATCTTTCAATTGCATACTGCTATATTTGGGTGTTTAACTGGTACTAATCAGGTCAAATCTTTGCCCAGACAGAGCAACCATTTGTAAAAATGACAAAAAAAGAATAAATAACATTATCACAAAATGTGCCACATTATGATGCATAATTTGTTTTTTCTTGCTGCTTAACTTAGTCAATCCTGCAGCAGAATGTGGTCCTCCGTTGCTACATAATTTCAATGGCCCTGCTTATACTGTGTTTAATACTATTTTAAAATAATGGCATATATTCAGAGTGCTTGCTGTTACCAGCTGGAGCTTCTTAGCACTATATATAAACAAGTCACTCTTCCCGAAAAGTGCCAACAAGGATTTAATTCTGTGACTCTCTGGTCTCACAGAGAGACATTTAGAATGATCGCATGAACCAACTGAGATTTCATTATGTAAAAGAGTGCCTCTCCCACCGTTAATTTGCATTTATTTGTTACTTAACATGTGTGAATGATCTAATATGCAGTTATCTAAAGGCAAAAAGACAACAAAATACTTTAGAATATTTTATTCATTTCTGCCACCTCTTTGATCCCGCAGCCACAGAGGTCAAGATTACAATTGCCATGCTTTTTCATGCACTTGAAATGTTGCATGTAAATGAAGAGAGCCTGTAAACGTGACAAATATTCAAAGTTGGGCTTCCAGGCCATCTTCATTTACAAGTACTTACAGGCATTTATACAACCCTGGGAAAATGGCCACTGACCCCCAAGGGGGCACGCCCCACAGTTCGAAGACCTCTGCCCTAAAGTAAAGCAAAGTAGTGCCAGTGCTTCTTTGCGCCAAGGGGGCTACCATGAGCGATACATGGGTGTTTGCATGCAACCCCCACCCATGCTTTTGAAGCAAAGCCCTCTCCACTACTATTTGTTGATAGCGCTTTGCACCAATCAATAATACTTCAATGAGGCTGGCATTAAAGAGGCAACATGTTGATCGTACAGTTTTGCTGATGGAGGGCGCAGATACTATGGCTGACGGGATATGCTGAAAGCTATTATTGATGTTGTCTATGTTCATTGATGTGATCATGCCGCTATGTTATTGATTTCTTAACTGGACTTTATGACTACCTATTGGCTCTGTACGGTGCTATCAATGCTGTTATATTGCTTTGTTTTCATGTATACAAAATGTAAAATCTTTAATAAATAGATCAAACAAATAAAAATAAAAAAATTAAACAGGCAACATGTTTTATTTCTCCAAAATGTTCTAATGTTGTTGCACTGTACAGAATGCATCCAAGGTTGAAAAAGTTTTAAAGTTTGGCTAAGCATAGTATTTTGTATTCGAAGGATACCCTTCAATGACAAACACTATGCTAGACATCATGCAGACACCGTTGCATTATGGTGCCAAAGATGTGTGTGTGGAGCTAAAACATATAAAGGTATGGTGGCTTCTAAAATGGTATTTTTTTCTCAGTGTTATGGTACAAATCACTAAAACCAAAATTACCAAGATTCTGGATTGGATAGGGGTAAGCCCAAGATGAGAAAAAAGACCAATCGTATTGGAAGAGGAAGCCTCACTGACATAATGTGATATGCTTCATCATAGGCAACATCTCCCCACCCTGGTAGGACAATACCACCAAGGCAGACTCTACCTTCTAGCAAACCCAATGGAGGGAGTTCTTAAATAAGATAATTTCCTGGACAAAGCAGGAGGATCCAGATAAAGTTAAAAGTAACTAGAGATAACCGGTTTTCTCCTTTATTTGTGGTGACCTCTGGTGCATCTAAAACCAAATTGTCAGCACAGGCAGCTGTGCGCTTCAAAGGATCTGCAAATTCTGCAGTGAGTGGGTAGGCAGTCTCGTGGCAAGGTGGGGAAACACAACAGGGTACCACACCCACGAAGAAACCAACCCCAAGCAGGTCCTGAACGAGCATGAGGACATCGCTATCAATTATAGTGAACGTATCCTCTCTGACACAGAAAAGAAAGTTCTCAACAAAGGACTAGGATTTGTACCCATCCCTAAAGTCAACATCTTCAAACTGAAGTTGAAACTCACTGAGTTCCTTTGGAAAGTGAGACTTAAAGTGTTCTCTAAAGAACACCCCTGTGGAGAACAGCCTGACACCAATACTGGATTGCACCCAAAATCTGCCTTCACCCCTTCTACATTTGGCATGCCACCAGAAGTGTTATCATTCGAAAAGGCTGTGAATAGGGGCATTGACTCACTAAACAATGATCATCATGAACATTTTTGTAACACCTCAAAGGAGGAAATGATGGCCTCAAAAAAGCTGGCCAGTGATGAGTCAATAGTGATAATGCCAGCCGATAAGGGTGGGGTGATTGTTATCATCCCTGTTAGAAATGGGGGTCTCTAGTTAGCAGAGGTAGGTACCTTTGCCCAAATAGGGACCCTTGCTTCTACTCAGGGTAAGGGGAAACCCACTTTAGATAACCCCTGCTCACCCCCTTGGTAGCTTGGCATGAGCAGACAGGCTTATCCTAAAGGCAATGTGTAAAGTATTTGTACCAACACTCACAGTAACACAGTGAAAACACCACAAAAAGACACCACACCAGTTTAGAGAAATAAAATATCTTTATCTAAACTAAACAAGACCAAAACAACAAAAATCCAACATACAGATATTCAGAAAAATGACTTTCAAAAGGATATTGCAAAAATAAGCTTGTAGAAATCAAATAGCACCAACTGGGGCTATTGCGACGTCGTGATAGCAAGAAATCCAAAGTAAGGCGCCGACCGCGAGGATCGCGGCGTCTGGCGCGGAGTCACACAGACCCCCCAAACAAACAGTACCTTGGAAACGAAGTCGGTGATGATGCATGGCGTCGAAGATGGCCGATGTCGGCTCCGTTGACGATGCGACGTCGGCAAGTTCGTAGAGTCGCCCTCGGCGGTTATCGGCGCCACGTCGTAGGGCGTCGGAGCTGCGGAGCAGGCCGGGCAATGCGTTGTTCACTTCATGAGCGGCTCCCGCGCCTCAGTGCAGGTCTCGGCGTCACAGCGGCGTCGGAAACAGGTTTTCTTGCTTCTCTTGGGTTTCTTCCAGCTCCCAACAGCAGAAACAACCTCCAGAGGCCCAAAAGTGGCACAGACACCTCAAGGCAGGTCAGAACTCACAACAGCAGAGTTCAGGGGAGCTGGGGGTGAAGTCTTTGTGTCCCTGAGACATCTGAACATGAGGCCAGCTCACTTCAGGCCCTTGGAGATCTCCTTCAAGCAGGGGACACAGCACACAGCAAAGTCATTCTCCTTTCCTTGGCAGAAACAGCAACTGCAGGCCAACCCCAGACACACAGTAAGGGCAGTACTTCTCCTCAGTCTCTCCAGCTCTTCTCCTTGGCAAAGGTTCCTCTTGAATTCCAGGAATGATCTAAAGTTCAGGGGTTTTAGGTCTAATACTTATACCCCAAAATATCTTTGGGGCATATTATCAAGCGGCAGCGATAATTATCGCTGGCCGCGCTTAGCGTGCAATTTTTTATCGCCGGCTATCGCTAGAAATTATCGCCATGCTAGCGCTGTATTAACAACGCATAGCGCAATGGCGATAATTATTCTAGCGATAGCGGTGTTTTCCAGCGATGTTCCATGGAAAACGCCGATAACCTTGCTGATACGACCCTGTGGTCGTATCAGCATAATCCACCCCAATGCAAAGTATAGGTAAGTCAGAATTTTAGCAGACGTTAGTTTTTGGCGAAAACCGTGGTTTTCGCCAAAAACTAACGTCTGCTAAAATGCGTGGGCCTGCTTGTAAATATCGTGATGTGCACATCAGCGATAATTTACAAGCAGTACTGCACAGTGACGCCCACTTTGCATCTCATTAGAGCTGCAAAGCGAGGCGTCGGGAAAACGGGTGCTAACATGCGCTAATGCATGTTAGCACCCACTTGTAAATAGGGCGATAGTTTTATCTCCGCTTTTTTGGCTTTTAAAGCCAAAAAAGCGGAGATAAGGCCCTTGTTGATATGCCCCCAAGTTCTCTTTGTGCAAGGGGCTCTAACCAAGTTCAAACCAGTTCTGCCTCCACTGGTGCAACATGACCACAGGAGGTGGAGACAGCATTGTGCAAGGGAGACAGGCCCCATTCAGGTGCAGGGTAAATCTCCTCCCACCATTCTATATGCAGCCAGGGTCTATTCAGCTCAGGGCTGGGTCATCCAGGAAGGGCCAGGCACACCTCAACCCCCCCAGAGGCTGTCTACAGGGAATGCACATCCTCTGTCTCTGTCACACTGAAACCAGACAGTCAATCCACAAACAGACAGAGGCACACAGAAAGGTTGAACAAGAAAATAGCCACTTTCTAAAAGTGCTATTTTCAAACACATAATTAAAAAACCATCTAAGGGATACCAGACTCCAATTTTCTATCTTAATCCTATGGGAAGATATGCTTGTAAAATGTCACAAAGCATTCCCCATTCTGTCCTATGGGCAAGATAGCCTTTCAATAGTGAAAAACAAAATTGGCAGTATTTCACTATCAGGACATGTTACACACACCAGTACATGTCCTACCTTTCACATACACTGCACACTGCCCAGGGGGGTACCTTGGGCCTACCATAGGGGTGTCCTATGTGCAAGGAAAGGGAAGGGTAGGGCCTGGCAAGTGGGTGCACTTGCCAGGTCGACATGGCAGTTAACAAACTGCGCACAGGCACTGCGGTGGCAGGCCTGAGACCTCTTTTCAGGGCTACTCATGTGGGTGGCACAATCAGTGCTGTAAGCCCACCAGTAGCATTTGATTTACCAGCCCTGGCACACTCAGTGCACTTTACTAGGGACCTACTGGTAAAACAAATATGCCAATCAGGGAGAGCCAATCACAATATCAATTTACACAGGGAGCACTTGCACTTTGACACTGATCAGCAGTGGCAAAGTGCCCAAAGCATCTAAGCCAGCAAAAACGAAATCCAGCACAGCATCAAAAACATAGGAGGTAGAGGCAAAAAGTCAGGAAAAACGACGCCAAGGATGCCAAGGATGCCAAATCTAACAATCCCAAAGACTATGCACAAGGCAGAATGCCTTAGACTCTTCAATGACACTTGCAATTGCAAGCATCTCTCCAGGGACTCAACTTCTGAAGTACAGGGAGAGATATCTTTCCTGGTAACCAAGGGAACTGACAATGGGTGGAGCATGAGTCTGATTTCCTGACTCAAAAATAACCACAAGTGCCTTACTTTACGTGCTTCCAAAGATACACAAAAACAGGGATAAGACCTGCACTCATACCTCTTTCACAATTTTGGGATGTGTTTTTGACACCATTGGTTAAAGAGATGCCCACCTTCCTCAAAGACACCAAGGACGTTCTTAATATAACCAAGGACATACCCTTTGTTTAAGAAAGAGAGTTACTCATCAGCCTAGATGTGGATGCACTATATACTAACATCCTGCAAGAGGCATCCGTTGAGGTTATAGACAAAATCCTAAGTGAGATAGCATGGGAGTCTCTGACAGCACACAAATTCATACTTAATATGGCACATCTAGCATTGACTCGAAACTACTTCAAGTAAGGAGAATTTTTTCTGCAAGTACATGGGACATCAATGGAGAGCATCTTTGCCCCCAGCCTGGCATGTCTTTAAGTACACTCCTTCAGATCACAGTATGTGCTCCACCCATCCAGCCAATTTAGGGAAAACATCAAATTGTGGAAAATGTACATAGATGACGTGCTTATAGACTGGAAAGGAAGTAAGGAAGATGCCCTATCTTTCTCAAATGGCTAAATGCACTAAACCCTGTCCTTAGATTTATGATCACGATATGTGGGTCAAACTGGCCTTTTTAGACTTACTAATATCTGCCAACGAGGGCTCCCCGATGACTGAGGTCTACTTCAGTGAGTCAGATAGGAACCACCTGCTCCACTTCGAAAGCTATCATCCTCGATCTTTATGAGAGAACCTTCCAGTGGGTCAGTTTTTACATCTGAGACTGTAACTGTTCCAACACAAAGAACTATAAGGCCAATGCTGAGAGACTCAGTAAAAAACTTACGTAAAGGACATATCCCGCGTAACTCATTAATCGAGCTAATAGGAGAGCGCAAAACAATAACAGGGAGCAATTGCTATCCACTTTTGAAAGACCCAGCCAGGAAAGACTGATCTGTGTATCAACCTTTAATCCTGTATCTAATGAATTGCAGAAAATCATCAATGAGAATTGAGGGATTTTGGTGTCGGGGTATTGGTCTCAACAAACCAATGTACGCCTTCAAAAGGGCCAATAACCTAAAAGACATATTAGTACACACTGGCCAAGGAAACCCCTTATGGATAATAGACAGATAACACTGTGGGGCATACCGACACCAGGTGGGCCACTCCTTGCAGCAATTGTAGTGTATGCCCTTTCATAAAAAAAATGAAGTAGGTAGATCTGGGGCTCATAACCCAATGGATGTTGTAAGGACTATCAAACTGCAATTCCAAAAATGTAGTTTATATCATAAAGTGCCCTAGTAATCTCCTGTGTGTAGGGATGATGTCAAGAAGCATAAAAACAAGAATAACAGAACACCGCAGCACCATACGTTGTAAACGGGATGCTATGAAATTGACGCAACACCACATCGAGAAGGGACAAACTGACAATGATTCGGAATGGCGCGTGATTGAAAAACTGAAACAAAATAAGAAAGACATGACTCAACCACTTCTCCTCTTTGAACAGAGATGGGTATACAGACTCTACTCTGACATCTAGGGGCTAAATGATGAAATACCCTCGGATTACTTGAACTACCCAAAACAATGAATTTTCAGACATTGATAAAGGGGACCCCTCTTAAATGACCCCCCTACATGAACTGTTGTCGCCCCAACCCAAGGACTCATCTGTACCACTAGGACCTCTTTGGTGCTACATTGTGTTACTGTAAGCACAATATACTTGTAGTTATGTCACCCTAACATCTCATCTACACCAACAGCTCAATAGCTGTTTGGCAAGTAACATGAACACTGTTTTAATGCACACTTGTCCTGTACATGGTGGTTGTTTTATTTTTCCTTTGTCTTATAGGGCCTGTGCATTTGCACCAAGGATAACAATGTATTACATTTTGAAATCCTAATCACATACTTTTTACTCGATCCTTGGGGCAACAACCTGTAATACCCATCTATAGGCCCACTGAGTGGCCATTCATCTCTCTGCTTTAGGAATTTTTAAATGAGTGTACCACCCAGCTCCTCCTGAAACCTATAGATTTGAGCACAATAGGTTTCTTTTAAACCATGCGGATCATTTACGGTATGTCTACCTCGGTCACTACAAGCAATAGCTTTGAAAATTTGGGCACCTAATTGCATAAGATAACTTGGCTTGCTGCAGTATGTACAGAGCCCCTCCGGCACACAGCTGCCTATGTTGCAAACCTTGTCACTGATCCCTATTCAGAGCCGCTGTCGGACATGCATGGGACTACACTTCCCATGTTCCTCAGCAGCCCCACAACCATGTCCGCACTTGCAGCAGAAACGGCTCCAAGAGTTTTTCCTGCTCCAGTTCTCGAGTTTTACATGGCCATAACAGCACCTCTTGGATAACGACTATGGCCCAGCAGTACTACAGTTCCTATTTTTGGGGATTAGATCTGCACCAAAAATGACTGCATTTACTGCCATGGTGGGCTATATTCCCCCACAACGCCATCTTTATCGAACCCCAGTTCCTAGGAGCTAATACCAAATTAGTTGAATCAAGTAAAAGCAAAATTCCTTCTGGGCATATTCGGTATAGCAGTATCGACCCCTCCCCCGCCACACACATGTCAACTACAGTCTCCATACTGCAATGGGGCAGCCAGTTGAGGCAAATTAATCAACCTCTCCCTCCACCTTAAATAGAGGCCATAGCCATCATTAGAGTTGTACCTGCGTCTGGGTGAGGACGTATGAAAGGTGCTCCTACACGGTGTACCTCATGATGACTTGTGACCTTAGGAAATTACTCCAGAACCAGGGGTTACTCTTAGTGGGCATTACTGCCCTTCTTTTACCACATATGGTTACTTTAACCTTTTGTTACCTCCCCATAGTGGGCATCTACTTTGGGCATTGGGAGGTGTATTTTATGTCCGGGAGACGATGGATAAGGGGAACTATGCAATGCTGGTGCTATTGGACCTGTCGGCGGCATTCGACACAGTGTCTCATAAGATCCTCTTAGACAGGCTCAGACAGTTGGGAGTGATAGGGACCACCTTAGCTTGGTTCAGCTCCTTTTTAGAAGGCCGCTCCCAGAGAATTCGGTTGCATCCTTACACTTCCAATTCTCGCCCTCTGATCTGTGGAGTACCTCAGGGTTCAGCCCTCAGCCCGACCCTTTTTAATGTCTACCTTGCGCCCCTCTGGTAAAGCAACACGGTGTCGATGTTATCTCATATGCTGACGACACGCAGCTTGTGTTTTCTTTCCAAGATCGCTCTGAGGCCGCTTTCTCAAACTTTAGGCAGTGTCTTATGGACATTTCAGCATGGATGACAGCTAATTGCCTAAAGTTGAATACGGATAAAACAGAGGTACTGTTCTTCAATCAGCCCTCCCCCCGTTACCCGACCTCTGGTGGCCCGCAGAGCTCAACCCCCCTCCCCTCCCAGTCCCGTCTGCAAGGAATCTGGGTTTCAAACTGGATACCACCTTGTCATGCAAGACCCAGATAGGCCATGTTTCCTCGTTCTGCTTTTGGAAGATGAAGGCCCTACGGAGATTCCTTCACTTCCTACCCATGGACTGCAGGAAAACAATAGTCCATGCGTTGATCACGTCGCAGCTTGACTACGCTAACAGTTTGTATTTGGGTCTGCCAGCATACCTGTTCAGGAAACTGCAAACTGTGCAGAACGCGGCAGCCAGGCTTATTAGAAACGTCCCGCTGAGTCACCACATTTCCCCCCATCTGCGCAGCCTCCACTGGCTGCCCGTTAGAAGGAGAACTGAATTCAAGGCACTGACTCTGGCCTACTGGGCACTCAATGATATTGGCCCTCAATATCTAAAGAAGAGAGTCCGCAAATACCATCAGTCAAGGACCCTAAGATCAAATCATCTTGAGCGCCTTGTCACCCCCCGTTTCTCAAAGTCCAGAATAGGAGGACGGTCCTTCTCCGTCAAAACCGCGACCTTGTGGAACTCCATGCCTGAACACATCAGAAAAGCCAAATCGGAATCAATCTTCTTGAAGACCTTGAAGACTTGGCTCTTCAGCCTCCCTTAGCACACTGTGGCTCGACAACTCTAACTCGCCCTCACCTTCCTCTGTCTCCGCTAGCGCCAGGACACCTCCGTTGGGGGTAGCTGCGCGCTTTAGAAGCTTAAATACATACATACATGTAGGGGTAGTACCCCACTACAGTTTTGCAGATTGTCACTTAACCTTTTTTCCTCTTTTTGAAACCCAGCGCACCAGGTTAGCTTGATATGTGACCTACGAAATTGCAGGCTGAGATATACAGGCAAGAGAATATTGTTGATAAAGTACTGATGATTGTCTCATATTAAATTAGTGCATGGCGACAGAGGACATTGTCTCTCCCCAGACTAGATGGCGGTATCCCCTTAGGAGGTTACGATTTTGGACCCTTTAAGCCCTTGTGCATGATTGTTTGTCACTTTTATAAGTGTGTTCATGTGTTTTGCAGTGTCTTTTCACTTGTGACCCACATATGAGGTCATTGACCTCAGCATGTAACATGTGCCTCTATTTGACGATACCTGGCTGATAAAAATCCAGATTTTTGTTTGTGTATTGGTTTTCTATTGACTATTTGTTAGTCTAGGTCTTTAGGGATCCTTAGCCTTGACTAATGCCCCCGACCGATATAGGTGACTTAGAATAGGGCAGAAAAATGTTGGTGATAAGACAATGGTCTGAATCCTTGTGCTCTCATTTAATCGCATAGATGGTTTTAGATGCACCAGAGAGAACCACCAATAAAGGTGAAACCCCATTATCTCCAGGCACTTTTAACTTTATCTGGATCCTCCTGTTTTGTCCAGGCAATTATCTTATTTAAGAACGCCCTCCACTGTGTTTACTAGGAGTTAAGTCTGCCATGGCGGATTTGTTCTGCTAGGGTGGGTAGAGGTTGCATGTGATGAAGAATGTCACATTATGTGAGTGAGGCTTCCTCTTCCAATAAGATTGGTCTTTCTTCTCCTCTTAGGCTTTCCCTTATCTATACCAGAATCTTGGTAATTTAGGTATTTGGGATTTGTACCATAACACTGATAAAAATAGCATTGTAGAAGCCACCATACCTGTATGTGTTTTGGGTCTTTACATTGTGAGAACGTGTGGTGGTGTACACTCCCTCTCTCCTTTTATGTTTTGAAGTGTGTGTGGAGCTAGGCAGCCAATACAGTGCCAGTGCAAGAGAGAGCAGGACCATCCCTTATTTTAGTAGATATGGCACTATCCTGCTCTCTCCCTCTCATGCAATGCAGTGCAGCAACTTTGGTTGTTGTGCTGTGTTGCATACCATCTTTGTAAATCTGTCTTTAGAGAGGAACTCAGAATAAGACTCTTGTTAATTTAATTGCAGTTTCATTTAGCACAAAACAAATCCCAAAGGGCATCATAGCACTTCTGAGTTTGCAGTCACTAGCTTAAATTAAGGACCGATTTAGTGCTGGATGGTAATGATAAATCCTCCAATTACTGGACAAAGTACTATATCTGGAGCAGAATCCCCTGAAGGGATTCCCTACACTGTGCTATCCCTAAGGCTGAAGAAACAGGACCAGTGTTTTTTCCCTAGATTAAAAATTGCCCCCCAAAAACAGAAGATTTTCCATGACTAGTGGTGCCCTGAGGGTACTCTCTGAAATGAGAAATTACCAGGGGAAGGGTGAATACTGCACCCAATCTCCTGAGTAATTACCCATTTCTCCTGAGTTTCACCTGCAAATTCCAACTGCTGAAATGTCTGGATGAAATGCAGCGGATCTGCTACATCCCAGTGGATCACATCATTCTGATGGGTTCTTCAACATCAGACACCACCACCAAAGAATTAACAGGGGGACTCAGAATGAGGCTGTAAGTTGTAATTGTGAGTTCTACAAATATATATATTTTGCAGAACACTGGGGGTCGAATTCACAAAGATGTTTCTATGAGCAATGGTGACTTAGTTATCACTCAGTCCTCATTTACCTAGTTTAAGATACAAACTTTGAGACTCTGGTCATGAGATTTCTCTCTAGCCCTCCTTAATACATGTGCATAGAATAGGGCACAGATCTTCATTCCAGTGCGTTTCCTGAGGTCTGATGAGAGATGAAGTATGAAGGCACAACCACATAATGACATGCATCGAATCCAGCATTTTAGAGAAAATAGCAAAACTCTGGATTTTTTTTTCTTTGATCACTCAGGAAGTAAATGGTAGGTGGTATACAGCCTTTCTGCTGCTTGACTTGGCTACTTGTGGCAAATAGCCTGCCTGAGATTTCACTTAAAGTCTATGAAAGAGTATTATTCCTCTGTTTCCTGCATCACACAAGTAGGTGCAAATGGGGATGGTGGACTTTGGTATTTATTGACATGGGTCTCCCGAGTGTAGCACAACGCTGTGTTTTCAGTGGATGTGGGACCTTCACAGATGGTAAGACACAAATAGCCCAGGCATGCTGGTTCATAAAGGTCTTACAACTGCTTTGTGGGAGACATTCGGGCCAGGACTATGGCAAAACAGAGCAAAGCTATACTTTCAAATTATTCACAATCTGAGGAATCTGTCTGTAAGTGGAAGCCTTCCCTATTACTCATTGGTTTACCAGGAAACATCACAAATTATGATCTTGATTTGTTGCTTGAATTTCGCAAAAGATGCCAATTACTCCTGAGTTCGTCAGACATGAACATGTCAGTTGGTAAGGTAGACTCCAATGTTTATTTTTTCAGCCTTCTGGTAGTATGGGTGCCTTACATTTTTGTTGTCCAATGGTCACAAAAATAGAAACAGCATGAAGTTATTTCAGAGAGGCTTGATAACTGTAAAGAAATGAAGAGTCCCTCAATATTAGGACCATAACAAACATGTAGAGCTATTCTATTGGTGGTTATATTCACCATAATGAATGTATTGGTTGGTTGCCGAACTTCTTGTTTCTGATTGGTTGATCAGGAGCCTCTTCTAAAATAAGATCACAGGGCCTGATTCACAAAGGTAAACTTACACTTTTGTGAAAGTTTACTATTTTTTTGGTTTTCACAAACTATGCGTTTCATTTTACTAGTAGTATTTTTATGGTTAACGGTACTCCGCAGCACTGTGCACATAAAAAGACAGGACAGGCCTATCTTTTTATGTCTGGAGTTTCCTCCATGAGTGTGTCGTCTCTGCAGTCGTAAAATTACTATAGGTAAAATTAATCTTGTTGTTCATGAACACCAAATATAATCGTAAACTTACACAAAAATGTAAGCTTACCTCTGAGAATCAGGTCCAGTGTGTTTGCAATGATTTTTTTAAAAATTGTACACTTTTGATTTGATTCTTTGTTCCATAATCAGGATATCGAGACACATGTTGCCTGATATTTTCCCCACTGAATATCTTTAAAGTAGCTATGCCAAACATGTGTAGGTTGCACAAGAGCTGTGGTTCATATTGTGCACAATTCATGCCTTCTCTTTATATATTCCTTGCTCAAGAAAGCCCCCAAGAGAAATTATATATTTCCAAAGAACAAAGGACTTGTAACAAAAGTAAGTTGAACTGTATGATTTGGGCGAAAGAGGTTTTAATTCTTGGTTCATTGCGCTGCAGGCAGTTTCAGCTTCTGAACCATTTTTGGTAGCCATAGATGGGGAATAACTTGGATAGATAACTGACCCAGGTGAATGGCTTTATAGGTGTGCCAACATAGATGGAATGTAATTCGTCTAGGTATGGGCAGCCAATGAAGAGCCTGGAGTATCGTAGCGAAGCACTTGAATTTTTTAGTGTTGCTAGCAAGTCTGGCTGAGGATGACGAATTGCCTCAAAGTGAATGAGGATGGGTAGCAGAAAGAGGACAGATGGTAAGATGTAAAATATTAGGTAAAGTGAACTCTATGGTGGATACATGGAAATACCCAACTGGCATATTTAATTTACTTATAGGCCCCCAGTAAAGTGCACTACATATGCCCAGGGCCTGTAACTTAAATGCTACTTGTGGGCCTGCATCACTACCTGTGCCACCGACTCAAGTAGCCCTTTAACCATGTCTCAGGCCTGCCATTGAAGAGCCTGTGTGTGCAGTTTACACTGCCTTGTCGACTTGACATTTAAAAGTCCATACCAAGCCTTAAACTCTCTTTCTTTACATATAAGCCATCCCTAAGGTAGGCCCTCGGTAGAATATAGGGCAGGGTGCTATGTAATCAAAAGGTAGGACATGTACTTTTAAGTCTTACATGTCCTGGTAGTGGAAAACTCCCAATTCGTTTTTCACTACTGAGGGGCCTATCCCTCTCATGGGTTAACATTGGGGATTCCTTATTACATTTAATATGCTTTAATTTCTAATAGAGAGAAGGTGGACATATCATGCTTAGTACTTATTGAATGGTAATGATAACTCCTCTTTAATGGAAAAGTTGGATTTGTTATTGCCATTCTGAAAATGCCACTTTTAGAAAGTTGGACATTTTCCTGCACTTAGACATTTTCTGTCTGCTGCCTGTATCTGTTCACTGGCTGGGCGGGGTGACAGCTGCACTTTGTGTATTCCCTCTAGACAGCCACACACAAAGGGAACCTGTGTGTGGCTTGATGGATCATCCTGGGAGGATGGGGGAGGAGCAGGGCACAGCCTCTCACTTACACCTGAATTGGCTGTGTCCTGTCCACACACAGAGGGCTGCATATCTCCTGTAGTGAGCCTGAAGCCAGATCAGTAAGGGAGGACCTATGTGCCCTTCAAAGACCCTTCTTTCTAGTCACCCCCAATTCAAAGGCACAACTTGGTATAAGTACTGGACCTCTGACCCTACCAACTCAGTTCACTTCTGGACCTGTGGATACTCTGCCAGGAAGAAGGACTGCTGTGCTGCTGAAGAACTGCCACTTGGCTGGACTGCGGCTCTGGAAGAACTGCTTTTCTTCTGTGCTGAACTGCCTTCTGCTATCCTTGCCTGGGTGAGAAGGACTGGACCAACATCACTTGAAGCCGGAAACAGAGTGACTCCAAGGGCTTGCTAGCTTGCATCGTGATCGAGTCTCAGGGACATAATAGACTTCCAACTCATTGCCTTCTTTGCTCCTCGCATGTCGTCCTCAATGTAACCACGAACCAAGGTACTGTTTCAGCAGGCCAAGGCTGGTCCCTGTATCTGACCGGCATTCCATCGCGGTTGGCCTGAACTTTTGGATTTCATCTGGAATGGCATGACCAGATAGCCCTGGTTGGTGCTTTATGCTTTTAAGTACTACATTTCAAGATATTCTCAAAAAATTCAGAACTCTGGTTCTTCTTATTGGATGATTGTCATTTTGATCTTGTTCTGTTCAATAAATTAAGCTCTATCTTGCTAACCAGGTGTGGCATCTTTTTGTGTGGTGTTTGCACTGATTTAGTGTTTGAAGTGTTGCACAAATACTTTACACATTGACTCTTAAGTTAAGCCTGACTGTTCTGTGCCAAGCTACCAGAGGGTGAGCATAGGTTAATTTAGGGTGTGTATATTACTTACTCTGATTAGGATTCTGGTTCTTGCTGGGACGGCGCATATCTCTGTCAACCAGAAACCCAATTCCTAACAATCCCTTTTTATTGTATCCTAAAACATAGATAATATGTTGTGCGTATTCAATTATGTGTATCAGTGTGCGGCTCTCTATTTAAGTTTTCACACGCCGCAGTTTGTTCATGACTGGCCTCTACCTTTAGCTTTGTCTAGATAATTTCCAAGTTACAAGCCCTTCTTTTTGTATTTGTTGCTTTAGTGTAGCCTTCAACCTGAGGAAGGTGGATCTCTTTACGTAAAATCACGGATCAGCTAGATAACGGTGCAGGAAACCAGGGAAAGAGCATTTGGGTAAACAACTTGCTTGCATAGTAGCCAGCGTTAAGCAACATGCATACCTCTGTGAGATGGAAGAGAAAAAATGAATGAAAAGAGCAAGAAAGACGGGTAAAATATTTTGAAGAGTTATGAGTGTTGATGGGAAGGAGAAGATCGGAAGTGTACAGCAAGAGAGGTGAGGCAGTAGACACAGGAAAGAAGAAAGGAATATGGGCTAAAGAACAATAGGAGGTCAGCAAGAGGGGGTTAGTTAGAACACAAAGTCACATTGGGAAGAAAGATTAAATCACCTGAGTTTTTATTTAAAATATAATAATGCTATTTTAACAGTAAAGGGGCAATGGAATTTGATGTATAATAATGAACTACACTTTGTGATTTTAACGCAAAACTTAAAATCTGTGGAAACCCTAAATAATGTAGGGTAATCAGTTTATCATCTATTTGTACCATATGAGCATAGATCTAATGAGCACCAATGTCTTATGTTCCATGGGATGTCTCTCCGTCTTCTCAGTCTGTCTCTTTTCATTTGTTCATATAACAGCCTCCACCCTTCCATTCTCTGCCCTCAGTGCGTAATTTGTCCTTGTGGCTGCAAGTAATGGGCTCCAGCACTCAATTTTCAATGCAGTCATACAGTTCATGGTCAGACTTTTACCCAGAGCAAGAGACAAAATACCAGAAAGGGAGAAAGGAGGAGGAAGAGATGAATAGGAAAGTAGCGACAAACACAACAGTGAGGTAAAGAAAGAGGAAGTGTAGAGTGGGAGAAGAAAGAGGCATGAGGTGGAATCAAGACTGGGCAAACCTGGCATTACCTCCTGGTCGGTCTTCTTCTCACAGTCCTCATGTATGAGTTCTCTCCATTCATGCAGAACCTAATTTCCAAAACTGGACTTTTCCTTTCCAATCCAAGATGGCCCCCGTACCCCTGAGTACAAATGCATTACTTCCAGGGAATGATTTCCTGTTTCTTTTTTCTGCAGTCAATTGTTATCTTGGCTTTAGGTGTGTATTTTTATTTTTTCATTTTTCAATCAGACCAGCTTTAGCAGTTTATGACATGTTTTTGTGATCTCGCTCATATGCTAGGCATTTTGGATCACGGAGGACTTCTGCGGTATGCTGGGCAGCCTTTGGTAACCTCGCGGATGTCGGTAAGCATTTTTTACTTGTTTTGTATATTTTCCTATATGCCTTTCCCCAGTGTTGTTGTATTGTCTGCCACCGAGGTACGGGGTGTGGGCACTCGTGTGGCGTCAGTATGTGCTCTTTTTGATGGAATCCTTTGGCGTCTGCCTGATTCAAAGACGGTGCCTCCAGGATTCGGCTGGTCACGTCCTAGCACTTCCGCCTGGCCCTTGCTTTGGGCAGGGAGCGCGTTGCAGTGAGGGTGGTATTGCCTGGGTTACCGGCCGGCTTATTAGGAAGTTTCTTCCTGTGCTGGGTTGGTTCTGGTGTTTGCGGTTGCCTCGCCGGTGTGTGTACCGTGCTCTTTGCTGGCTTCAGAGGATCTGGAGCCTAGTTGGCACTCTCCTGCCTGTATCTTTGGCTGTGTCACGGGCCCTATCATGAGTGATTTGGAGGACACCCCAGTGGAGGCTGGGCCATCTTCGGGGGATCCTGTGTCACCTGACCATCAAACCATTATTGCTGCATCTGTGAAAGCTGCATTTTGTGCCCGTGTGGCTGCTCCTCCAGCCAAGGTTCCTAGTATGGATCCTTTAATCGAGGGGGATGAGGATGATGTCAAGGGCCATTTTGTGTAGTGCACGGATCTGGCCAAAATTCTGCAACATGTGGGAGAATTTGGGCTTTGTAGCTGCTGCTCAAGTTCTGACTGAGGAGGATTTCTTTTTGCAGTATCAGTGGTCCGAGCTGGGCTGTTTGCCCTTGCACACCTCCATTTGCTGTGTGCTTTGTAATGAGTGGAAAGGTGTTGAGCAGCAGTCATTCCCCTGCCTCTTGCTGAAATTTTACCCCCTGGATAACTTTGGGGAGGGATTTCAGTTCACCGCCGGTCATATTAAGATGTCAATCCCTGGCCATCCTTTCCATGGCGGTTCACCCGTAGCGGGGCCCCCTTCCCCCTATCCCATTCCTGTGGATGCCCACCAACATATCCCTGTACCAAGTGAAAGGCACCGCATGGTGCCTGTCACGTAGTACAGGGATATGTAAAACATCCCTTTTTAACATTGCTGCGGGTGCTGCAGCCAGCAGCACCCGCCGCAATGTTAAAGGTGAGTATTGCGACTGCCACTGTGGCTATCGCATCGTAATTCCTATTGTGGGAGTGCCGAACGGTTGGCGGACGGTCCCAAATAGGAGACGATGGCGGACTGAAGTCTGTCCGCCATCCTAACCACCCCTTTAGAATGGAATCTATTGCAGTATATATGTTCACAAATAAAATCAGTCATGCATTGTATTGTGGCCAATGCTTCCTGGAAGCACTAGATTTATTCTTACAAACTATACATAAACTCAGGTTGAGTTATTCTCCTAATTTATGCATAAGGCGACTTCATGTTTGGGCCCATTAGGGCCTTGGAAAGATCGAGGGCCAGAAATCTTGCCCTGTTTCACTCCCTTAACATCCTTCCTTGTCTCACTCCCATTGCTTCTCCTGACCTATACCATGGTAAATGCATCCAAACGTGACATCGTTGTGAAATAATAATAATGGCAAACTGGCACTCTACAAATCTTTGTTTACATAGCACAACCTACTATGTATGGCTGTGCACATGAGCAAGAGTGCTGGCTCCTGGCCTATGCATGTTGGTGGTAATTCTTGGTATGCTCGCCCATTAACAAACACTGAGCATGGCATACTAGTGGTACTTCTTGGGGAATTAGGGACATCATTGAAACTTTGTTGCTCACCTCTTGGCCAAACTCCAGGCTTGGAATATTGGTAGCACTACTTAGCATATTATGGGCAGCCTATGCAATTTGCTGCTCGCCCTTTTATAAAACACTGGGCTTGGCATACTGGTGGTAATTCTTCAAATATCGTATGCTTTTGTTGGGGCGAATCATGTTCAATTTAAAAAAATGAAAAACATGTATTTAAAGAAAAATGTCTACCTTTTTATAAACTGACAAACTGATGCTTGAAGATTAAATAGCAGATATTCGAATGATAATCAGTAATACTTTCTGAAAACCTACCCTTTAAGATTAGTGTAACCAGTCTGCTGTCTGACACTGCAAATTCTTTGTATCCTGAGCAAAGGCACTGCTGCATAAGTCTCTAAATTCTATCTAGCTCCACTGTAACCCCTAAGATTGTGAGATCTGGGCATTTTGTAAATGTTTTTGCACCGTTCCTCTTCTAAAGAGATCCCCTCTCATCATACATGATTGTCCTTTGAATGAGCAAGATAGAATAATAAAAGGAAGTCAAATCTAGATATATGCTATGGTAAACTATAGGGCATTCAAAACTGCATTTTCTTAACTGCCTGTATCATCTTATTTTTTAAATATTTTCAGAGAAAAATTATGTTGAAAACTGTACCTTTTCGCCATAATTTTCTCAAAATTATTCTAGTGCAGACAAACCAGCAAATCTCATGTGGGATGGGAGGGAATATTTCATGTATGCCCTTTCAGAGCCTTCGGCTTGTCAGCAAATTATGCAAAAATATGCTCTAAAAAGCCATATTTGACTCCTTTTATTAAAAAATATTCCCAAGGTAGAATCCAACTGAATCACCATCTGACAGAGGCTATTCACTTGGTTCACTTGTTATATAGATGTCATCAGTGAGGTCATCAGTGATGTCACTGACCATGTCATGAGTGATGTAATATGTGAGGTCATAAGCAGTGCATTGCAGGAGCGCGAGTTATAGTTAACTCGGCTAACTATAACGGCTGAATTTCTCTGCTTTTGTATGAGTAAAATCTGACCCTAACTATAATGTCCCTGTAACCTTTGCTTTTTTAGTGAATTTCTAATGTTTTTTAAATTCTATTTGCTAACTATAACATACCTGTAACCTCAGTTTTCTTTTGTGAATTTCTAAGTTTTTTACAATTCTATTTGCTAACTATAATGTCCCTTTAACCTTTGTTTTTTTTAGTGAATATAGATGCTGTTTATTGAGTTTTTCAACTTCATTTGTTTCCTGCCTGCTATTCAGCATGTGCTTTATTCCACACCACTTTCAAAAATTACCAGATGTCACTGGTCATGTTGCAACTTAAACATCTCTAACAGTGCGCCCTTAATCTTAATGAAGCACAACGCTTCTCTTAAAATGGCAGAAATTAAACACCAAGGCAAGAAAATGGCCAGCACGTTTTACTTTTAGATCTTTAAGTTTAAACAACCACCACGATGGCTCTGTTGTTCATCAGCAGTGATGAAGCAGGCTTGTCATTGCTTAGTACCTCACGAAGTACAGGCAGTGTATAACAAAGGAAATCAACACTTAGTTCTATGTGCCAGGTAATCAATCCCATTGATCGATTCTGCAAAGATGCAGAAAACGTGTGTCTTGAGCTGAGCCTTTGTGTGAAGCACCGAAGCACCCTTGAAATCAAGACACAAAGAGGAGAGAGACATCAATAGGACAAAGCATTTCACATGAAATGGGGGTTTTGATTTCCTGTTTGATGTGAAAAGATCACACCAAGGACATGCTTTTTAATTGCATGAACCCTGAGTGACTGGTGTATTTTCTGCCTGCTGTCTCACATTTTCTCATATATTTTTATCCTCTGAAGAAACACGTATAAATTCATCGATAAATGGTATTTAAAATGTCTTGAAAAGTATTTTACTGCCTTATCCAGTCAGAATACACATTTCTGCAACAGTGTTGACCAAAAAAAGTCCCATAATCGGTTACCAGACATTTCTTCTGAACAAAATTGTACATTATTTACCTGGAGTTGAAATGATAATACTGCTCTATGTGTGGGATTACTGTTTCCTTTCTTGGGCATTAGAGATATTTCTGGCATTCCCCAGGAGCTGCTTGTCACAGCGTGAGCAGATTCAATTTCTAGTGCTCATTTTGGTCAGTGCAGCGCAAGACCGAGTTCTTCATCCTGTGAAACTGTACTGCTTTTTTTAATATGTATTTTTATTAGAACATAACCAAAAAATCATGCATAGTTCCACAAGAAAGCAAGCTATCCAATAATTCATTCAGCCTCTCGCCGTCAGGCCACACAGTAGATCCTAATCAAACCAACATTGAATAATTAATACCTTCCAGGCACATTTTTTAACCCCTGTACGCCTCATTGTTATAAAAATTAACAGTTTCGGGCTTGTGAAACTGTACTGCTTACAGTAATTTGAGGTAAGATACTCTGACTCAGGCTCATAGTACTGACTAATTATTCTGGTTTTGCTCTGCCCTCATTTATCAATGTTTTGAGTTGTATTGTGATAGCTAAATTATATTGTAGCTATCCTTCTTCCATTCCACATGCAAGCTGTAAATATGCATAACTGAAGTCATCCGAGGAGATAAATTACGTGATTTGCTTGTTAAAATGTAACATATTGTTTGCATACTTTGTCAGTCAAACTTACTGTTAGTTGAACCAAAATTAATGGACCATAATTCCATATAACTACTCCCAGTGCAAAGTCTGATTTCATAATTATATTTTTATATTGTACTAATACATTTGTATTTCCACATTTTTGAATAAGCCACTTACTGTCCATGCTGATTGAGGTAGCTTTAATGCTGTGGAGAAAAGAAGTCCAATAGATTAAATGCCCAGGGCAGAATGTTCACCATATTTAGTAGTTTCTTCATGCAAGACAGGGTACAAGATAATTGTGCTGACACACTGAGTGAATTCTGGAAGACCTCGGTCTAACCAGGATTAAATGCCACAAGCGTTCTGTGGGTGACAGCATTTCTTTTTCAAATGTTTACATCTTCTAATTCGTAACAGTCTAGCCACGTCACCGCAATGCAACCATAACCACAGTCCCTGAAAGACAGCATTACATCATTGCGTCTGGTTCATAAACAAAACTCCAAATTTCGAGTTAACATATAAAGTCCATAAAGAAAGCAAGAGTCTGTTTTTTCTTTTCTGGTTAATAATCCAATGTAAACGAATAAATACACCTGATTATTTAATGTAATTGTGTGAAATTTTATGACATGCTGTAAAAGGCCTCATTAATAAACAAGTACTCTGGATAACATTGCGGTTCGTCAGACCATTGTAGAAAAATATGTTTTTTACGGGGAATGCCAGTCTATACTGCATTCATTGATTTCTCCACAGCATTTGATAAAGTAGACCGCCAAACGCTGTGGAGAAAGCTCCACATTGGTTATCCCACATCATCTTCTGGGTCTGATCATGGAATTACACTCAGATACTTACTGCCAAGTTTTGATGGGAGGATCGCTGGGATTATCGCGTAACATTAGAATACCTAATGGGCTTAAGCAGGGTTGCCTGCTGGCCCCTCTCTTGTTTCCTTTATATATATCTGATCTTCCCGGCGCCTTACATTTGGTGAGGGGGATGCCCCTACAATTGGTACAATGTCCGTTGGTTCTCTATTATACGCGGATGACGTAGCTATCTTTGATTTAACACCTATTAGCTTGCAACGTCGCCTGGAAGCCTTGACCAAATATGCAGAAGCCCATTTTTTTTTAAATTAACATTGCCAAAAGTAAGATATTGGTCTTCCATAGGAAAGGGCTCAGAACAAAGAGGTGTTACCAGTGGATTTTGAGGTCTGAAAAAGTGTAATTGGTTGATTCCTATTTATATCTCGGAAAGGTCTTTTCAAAAACCGGGCGAGATATAGAGCATATTAAACTATGTGTGAGCAGGGCTGTTTCCCAGGCTAGTGCACTGAACAGATTCTACAGAATTTGTGGGAGACGCCACTTTGGCCATGTTTTGTCAGTGTTCAGGGTTAAAATTCCCTCTTCCCTGTCCTATGCTGCTTAGGTGCTGGATATGAACCATTGGCTTTCTTTCGATAAGGCGGAAAGTCGAATCCTGCGCCAAATTTGTAACTTAAACTCTCTGGCCGCCACCCCTATGCTTTATAACTTGAATATGGCTTACTCTCCTCATATATTTTATCCTTGGCAGCGGTCCTGAGGTGGGGTAATGCCCTCCTTTGGGGGGAAGAGGGTACACTTAGGGCTGCCTTGAGAGCTGAAATTTTTGTTAAGCTGAAAGAGCAATCAACATTTTTTAGGTCCTTTGAGCGAGCAAACGACGCATTTGGGCTTACCTGGAACACTGACTCCCATGCCAAAGTCTGTACTGAAGCTGTTTATAAAGAAGTCTGTGACCTCCATTAGTCTGGCCAGAGATATTGCTTTAAGTCAGCACAAGTCACGTAATGAGGTGGTTTGTGGGAGCACTTTGGGGAATAAACCACAGCCCTATTTAACTTGGAACTTACCTCACAGGATTAGAAGGCTTATGCTCTTGTTGAGACTCTATTTGTTGCCTTTAAGAGAAATTACCGGTATTTGGGATAAAATACAGAAAGAAGAGAGAATTTGTGAAATTTGTTGTTTACAAGTTCAAGATTTTAATCATGTGTTATTTGTGTGTCGGGAGTTGCTAAAGGCTAGGCATATTTTTTTAAGACCTTCATACATCAAATTCAACATTCATTCCACCCATGAGGCCAATTTATTTGTCTTGCCCCCACCAAATGAAATGGTTTGTCACAGGATTTACCGTTTTTTAAAGACTTTCTTGGCTGTTTATTAGGCAACTTTAATGTTATTTTTTATGGATTTTTGTTTATTCCGTTGTATATGCGTCCTAATATTTTTTCTCTCACTTTCTAGGAATGCTTTGTTCTATTTTGCTCCTTGTATGTTGCACTTTGCACTTTGCTGTTTTTCATGACTGTTTTATTCTCCCCCGCATTCCATATAGTACGTACGATAATAGATTTTAAGGAGGCAGTTTCGTACAAAGGAAGAACTATTTATTAAATTAAATGTATTTTCTTGTTTTATCTGTAGTGTGTAATTTTGTGGACCTCCGTAGGAGTTCCACATCATAATAAACTTGACTTGCCTTGACTAGCTGCTTAAATAAAAATAAATAAATAGAAACAGCGGTGGTAGTAGTCTCTCAATGCATTTCACAAAACAACCTGGAGCTGTGTTAGCTGCTCTGGGTCGAGAACACTAAAGTATACAAAAAATTGATGAATGGAATGCTTGAATTAATCTGAGTCACTGGAAATCACTCGGGCCACGTCCCAGTCCATTGTCATTTGCACACCATGCCACCTCAGTTTGGACCCAGTCATCTGCAAACCAGTCTTAACCCTGTTCCAATGGAACAGTCCACCCCGAACTGTCAGGACAAGTTCTCCCTAAACCGGAGCACAAGCAGCCCAGGGGCAGTTTCACCATTGTTAGGGCTCATCAGCCAGGTATAGCGTGGTTCCAGTGACAGAGTTTGCATAGGACCTATGTCTGGGAATACCCACCCCACTTAGGGCGATACACTAAACAATGCAAAAACAGTGATACCTGACTGAAGAGCCCTAATCAGGGTGAAAGCGGTGCTGGTTTACTTGTGTGAGAAGATTCAGAGTTTTGCTGGTGGTGTAGGGTCCCCATATCAAGGAGCTGCTCTCCACCTAAACTTGAGAACTAACCAGAATTCCTTGATTTCTGTTTTGCATAATTTATTCAGCTCTCTAAGCCTGAAAGGGTTATTATCTCCACTTATACTGGGTGCTCCCTTGTGTCTGGACAAAGCTGTACCACTCTGAAGCGCTCTAACAAGAGCAAAACAAGTGTCTGGGGTTGCTTTTGTTCATTCCAAGTTGGCTTGGATGGTATTTTACCAATCCAAAGCTAGAATAATGTGCCTGGAGTGGTAAAAGGCTTTTGTCATTTTTCATCTTGGTCTGGATGGCACTGTGCTAGTTCTGTGCTTAAAACTCTGGTAGAAAACGACATATAAAGTGAGCAGATTCAGAGTGTTTCTGGTGTTGTAGGGTGCTCTATAGTAAGGAGTAGCTCCCCACCTAAACGTGGGGACTACCCAGTGTTCCTTGCTTCCCGTTTTGTATAATTTATTCGCCACTCTAAGCCTGAAAGGGTATTGTTTGTCTTGATATATATATATATATCAGGTGATCAAGATCGCTGTGGCGATCGAAACGCGTCTGGGGCGGACACTTGTCTGTACCATTTGGGTGTATAAGGGAATAAAAATATGGAACTGTGAACCCGCGTCTCTAGAACCTCTTTGAACTACGTCGGTGGTCCGTACCTGTGGTGTTTCCCTCTGGGCTGCAATCAGAGGGACAGGATCTTGGTGTTATATATATATATATATATATATTATCTACTGGCGGTCGCCAGTAGATAGTTATAGTTACAACCTATTATCCATAGGAAATCCGCGACATTCTATTTGAGATAACTCTCTTGCCGGTTGACGTATCTTCGCGAAATTTTCAAACTTTGTGGCCCGCTCCGGTCCGCTCCTTCCCTGAAAGTCTCGGGGAGATTCGTCAAACGGGGGCCGAGAAAAAAGGGGGGTCCCAAAACGCGTTTTCCCCACGCATTTTCCCATAGGAAACTTTAGACACGGCTACAGCCCGAACTGCTGAACGGAATTACAACAAATTTGGCAAAGAGGTAGTTCTTGGTTCAGAAAGAACCCTTTTTGTTAAATGGTGTAAATCCGTTCAATAGTTGCTGAGAAAATGAAAAGTAAAAAAGATAGTGATATCTATGGCCGAGTAGGGTCCGCGTACCCTCAGCGCACCCTGCGCGCACCGTCCCGATCACGAGCTGCATGTTAATTGGTTGTCAGCTGGCTGTCAACATTCCGATTCAGGAAATGTTGGCAGCCATTTTGTCCCTCGGTAGAACCGAGGGACAGAAACAAGTGCGCAAAGCGCACAAAGGGGGCAGGGTAGAAACACCCTGACCCCCTAGGTTTGCTCAGGGGGTCCCACAAGGATCCCCTGGGCAAAAAAAAATAAAAAAATTTTTTAAAAATCGGCAGGATGCGCTCAGGGTGCGCGAATCCTGCCGAAAAATCGAAGCGCGGTCTCCCGCGCTTCGATAGTATTTTGCCCCCGGGTGGCCCAAGTCCCGGGGGCATGGTGGGGGTGGTTAATTTTATGTGTGGGGGCCTCAAGGGCCTCCCAAGCCCCGGGGACCGCCACCCCCGGGGCTTTTTTTAAATGGTGCGGGAGGGCTCAGAGCCCTCCCGCAGCCCCGGGGACCACCACCTCCCGGGGCTTTTTTTTATAATTCAAAAACCTGTGTGGGGGCTCTAGCCCCCCACACGCCCCGGGACCGCCACCTCCCGGGGCACTAAACATTTAAATATGGGGGTCCGTTACGGACTCCCAGAGCCCCGGGACCACCACCTCCCGGGGCTGTGACCTGAATGGGAGGGGGCCGCGCGGCCCCCTCCTGGAGCCCTTGATGGCCCTGGGGACCACCACCCCCAGGGCCGGCTCCTGCAGTGTCCCGGGGTGCCTACCCCGGGACACTGTAGTTTGCTATGGCAGGACGGGAGCCTCGCGGCTCCCGTCCTGCCATAGCAAACTGCTTTGGATATTGGAAGAGAGAGCAGGGAAACCTGCTCTCTCTTCCAATATCCAAAGCACATTGCTTTCCACATGGGGAGCTGCATCTTAGCAGCTCCCCATGTTGAAAGCAATGCCGGCTCCCAAGGGACGCGGGAGCCGGCAGGACTGTGGGGGATTGGGGACCCCCCACAGTCCCCAACGGAGAGGGCCAGCCCCGGGGGATGGGGTCCCCGGGGCAAGTAGTGGCTCGGGAGGGGGCCACGCGGCCCCCTCCCCAAAGTTTAAAAAAGGGTATGGCCGGCCCCGGGGATGGGGTCCCCGGGGCCTTAAATGGCCAGAGGAGGGGGCCACGCAGCCCCCACCAAAGAATAAAAATAAAAATAGAGGCCAGGCCCTGGGGATGGGGTCCCGGGGCCACTACAGGCCCAGGAAGGGGGCCACGCGGCCCCTTCCCGTTTTTATTTTATTTTTTAATTAAAAAAAGGGGTAAGGCCCTGGGGGATGGGGTCCCCAGAGCCCATAAACAGGAAAAAGGAAGGGGGCTACACAGCCCTCCTTCAGGGGACAAAAAAATAAAATTTAAAAAAAACGATCGGGCCCGCAGGCCCCGCCCCTTCCTTCACCACTCTGCAAACGCGCCCCTGGCGCGCTTGCAGAGGGGGAACGAATCCCCTTGAAAACTGGGGGTCCCTGGGGGCCAACTAGCCCACCAGGAACCTCCAGTATGCGCCACTGGGCTTCCTTGCAGAGAAGTGTACAGAGGCCACGCCCCTTTTTACACCTCTCTGCAACGCAGCTCTGTGGCGCTTTTTGGAGGTATATGGTGGGCTAGTTGGACTCCGGGGACCCTCAGGATTCAAGGGGACTTAATCCCCCAACTTAAAACGCGCCACGGGCGCGTTTGCACAGTGGTGAAGGGAGAGGGCGGGGCTTCAGGTGACATGTGTGCAAACAGGCCCCGTGGCGCGTTTTAAGATGGGGAATTAAATCCCTTCAATCCTGAGGGTCCCTGGGGCCAACTAGCCCAACAGGTACATCCAGAAAGCGCCACAGAGCTGCGTTGCAGAGAGGTGTAAAAGGGGTGTGGCCTCTCTACACGTCTCTGCAACGCAGCCCCTGGCGCATATTGGAGGTTCCTGGTGGGCTAGTTGGCCCCTAGGGACCCTCAGGATTCAAGGGGACTTAATCCCCCAACTTAAAATGCGCCACGGGGCGCGTTTGCACAGATGTCACCTCAGGCCCCGCCCCTCCCTTCACCATTGTGCAAATATTCTTCTAAAATCATCCGAAATACGAATTCCGATTTACTCACCTGTTATAAGGAGAGACCTCAGTGCTGCATCTTTCAGCCCAGTACTGGTCCTGAAAAGTAATTTTAACCGTACTTACCAGTAACTTGAATTTCCTTCCATAGGATATCATTGCCTGCTTTTTGCTGAAAAAGTTTCTAAGTGTTGATTTTTGAAACATACAAATATTCCTCTAAAATCAGCCGAAATACGAATTCCGATTTACTCACCTGTTATAAGGAGAGACCTCAGTGCTGTATCTTTCAGCCCAGTACTGGTCCTGAAAAGTAATTTTAACCGTACTTACCAGTAACTTGAATTTCCTTCCATAGGCTAACATTGACTGGTTTCACTTGGAAATTCTTCTAAGTGTGGAGTTTTGGAACTTTAAAATATTCCTCTAAAATCAGCCGAAATACGAATTCCGATTTACTCACCTGTTATCAGGAGAGACCTCAGTGCTGCATCTTTCAGCCCAGTACTGATCCTCAAAAGTAATTTTAACCGTACTTACGAGTAACTTGAATTTCCTTCCATAGGATATCATTGCCTGCTTTTTGCTGAAAAAGTTTCTAAGTGTTGATTTTTGAAACATACAAATATTCCTCTAAAATCAGCCGAAATCCGAATTCTGATTTACTCACCTGTTATCAGGAGAGACCTCAGTGCTGCATCTTTCAGCCCAGTACTGGTCCTGAAAAGTAATTTTAACCGTACTTACCGGTAACTTGAATTTCCTTCATAGGCTAACATTGACTGGTTTCACTTGGAAATTCTTCTAAGTGTGGAGTTTTGGTACTTTATAATATTCCTCTAAAATCAACCAAAGTACGAATTCCAATTTACTCACCTGTTATCAGGAGAGACCTCAGTGCTGCATCTTTCAGCCCAGTACTGATCCTGAAAAGTAATTTTAACCGTACTTACCAGTAACTTGAATTTCCTTCCATAGGATATCATTGCCTGCTTTTTGCTGAAAAAGTTTCTAAGTGTTGATTTTTGAAACATACAAATATTCCTCTAAAATCAGCCGAAATCCGAATTCTGATTTACTCACCTGTTATCAGGAGAGACCTCAGTGCTGCATCTTTCAGCCCAGTACTGGTCCTGAAAAGTAATTTTAACCGTACTTACCGGTAACTTGAATTTCCTTCATAGGCTAACATTGACTGGTTTCACTTGGAAATTCTTCTAAGTGTGGAGTTTTGGAACTTTATAATATTCCTCTAAAATCAACCAAAGTACGAATTCCAATTTACTCACCTGTTATCAGGAGAGACCTCAGTGCTGCATCTTTCAGCCCAGTACTGATCCTGAAAAGTAATTTTAACCGTACTTACCAGTAACTTGAATTTCCTTCCATAGGATATCATTGCCTGCTTTTTGCTGAAAAAGTTTCTAAGTGTTGATTTTTGAAACATACAAATATTCCTCTAAAATCAGCCGAAATCCGAATTCTGATTTACTCACCTGTTATCAGGAGAGACCTCAGTGCTGTATCTTTCAGCCCAGTACTGGTCCTGAAAAGTAATTTTAACCGTACTTACCGGTAACTTGAATTTCCTTCATAGGCTAACATTGACTGGTTTCACTTGGAAATTCTTCTAAGTGTGGAGTTTTGGAACTTTATAATATTCCTCTAAAATCAACCAAAGTACGAATTCCAATTTACTCACCTGTTATCAGGAGAGAACCCAGTGCTGCATCTTTTAGCCCAGCACTGACCCTGAAAAGTAATTTTAACCGTACTTACCAGTAACTTATATTTTCTTCCATAGGAATCCATTGTCTGGTTTTCAGCAGAAAAGTTTCAAAGTGTCGATTTTCACAAACTACAAATATTCCTAAAAATCGCCTGTATGACTTAAACGCATTCTTTCAACTGTTTACAGGAGATGCACCAGTGCTGGATCCAGGATCCAACACTGAGTAAGAAAAAGTAACGATAACAGTTTTTACCTTCTAAGTGAATTTCCTTCCATAGGATAACATTGGTGATTCTATGAGAAAAAGTTTCTAAGTGTCAACTTTTAAAGTACAATAATATTCCTTAAAAATCACGACTGTAACCAAAACGCTTTTACTCAACTGTTTACAGGAGATGTCCCAGGACTGAATCTAGGATCCAGTCCTGTGGTTAGAAAAGTAATCCATAAAGTAAGTAATTGCATTTAACTAGAAATTCACATTGAGCTGAATGTTGCATTGTGTTTGAAAATGTGTTGCCCATTGCAACAACTGTAACTACTGTACTTAAAAGTCTATTGCCTATGTGCAAAGTATTTAAACTAAAGTAATTCATTCTGAGAAAGTATTTTTTGTAATGTAATGTATAATGTAATTACAATGTAATTTAAAAATAAAATATGTAAAAAAAATTGTTTCTAAAAATGTAGTAAATCAGTATGAAAAAAATTTATATAACAATTAATACATTTAAAAATTGTCATTTACAAAACCTTTGAAATTCACTGAAAAAACCGTAGGTTTCAGACATGTTATAGTTACAAATTAGCATTTAAAAAACCTTTGAAATTCACTGAAAAAACCATAGGTTTCAGGGACGTTATAGTTACAAATTAGCATTTAAAAAACCTTTGAAATTCACTGAAAAAACCATAGGTTTTAGGGACAGTTATAGTTAGTTGGACATTGCACTCGTACAAAACCCGTGAAATTCCCCGTTATAGTTAGTCCAGCTAACTATAACTCGCGCCCCGCAATGCACTGCTGATGACGTCACATATTACATCACTCATGACATGGTCAGTGACATCACTGATGACATCACTGATGACATCTCAAATGACATCACTGATGACATCATCCACGTGATAATCTCATGCACCTCCTCACACCCTAATATAACCTTTGATACACCCACTCTAAATTACAGACTGCCATTCGCAAAACCATAGACACTCCAACACCAATAACTACATACCCACTCACTGATTCTTAGGTCTACGCACACATCCACTCACTCACCCGTACAGTCACTCATACTTACGGTCACTCAGTACAGGACTATCATATGCACTCATACTCCTTTATAGACACTCAAACAGCGCCACTCATCCATAGAGGTACTCACACACCTAGTCAGTCATGCAAATAATTAAACACACTACCATTTACTCACCTATACAGTTATACACACACCAGCTCACTTACTCATACAAATACTTGCACATTCTTACACTCTTATACAATCACTGATACAAGCACACACTCATCCATACAGCCACTATCACAATCACTCACTCTCGCTTATAGCTATTTATATACTCCAACACACATATATACTGCCTTTCACATATGTAGTTACTCACACATGTACCACTGGGACATACATTCACTCACTAACACACTCTTACACACACTTACCCACCCATACAGTCTATCACAGATGCACTCTTGAAACCATCCACCCAGTGAATCACCCACTCACACATCTATGCACAGAGTCGCACACACCCCTCCCACACAAACACTCAGGCACCCATACAGATACTCAGACAAGCATTCAATAACTCATATAGACACTCATGTAGCTATTCACAAACACATGCAGCCACTTACACAGCAACAGACAGACGGATACAGACATTCACCCAGTTTAGTCACTAACCCATGCATTCAGTAAGATACGTTAAATCACTCACTTATACAGTCAGTCACGCACCTACTAAATCATCCATACAGACACTTACACACCCACTCATTCTTCAATACGTCTTTTCCTATATATATTAAAAATATTTAAACTTTACAGAAACACACAGTCACTGGATGATGTCATCAGTGATGTCATCAGTGATGTCATTTGAGATGTCATCAGTGATGTCATCAGTGATGTCACTGACCATGTCATGAGTGATGTAATATGTGACGTCATCAGCAGTGCATTGCGGGGCGCGAGTTATAGTTAGCTGGACTAACTATAACGGGGGAATTTCACGGGTTTTGTACGAGTGCAATGTCCAACTAACTATAACTGTCCCTAAAACCTATGGTTTTTTCAGTGAATATATATATATATATATATATATTATTATTATTATTTTTCAAATCCCCACCAAACTCCAGGAGGTAGCCAGAAGAAAAACGGGCACTCCAAGATGCGTGTGCAAAATATGTCCTTTATTTCACAGATTCCAACTGCTCTAACACGTTTTGGCTCAACGAGCCTTTCTCAAGGTGAACAAGCCCCATCACCCATGGAAAATAAATAGCAGTACATGCAAAACACTGAAGAGATACTATGCAATACTGTGGATCAGAACCGCACGATATACTCCAATGTGTAAGAACAATCATTGCATGTGATAATCCATCGATATGTTTGGAAGCACTGCTCTAGACACATCTGATCGCAAAATTATAATGTCTTCGGGGTTTTCTTCTGAGAACCATGAACTTATAAAGGAACTCACCCTCTAGCCTCATTCCTCCATAAAATCATGGACATCCTTGGTGACTTCCAATATCATCATAATATAAGGCAGGAAGTATTTTATCTCATATATCAAAGAGTACAGTGGAGCTATTACAAATGTGGCAGCCAGCCATTGGAAACACTGAGGGGCATATTCACAAGGACTTATCGCCGAGTTATCGGCACTTTAGCGCATCAAAAGAGGAGATAGATTTATCGCCCCATTCACAAGCGGGTGCAAACTGCAGACATCGCCAGTATTCCCGCGATATCTGCCGCAAAATTTATCTCCACAGGTGACACCACCAACTAACCCTAATGAGATGCAGAGTAGGCGTTCCCGTGCAAAAAGTCATGAAAATACCACTACACCACTTTCACAACGAACAACCAGATCTGCGATGCGAACCAAAAACAGGCAATAAGCCGCGGTAGCAGCAGGGATTTAACACCTGCCTTTTGCTGGTGTTAAGCAGGACGACTACCTGCAGTATGAAAGGGAGCCCAACCCAGAGCCACATCTGAAGACCCACAGATGCCATGGAGACAACGATCATGCAGCTCGGAGACCCATGAGGGCCACAACACCCACCGCCACCACCCACAGGCCCGCCACCACCCCCAGGACCCGCCCCCCCTGGACCACCACAGAGGCAGCGTAGACAAAGACAGCGGACCCACCTTAAACGCACCAGCTGCACAGACCTAATGCCAGAGGAGGACATTGCCCACTACAGGCCCAAAAGGACAACCATCCTCTGCATCCTGACCCACATCGCCCACAGGCTGACGGTACCAACACAGCGGCCAACCAACATCCCTCCGCCGACAAAGCTGCTGGCTGTGCTGCACATGTTGGCCTCTGGTACCTTCCAACCCACAACTGCCAGAGTCGGAGGAGTCTCCCAGCCAGCCCTATCCAAGTTCATCACACCTGTCCTGGATGCCATCATCAGCCTGGTCCCCCAGCACCTCCACTTCACCTACACTGCACAGGAGCAGCTGGAGACCAAGCAAGGCTTCACGCCATAGCTGGATTCCCTCACGTGTTGGGGGCAATCGACTGCACACATGTACTCCTCGTGCCCCCTGCCGACACTGCACACAACTACCTCAACAGAAAGCACACGCATTCCATCAATGTGCAGGCAATAGTGGACCACCGGGGACTCCTCAACAATGTTGTGGCCAACTACCCAGGCAGTGTGCATGACTCATACATCTTCCGACAGTCCATCATCAACCAGCGCTTCCAGGATGGCACCTATGGAAATGCATTGCTCGTTGGTAAGTACCAAATGAACACACCACACACCTCCACTCCACAGTCATGCAACTCACGACACTGGCAATGGGCACGCAGCAAAACCACATGCAACATGCCACACAACATGCCAACCAACCAGACATGACAACACGACTCCATTGGGAGCCTGGGCTTGCCATGCACACAACCCAGCCATGGCATGGCACCACAGACACACAATAGCAGAATGTGAGGAGAGGCTTGGAGCAGGCATGTGAGAGAGCAGCAAGTGACTAATGAATGAGAACCTACCCAATGCCAAGTGTGGCGTGGATGTGCCGGACAGACTTCAGTGTGCAAACCACGGAAATGGCCATGTGGACATTAACTGCTGGTGCATGGAGTGTAGTGGCCAGTGGACGCTACAATGTCACCACAGGCTGTGGGGCAGAACGCGGAAATGTCGCTCGTTACGTCCCCCCCTGTAGGCGCGGGCAGAGTGGGTTGGCCCTGCGTACGCCAGGCCTGCGTAGGGGTGTGAATAAAAACCCTGTTGCACTGGGTGTGGTTCTCTTTCGGAATGGCCAATGTGTCTGCCAGGGCGGCGCCTCTCAGCCCGCCACGAGGCCGATGCTGTGAGCGGCAGGGCCTGCGACCCTGTGCGCCTGCTGCACCCCAGGCCGCTGGTCGCCAGACCCGTCTTGCCTGCCCCAGCGCACCAAGGAGGCTCCGCTCACCTGCCGACACTGGTGTGTGTCAAAGAGGGCCCACCACGTGCCGGTGCAAGCTCCAAGCCCCAGTCCCGCGACCTTTGCAGCCTCCGCAGACCATCGCTGGCCTCCACGACGCTGGCCCACAGTACTCCTTTCTCGTTTACATACCCCACCGGCGTACTCTTTGGCCCAGTTGTTGGCACATGTTGTACTGAGTTGTGAGTTTTGAATGGCAGTGACCAAAAGTCTGTGGCAGCGTCCACATCACTAAATTCCCTCCAATCAGTGAAGCCAAATTCTGCATCGCAAGCACACGACACGTGGTGCCACTAACCCTGTACAACGCAAGCCGGTGACACGTGGTGCCACTAACCCTGTTCAACGCAAGCCGGCGACACGTGGTGCCACTAACCCTGTTCAACGCAAGCCGGCGACACGTGGTGCACTAACCCTGTTCAACACAAGCCGGCGACACTCGAATGAGGGCTCAGGCCTACACTGTGGTCCAGTAGGTCCCACATGTGGAACTGTGTCTTGAGTTTAGAATGGCAGTGACCAAATGTTAATTGCCGCGTATATATCACTGAACTCCCTTCGATCAGTGTCCCAAACTCTGCATCGCAAGCACACGACACGTGTCTGTGGGCCCGTGCTGACCGCTGCCCCCGGCCTACACTGCGGTCCAGTAGGTCCCACATCCAGCACTTAGTCATGATTCATGAATGGCAGAGTCCATACCAGTGAACGCACGGAGAGGAGTAAGAGGAAGATGCGGTTCAGTCCGGATGAAAGCCGGATCCTCGTCACGGAGGTGACCGAACACTAGCAACAACTGACCTGGTGCCACTAACCCTGTTCACCGCAAGTCCGTGTCCCGTGGTGCCACCGAACCTGAACTATGCAGGCCGGTAGGACCATCCAACTTAAGCCGGCGACACTTGGATGAGGGCCCCTGCTGACCGCTGCCTCAGGCCTACACTGCGGTCTGGTAGGTCCCACATGTGGAACTGTGTCTTGGGTAACTTATGGAGGAGTTCACACCATTGGACACGCCTCATCGCAGGCGGCATCCCCTATCAGCACCGGTGCCACTAACTCTGTGCGCAATGAGTCATGGGCACTCTCTGGTTGAACTTTGGTGGCGTCTGAGTCCATGGCCTGGGGGTTGTCTGTATCATCATCTGGCTGGGACGGACTTGGTGTTCGACATGTGTCTGTTCCATTCATCTCCACCATAGTGACTGTTTCTGCGTGGTTCTGCCCTCTGCATCATGCCCTGGGGGTACACCTTCCACTGTACACCAAGACACTCCGCGACAACCCCCTTCGACATCTACGAGAACCTGCTCTGCTCTCGTGACCCTGCCCCAGTGCACCGCAAGTCAGCGGCCCGTGGTGGTAGGCCCGTGCAGGACGCTGTGCATCCAGGGCCACTAACTCTGTGCAGCTCAAATCATGGAGCCTTTATGTTTGAATGGTTGTGTCCTTTACGATGTACACTGTTGTCGTTTTTTGACTGCACCAGGCACTCCATGACGGCTGGTGTACACACACCCCACACACATCCAACACAGGTGTCACTCGACAAGTGAGCCTGCTAATAAACGTGGCCGGGCGCACGTGCCCGTAGCCATTCACACCATCTGAGCAAGTGTGTCCGTGTGGTCATTATGTCAGCATGATGGGCCCGAGCCCTGCAACATCACAGTGTGCTGTCTTCAGCAGACGATACCATGTCACCTCAGCAGTGGCTAAGACCTTGGACATGTAGCTTCGTCCGCCCCCCCCTGCATGCACAAGCGGCGTGTGCTGGTCCGGCGTACGTCAGGTCAGCGCCGGGGTGTGCTGTTCGGCAGGGGGATCAGGGTGTGGCTCTGGTCTGGCCTTGAGCAGGAAGTGCGGTAAGCGTGTCTCTGTGTTGGAGTGTTGTCGCCACCAGGGCCACAGTAGTCGATATTGTAATGTAGCATGCACCAGGAGTGCGGGCCCGCACGTACGGGGAAATGTAGGAGCGCAAGACCGATCGGGGTCTTGGCTATACATGCCAAGTGTTGTGTGTATCAGTCCTGTGGCTGCATGAGTCAGATGCCTAGCCTCAATCGCAACGCGATCACAGCCAGCCATGGACTGTACACCTGTGTCCGCCCTGTCCAGACCATTGGCCTACACTCACGTGGCCGCACACCCTCAACGGCCAGCATCACGGTGTTGTTGGCATGCCGCTGGACATGCGCAGACAGGCATGACAATGGTGTGCCGTAGGAGTGCACGTGATGCAACCGCGCAGCGCACACAAGTGTGAGGGCTCATGGGAAGGAGGAGTAGCTGTGAGGCAACGTAACACACAGTGAGGCTGCTCATGTGCCACGTGCTCGGCATATCATCCATGATTCCCTGGGTCGCAGACATCCCACCCCACCCACGACAGGCCTCTGCACATCTCCTGTATGCAAGCAGGTGGTAAACTGACTGTAGGGATGAAAGGTCCTTTGTCTGGACTATCAGGCGGAAGCACATCTGCAGCTCTGAGCTGGGACTTGCATGTGCCCAGCACCCCCTGACAGATACGATAGCATTTGCTGACGACTCCCACACTACGCACTGCCCGACGTGAGACCAACGTGTAGACATCCCACACACAGAAGTCCTTGGTCGTAGTTAGCGTGCGTGAAATGGCCTTCACACGTACTCCCACCCCATCCCAGGCCTGCACCCGTTGCACACAGACACTGCTCATTGATCCAAGCTGTGGCATTTCATCCACAGGACTGGCGCAGGTCAGCACAGTGCCGCTTCAGGCAGAGCCACTGACGCAATGGCAGACCATCCCGGACACATGCACAACCCCAGTCACGTTGACCGGTACCATGCACGTCTGCTGCATGTACTGGGGGCACTGCCATTGGCAGTGCTGTGGATCAGTTACCGGCTAAGCTTCCGCCTTGCCAACGTCACCTGCGTTCAGCCTGTGTTGCATTGTCGCTCGTGCATATTCGAGTGGACCATGGATGTCTGCCTCCCCAACGTAACGGTAGCTGAACTGGATTTCAACATGTGTGTGCGCCCCCTGTTGGCCCACGACCAGGAATGTCACCGTGATGCCCGTTTATGGCATCCCTGGATGATTGGCATGCATGCTGGCAACTGGACCTGGGAGATTGCACGACTCGTCGTGTGCGGTGACCACATTGAGCCGCTCCCCAATTGGGCTTTGGTGTCAATTGGGGCCAGGGGTTGGAGTCAGCACATCTGTCCGGGACAGCTGATGGGGTACGTCGCCGACATGTTAGATGTAGTCGACAACGAGCTCATATTGGAAATGTTGGCCTACGCTGCTGCACTCACGTTCATGGACGAGTGACAACGTACCTGCAGCCACAACTGAATGTGACCCATTGCACATGTCCCGACGCCTGGTTGCATGTTGGTGATCTGGTCACATGTCCCAAGACGACAGTGGACATGGCTGCATTGGCCTGGACTCCGGATACATGCGCGGACAACCAACGCAGGTTGGCACTCACTTGTGTGGGTGATGGACTCCCCCGGGGTGGACATGGGCACTTTCCAACATTCCTCATTCAGACATGCTGCTGCATTGGTCTGCATGTTGTGGCACTTCTCTTGGCCGTACTGACACGCAATTGTTGATGAAGTTTCCGCACCTTCACTTGTCTACAACTGTGATGAGTGTTCATTGGTATGCCAATGTGTGTGTCACGGCCTATCTGGGTCCCTGCCATACATGCATTGCTACCCCATCAGGGCTGTGGGTTTGTACTTGTGCATTATCATGTCCCTGTTTCGTGCTCTGCCAGATGCGTATGGCCATTTACCGGCCACAAGCGGGTGCACTTGTGTCCTGTGTTCGGTTGTGCAAATGTTGCTGTTTGTACCACATTGTGTCCGATGTTGGGGTACTCTGCTTCCTATGTGTGTGTGCTGCATTGTGTGTGAGTTGGCCCTTCAGCTCTGATTTGGCTCACCCTTCTCCCTTTCAGGCAGTGTGGTTTTCACTTCTGTGCTTGTTCAGTGGTGTGGTATTGCCGACTTGTGTGACTTGTGCTCTTGGTTGGTGTTGTTACTCTTGGGCATGGTTTGTCTGCAGTTGTGCTGTGCTTAATTGTGCATGTGTGCCATTGTGCCCATCTCCCCCCGTCAACCCAGTCCCTGGTCGTTCCTCTCCCTGTTGCTGTTGTGTCTGTTGATTTTGAGCAGTTTCCGGTCCCCGACTCCTGCCACCATCTCCAGACTGATGTGGTGGACACCATTTCCTCCATGTCATCCAGCTCCTGGTGTGGCTCTGGACTCCCACCTCCGGTGTGCATTGCTGCCTTCTGGTTGTTGCCGTGTTTCTGCTTGTTTTAGCGTTTCGCATCATTCCTGCTGTTCTGGTTGTCTTCCATTGTCCTCCTCCGCACTCCGGCTGCATTCACCTTGTCCACGATGGCCTGCCATGTACAATGTTTTGTTGCCAATGGTGCTTGTGGGGTTGTGTACTAGCTCCGACTGCCTCCATTGTGCTTCGCTGTTGTTTTCTGTTTGGTTTGTCTTTCTTTTTCCTGCTTTTGTTGTGCTTATTCCCGCCTGCCGTGTGTGTATCGCGGGCCTGGCGCTGCTTATCGCTGCTTTCCTCATCGCGGATGGGCTCATCGCACATTTTTTTGCTTTGGGGTTTGTGTTTTTATCTCTGTCGCGGTGGTTGTATCGCGGACATTGGCCGCGTTTTCGGGAATCTATCGCATGGTACCGCCGTGTTGTGAATTCCACGTTAACACAGGGTTATTTTCCCGCGATAGACTGCGATGTGTAAAGTTGCGTTAAGCTTTTTTGGCGATGTTTAGCGCACGTTCTTTGAATATACCCCTGAGTTACTAGCTATAATTACACCTGGGCTAAAAAATGGAGAATCCCTGTTCTATTTAAACATTGTTGTCAGCTGGTCTGTTGTCCAGACGGTGACCTCCAACCAAGGCTGCTCTCTCAGCCAGTGTCACTAAAGGCGCTAGGAATAATACTTGCAATTTCCAAATTATACATATGGGCATGTAAGTCCCAGCATCGTTAGTGCTGTTTGGTGAAAAAACATAACACTGGTTGAAGTCACCCTCTAGAGAAGTCCAGAGTAGAGCTCAGTATGACTAGAAAGCTGGCATTAAAATGTGATTGACACATCTTCATGATATATTGATTGCATAATATTGTGTCTGAAAAATGTCTTCCACCTCTCAATAATCCAGTTTACAAATGCACACACACACACACATCCAGCCCCGTAAAGATTCCCAGGTACATGCGCTACTAGGTGCTCCTGCCTAGGTTTACCCCTAGGGTGTGTGGTTTGTGCGTCCCATGATTAATTGGACTACAAGTCCCAGAATGCAAAGTAAAACTCTGGACTGTAGCAACCAATCATGTATGGACCTGGGAAACGTGACATTTATGCACATCCAATGTTTTAGAAATGAACACTGCCTAATGTAGTGTTAAAGCAACGCTGCAATTTAGAAACGAATGTCTGTATCCGCCATTATTGTGCTCCAGAGTCTCGTGCTGCTCAGTTCTGTGAACTATATTTTCACTGATGATCTGTTGTTGCGATCAAGCCCAGTCCACACAGCTCTTGCTGGTGATAATGAGGTCTTCTGGGAATGGGGCTTGTTTATATTTCAGCAGCAGCAGGCATGTGCTTACGAGGAGGAAGCAGGGACTATTTTTAGTTTCACGCTGAACTGAGCGTTTCTTTTGCCAGACAGTGTGATCGTCATATTCCTAACTTTCATTTCTATTCAATGGAATTTGATAAGGAAGACCATTTATACTCGACAAAAAGAGCCGTCCTTCTGAAGAGCTCCCCCTGTTCCACGCCTTTCATATGGAGATCGGTGGAGATGAACAGATACCCAGTGCATTTCTTTCATTTTTAGGATAGCAGATGCATTTGATGGATGTGATGGCTCTATCTATGTGAACGGATGTCTTTGCTCAAGTCCGGGACTTCATTTAGCAGCGCAATGCATTGCGGGAGTAGCAGTACTGCTTTATTTCTTTTGAACCAATTGGACTTAAATAACAGACTGCAATGCTTTACAGAAGGAAACATGGATTTGGATTTAGGCCATTGTGTCATCGACACATTTCTCCTTTCCCAGAAAGTTTGAGAAATTTCAGAAAAATTATGTAAAATTGCACAGCTACACCTGACTTTTTGAGTCAAGGGTTTGCCTCACATTGACAAATTATGGAGGTTCTGCAGGGGACTGGTTCAAGCATAAGCTACCTTTCAGCGAGCCATTTTCGAACTAAACAAGTGTCCAATGGGCAAAAAAATCATGCAAAATTTTGAGTTGTTCACATTGGATAAAAGTTCACAAGTTTCACGTAAAACGCGAAATTATAACATTAAATGGGAATGGGACACAGAATCCCAATGACATTAAATCACGTTGGACCCCTAGACATGGATCAAGGCCACATCTCTCAAGCTTTTTACTCCTCTTCATAAGAGATTGAAGAGCGATGTACCTTGTTCCCATCTGTAGGATACGTCTGCTGAATTAGTCAGTTGGAATTGTTTCAATTCAGATACATCTAGTTCACTCATGAGAGTGAACCACACCATGTAACTCGACAGGCGTATTTAGTAATCTCATTTCTAACGTGGCATTCTCCGGGCCTTCTATAACACAACACGTATTTGTAAGGTGCACATTCAGCTCTTAGCGCATCGTGGTGCTGAGTACCAAGGGGCAGATTTACAAGAACCTTGCGCCACTTTTGCGTCACTTTTCCCATGTTAAAAGTGACGCAAAAGTGGCGCAAGGGGCTTGTAAATCTGCCCCCAAATGTTTATTTGTAGGCAACCCTGTGGTACTCATTTTATCAACTGCAGAAGGATGAAAGGCTGAATAGGCCTTCGGGGACCTTAAGCTGTGACCATGAGGACAAACACAGATTCCTAGAATGGATGCATTTGCCCTCCAAGGCACCAGACCCAACAGTATTGCATCGCTCTTCTTGTTGGCACAGAGAGTACAGAATCACCTCAAATGCACTCTTTTGCCAAGGTGGCATCAGTGGCATCAGTGGCATGGAAGAGCAGAGCTCCCTGCTGGGTTGTCATCTTTCTGCTTGGTAACACTGCCTGTGGCTCTGTGAATATACACGGGCTTATTACAAGCAAACCTGTAACATCTGTAACATCTGCCACGTGAAAACAATGGGGGCGGCTTTTCATATGTTTTAAAAATGTGATAAGTACTAATTTAGAAGGCATGGCAGCTGGGGAGCGAGGAAATGACGGCAGAGAGCAATGAATGTTTTTGGAGCGACTGATGTGCGCCAGGAGCATCCAATGCAGGTCCAAGAGGGTTGAATCCATGGCGGACTTTCTGAATAACCAATGGTTTTGTAAATGAGCTCAGTTTAGAGTAAATCCATGCAATTTTTTCAATATGTAGCTGTCCTAAAAATCTGACCTGGAGCTAGCACTCATAAACTAGTATTGAACACCCCTAATTTACACAGTGAGAACACAAGCACATTTATTACGATAGTAAGAGTAACACTTTGTGGCCATGCAAGCCTATTGCACATTGTTCATAAGTTACTGAAATCAGGGTGCGAGGCCTCTTCCCAATTAAAGCTGTGTCTTGGCAGTCATCAGAGTCAGACCGGTCCACTAATGGTTTGCAAAGATGATTTACGCAGCTCTGGTGAAAGGAATTCAGAGTCCTAGATTAAATGACATATAGCATTTTGTGGGCTCCCTTAACTTTGAAAACAAAACCCTTTTCAGGTTATATGTTACAATATTGCACCCTCTAGTGGCCATTGGTTGAGGCATGATAAGATAGCAGCTTACTATGGCCTTAAAGTAGCACCGGCCCTTGATTTCAACGAAAGTGGCCAGTATAATGACTGTGTGGCCAGCATAACTTAGTAGTGTGGAGTTCATCCATGTTATCAAGGTGCATGCCCAATAAGATGTCTAGAGGGAAAAGCTCCTCTTCAACTCTTCCAATGGCATCTCTAACCCCATCCTCATCTCCACCCCCTTTTGGCGATGAAGTGCAACAATGAACTAGCAATGAGTGCAGGAATGTTTTTTTCAGCCAGAGGAAGGAGCAGATGTTTCCTCCTACTCAGTGAGATCCTACAAGCCTCAGCTTCAATCTTCTCTTCTATATGTGGGAAGCAGATAACATCTGCAGCAGTGTGGGAAAGGAGTATCAAAGATATTATGCCACTGCATTTGTCCATGTCTGTGTACAGTACTATGGGCCTCATTTATGAAAACTGTTGCACCGCTGCGACAAAACAGTGATGCGACAATTTTCATTGCGCCCTCCTTGCGACACGATGGATGCGCCGTATTTAATGTATAGCGCTCCACGTCGCAAGGAAAGACAGATACGTCAGAAATCCTGACGCATCTGTCGGCGCAAAAGTCACACATTGCTGGAGTTGTGTCACAAGCATGCCGCAACTCTAGCAATGCGTGGGGGAAGCCTATCCATAATGCACTGCTTCACCGTTACACCTGCCATGAGGCAGGCGTAAGGTTGTGACGCAATGGTGTCCTTGAAGTGGCGCACTGAAATCCTATAGAATTCAATGCGCCACTTCTACAAGGCTTTTATGTGGGGGAATGCCCACCCTGCATACATTATACGTGGCACAGGTATAATGTGGTGCAGGGGTTTACAAAGTGACGCATCTGCCTAGATGCGTCACTTTGTAAATAGGGCGCAACAGGGCGCACTTTTTATGCCGTGGCTGTGTCACAAAAAGTCACGCACCGGTGGCATAGAAGTGTTGCAAGGGCTCATAAATAAGCCCCTATATTTGTAAAAAAAAAATAATAATTGCTGGGAAATTGTTTCTTAGGAGCCCACTGCTACCACAGTTGAATATCAATGCTGACAAACACTAAGGCTATCTAATCTTATTCCCACCATGCCTATTTCTTTCACCACCCTACACATCAGGGCTGGGTCTTTGTTTCTCACTCTTGTGGGTTATTTTTCATCCATGCATTCTCCCTTTCTCACTATTTTCCTTTCTTTACAATACTCATCCTCTGTTACTTTTTTGTTTTTCTCCTTGTTGCGTCTGGGTCAAAGCCTGATGATAGCTAACAAGTCCAGGCATCCAAATAGCCAGAGTTCACCACCTGCAATTAAGCATTGTGTGTGTGGGAGCCTTAACCACCCAGCCAGGGCTGGTCAGTCCTTTTATTCCACCTGGCATTTCGACAGTGGGCTGGAGCCCTTGGAGGCTGGTTTTGAAAGCTCAGGGCCACCCCTGGTACCTTGTTCACTTTCCCCAGCTCCCCAAAGTTAACTGCAGCAAGCAATTGAAGGCTCCAAGAGAGAGAGAAAGAGAGGGAGGGAGAGAAAAGTAGAGAGAAATTGATCAGAAAGGGAAAAGAGAGATCTGAGAGGAGAGAGAGAGAGTGTGTGTGTGGATAAAAAGAGACCAATAGCGAGTGAAGACGAAGGGGGTGGGCTGGTTTGAATCTTTTTGCCAGGTCTGACATTGGTTCCTCTTTCAGCCTTTTATCATTATGTTTCTCTGCTGGGGCAGAACTAGGCAATGGGTACACAGTTAAATCCATACTATACTGGAGAACAGTGGCAGGAAGCAAGACTGAGGTAAGAGCATGCAGTTTTCGAATAGGCACATGCATTTCCCAACTTCCTTTCCTGGCTAAAATAATGGAACAGCACATCCTCAAACCTCTATCAATGTTTATAGAGGAACATCAGCTACTTGGGGACAGGCAGGCAGGATTTAGAGCCCACCACAGCACCGAGCTGGTGATGCTGTCGGTACTGGACGAAATCAGGCTCACAGCAGACAGCAAGAAGCCGTGCGCCCTGGTCCTCTTAGCCCTCTCGGCGGCGTTCGACACGGTCAACCACAGTCAACTCTTGGCAAGAATCAGGGACATTGGTATCTGTGGGACGATACACCAATGGATCACCTCCTTCCTGACAGACCGTACCCAAAGAATTCAGATGGGTGACTGTGTGTCCAACAGAGGGTCAATAACCTGTGGAGTCCCTCAAGGGTCAGCATTATCACAGCTTCTGTTTAACATCTATCTCAGACCGCTGGTGAGAGACTTGGCCCGGATGGACTGCCAGGTGTTCAATTACGCCGATGATACACAAATTATCTTACAAATTAACAACACCCCACAAGCCCACACATGTGTGCAAGATACACTTAGATACGTGGTCAACTGGATGACGGCCAACTCACTTAAGGTTAACCCAGATAAAACGGAGGTACTGGCCATCACTACAGGCAGCAACCCGTGGACCGACCACTTCTGGCCACAGGAGCTGGGAGACACACCATCTCCAGCCCCAGTTGTAAAAAGCCTGGGTATTAAAATCGATGACAAACTCACACTGACCAACCAAGTGGCCGCCGTGATCGGGCCCTGCGTGGGCTTGCTGAGGCAGTTAAGGAAACTATCACCCCTCCTTTCATTTTCCACCATGCAGATGGTGGTGACCACATTGATCATGTCGCGCCTAGACTATGGCAATGCGCTATACATTGGGCTACCGGAAAAGCTGCTAGGCAAACTACAAGTTGCGATGAATGATGCAGCTAGGCTGATCTTCAAGCTTCCCAGACACGCACGGGCCACTCCCCTGCTGCAACAACTTCATTGGCTCCCTGTTAAGCAGCGGGCTAGATTCAAGGGCCTCTGTATCGCCCGCAAGGCCCTCTATGGGCAGGCCCCAAGATACATCAAAGAGCGACTGGTGAAATACGTCCCCGGCCGCACCCTTCGGTCATCCGAGGGAGGCCAATTGGCCTGCCCACAGTTTAACCACACGACTAAAGGAGGGCGAGCCTTCTCTGTCCTTATCCCGCAACTGTGGAATAAATTGCCTGGCCACCTCCTGTTAGAAAAAGCCCTTCTCCCCTTCAGAGAAAAACTGAAGACCCTCCTCTTCACAGAAGCCTGGGCATAACGCAGACTGATCAGGGGCTAACATTCGCTCATGGGGGTGGGCTGTGGCTGCTCTCTCTCAGCGCTTAGAGACCTGCCGGTATTAAGCGCTCTACAAATCACAATTAACATAACATAACATAACATTATTTGCAGCAGCAGAGAACAAATGCTTGGGGGTACCGAGAACGACCCTGAAGGGCTGCAAAATGTTATTATACTCTCTGTCTGTTATTCAATACCGTAGTAAAGTTGTGCTATCTAATAAATGGACCATTTGGCTTCATCTTTTATTAAAAAGATTTTCTTCTGGGTGCATCCACTGGGTACAACTGCAAAAGGTAAAGCTTACTATGTATGCTTGCGTGAAGCCATATGTGGTTAGTATTAAAATATTAAAAAGAGCTGATTTTAACACCCAGTTCCATCTCGTATTTTAGTACTTAAAATGCATTATAATATAGTGTGTTGAGATAGGTATAATAGGCTACAAATGCCAGACTTAAAACAAATCCCACCCCGATATATACGCTATTCAGATGCAATGGTCCTATGAGAAACATGAGCTCTGCCACTGAAGCGTTACTTTATGAAATGGGGAGGGTGTGCCTTCTAACAGGACTGGCTTTAACGCTGGTGGTGCGTGGTACGACAATCATTTTTGTCACCCCACCAATGACCTCCCCCATGGATTCTCTCACTACGACCCTCCATTAGCGCCCCTCATCTCTCCAGAGCCCCTCTCTCACATACATTTAATTTGTTTTAAAGTACTGTGGTTGGGGTTGGCTTTACTAATAAGAAACTTCTAGAAAAATGCGTGCAAACTCAACTCTGCACACACATTGAGACCTTCCAACTGTTGGATCAACATCAATCCGGTTTTCGTCGAGGTCACAGCACTGAATCTGCACTCACTCACATCATGGATGACATATTAAAAATGCTAAACCATAATAAATCATGTCTTCTGATTCTACTTGACTTATCCTCTGCCTTCGACACTGTTAAACACAACAGCTTACTGTCCATTCTAAAATGAAGGATGGGCCTATCAGGGTCTGTATTACAATGGTTTACATCATTCCTACACAATAGAACCCAAAGAGTCAAGGTGAATCAAGACCTCTCTCAGCCCTCCGTTGTCAATATGGGGGTACCACAGGGGTCCGCCCTTTCACCCATTCTTTTCAATTTATTCCTGGAACCACTTGCAAATGCACTGAACTCTGCGAACATTCTTTATCACATGTATGCAGATGACACTCAATTGTATCTGAAAATCCCCTCCCGAGAAGACTTCATTGCCCTCAACTCTACCTTGCTGAACACTCAAAACTGGCTCACTGATAACCATTTCAAGCTCAACACTTCCAAAACGGAATCCCTCCTCATCGCTCCCCCTAACCTCACTCCCAAGATCGACCTCTGGATGAAGCATCTAACAGCCTTCAACTGCTCACCTCACATTATTGAGACCACTAAATCCCTTGGAATCACACTAGACAAATACCTGAATATGCAGAATCATATCAGCAATGCCACCAAGGGAGCTAATTACCAAATTAATACTAAGGAAACTCAGACCCTCCCTACCACACGACGACTTTAAGCTGGCGGTCCAAGCTCTTGTATTGCCTAGACTAGACTATGGAAGCTCCAATCTTTGCAGTCTTCCTAAATACAATACGCCCCCCCCTAAGGGCCTCCCTTAATGCTGTGCCCAGACTGATAACTAGTACAAAAAGAAAGGATCACATATCTCCAGCCCTAAAAACTCTAAACTGGCTTCCACACGAAGCAAGAATACAGCTAAAGATTGCTTACATGACTCATAAAGCTCTACATTTCAAGACCCCCATTTGTCTGGCACAAAAGCTTGAGTTATCAGGTGGACTTAGACGCTCACGAAGTGCAGGTTCATTACTACTGAAACCACAGATTTTCCCAAAAAAAAGAACGAGCTACCGAGCCTTCTCGGGCATTGCCCCGAAGTTATGGAACTCTCTGCCACCGGATGTCCGTCAAATCTCATCTATCTCTTCATTCAAAAATGAAATGAAAACAATACTTATGAACAAATTTCTGCCCTAAGATACAATATGTTTTATTGTTTATTTATCTGCCTGTTATTCCGATGCTCTGAATGACCACTACATTGATGTGCAACCATTGACTCCAGCTTTACCATGCCACTCCCATATATGTAATGAGTGTCTTTTCCTACAACTGTATCCTACCTACCCTATAATGTGAAGAGCTCTGATAACCTCTAGGGTCATGTTCGCGCTATACAAGACTTTACAAAATAAAAAATAATGTATTTGAACCCTTTTTAGCAACATTAGGAATAGATAACAGAAGACTGGGGAATAAAACAACTTCCTAACCTATAAAATGCAGTTTACATGCAGCTCTTTGATGCCAGGTAATACGCAACTGTTCTATATTAGGACTGTAACTTATGGAAAATAGCAAAAGAATCTCTGTGATGAAAGCAGTAAACCACTGAGCTATCAACATAAAATACAGTTCTGTGATCTGCATGGTACAAGTTCTTTACAACATGCATGTTAACCTTCTGCGCTATTTTATGAGGGAACATTAGACACCTGAGTTATCTTGACATTTTTATTGCTGCCTGAAAACTGCTGAACGCACAAGGAACTCTGCAGCAGGTGCTTTTAAAACCATAAGTTATTTCTAAACACAGCGCCCCCAGAGGTCAGCGCCAGGTGAGCCTGCAATGGTCACATTGCCCTAAAGGCTGCCCTGCCTTCCAATGTGCACCTCGCTACGGGTGGCCCTTTAAGTGTGATGTGCCCAGTAAAGTCCTGGGCCCATTGAAATTAACTGGCCACTTGTACTGAGCGCCAAAGGTGGAAGTAGTTAAACTGTTCAATTTCGCTCAACGTGACCAGGAGTGAGTAATAGGGCTTAAGGTCTTACCATATCTGTATTGTTAACGGTTTATTGATTTATAATCTCTAATCTCATAGTGCCAAGAAACTTGTTTTGTGGTGTAAGTTTGCGCTTTACAAAAAACTATAGCAGGAGCATGGATTGCTGTTTTGGGAGTCCATTCACAAAACATGTGAGCAAGGTAGCTGTAGAAGATTTATTTTCTACCCAGTTGAACCATGCACTGTTAATGTAGCCTTAATTCAAGTGTGGGCCACATTTTGAAAATGGAAACCTCCCTCCATAGAGTGAAGTGCTAAATTGTACTATCAGTAGAGCCGTTTGCCATTTCACTGACCAGTGAGCCCATAAAGCAGGCACTGCTGTCATTTCTACTAAAACCAATTGGTGTAGTGAATCTTCTGTGTTACTGGTTATTTTACCCAGGCTGCAATAAAGGGTTCATTTGCAAATGAGCATACAGCAGAAAACATAAGGGGCCAACATGCATGTCCTGAAACTAAGGCTGGGAATTGCAGCAGAGCAGTTTGAAATAAATGGAAACCACAGGTAGGAAACAGTCCATTAGGTCTGCATGTCTAAATGCTCTGCAGTGGTTGAGGTTAAATGTCGCCCTGCAAAGAATTCGGAATAGCAAAATGGTTCCAAAGCTATAGAAACATATAACAGAAAACATGTAAACGTGGAAACAGCGAATGCCTTAACATGTAAGACATAATGGCATACGAATCCTGCTCTAACATTGCTTTACTATCCACATGTTTACTCATACTGTGATCATCTCCTAAACAGAGACGTGCTCCTTCACGTTCAGGCCTAGTGGCGGCCTCCTTGGGAATAGAGAAACATCCTATTTGACCTATTCTACATTTCTCAAGTCGTTTGTGTGGCAGAAAGCCAGAAGGCCCACTGAGCTGATGGCAGCACCTCCACTGGATCCGTTCGCACATTTGTCATGCACCCCTAATGAAAGGAATACCAGAAAACTTTGGAAGGAGCTGAGGCGGATGGACTTTTTTTTAGGAAAGTTTCCTGAAGATTGTCAAACAGTTCCAAAGTTATTAGAAAAACAAAAAACCTTCTTCCAATGGAAAGTTTGACCTAACTATCACTACACAGTTGCCACTGCCACTGTATAATAGGTGTGTATTACAGAGTGGTGGTAGCTACTCTGTAGTTATAGTTAGTATTCCAAGACTTAGGAATTCCTCAGATTTTTGATTGCTAGTAACTTTGCCACAGTTTGATGAAACTTTGCAGACCTATTCCTTTCGCTACATTGGCTGATGATGCAAAGTTTTGTGGTGATTAGTTAAGGTGGTGCAAAAATAAAAGGGGGGGTCCCAGAACACATTTTTCCACTAATGCATTTTCCATTGATTTTTTAAACAGACATAGGGCTAAAATGGCTGAAAGATTTTCATGAAAATTTGGCAGGAATTTAGATTCTGGTGTGGAAAGGTTCTTTTTGTTCTTATGTGATCTGAATTGGTCAAGTAGTTTTCAAGTAATAAGGGACAAGATAGTGATGTGATGGGCCATAGTATGCCGCAGTCCCTTGGTGGTATACAACTGTATCGGGTTGATGATGAAGCACAATATGATTGGATAATAAAAGCCTTTGCAAAATGAAAAGGCAGCCATATTGTTGAGATCACACTTTGCCTTTGTTCTGTGTTTTCATGTAAAATATAGTATTACTTTTTTTGTTATGTATAGGAACATTTGAGTCAGTTTCGAATACTCAGTAGAGCTAGGGATTTTTTTTTAATTGATTTCAATATATTTTTTTAATCTTTACGATGGACCACTGTATTTTCATGAGATTACCTAGAAAGTATTGCGGTACCTATTGAAATAAAAAAACAATTATATATGCAAAAGACACTACAAAATGCTGCTCGATTGCACTCTATGACATGCCACTCCACTTTACGACATGTCACTCCACTCCACTCCACTGTATGATACTCCACTCTAGAGCACTCTACTCCACTCTATGCCCCTCCACTCTACGGCACTCTGCGACACTTTACGACATGCAACAACACTGCACTCTATGACTCCCCAGACCTGTCCATGACACTCCACTCCACCCTGCGATACGCCACTCCACACTATGGCACTCCACTTCACTCTACAACACTCCATGCCACTGCACTCTACAACATAACGCTCCACTCTACAACGTGCATTCCCCATGCACAGCTTCATATTACATCACTTATACCAGGTTAAATCATAGAATTCATAGCAACACTCATGTCATCTCAAATGTCATCATTTATGAGAACATTGTGCATGGTAGCAGGGCAAGTTGTAGTTCATGTATTCAGGCTACCAAGCTCACAACACTGTGGACGGAGGAGCGCGAGTTATAGAAAATTGTGGGTGGGTCGCAAATAACTATAACTTTAGAATTTTTAATGTTTGTGTCTTTTAAGTTGGTCTTGTATACAAATAATTAATAAAGTTTTCCTAACTATAAGTTATCTTCAACCTGTGCTTTTTTAATTGAATTTATATCTCTATATAACTCTCTCTCTCTCTCTCTCTATATATATATATATATGTATATATATATATATATATATATATATATATATATATATATATATTACCTACTGGCGGTCGCCAGTAGGTAGTTATAGTTAGGACCACGTTTCCATAGGAAAAGCATTTTTTGATGTGCTTATAACTTTGGCGTCGTTTGACGAATCTTTACGAAATTTTGGAAAAAGTTCCTCTTTTTAGGTCAGCTCCTATACTGAAAGTTTGGGGGGGATTTGTCAAGGGGGGGCTAAGAAAAAAGGGGGGTCCCAAAACGTGTTTTCTCCATGCAATTTCCATAGGAAACTTTAGACAAGGCTACAGGTCAAACTGCTGAACGTAATTACGCCAAATTTGGCAGGGAGAAAGGTCTTGGTCCAGAAAGCACGCTTTTGTTTAAATGGGGTAAATCCGTTCAGTAGTTTTTGAGAAATATCAAATTTTCCAGATATCAATATTTGAGAATTCTGACATTTGATTGGCTGGGGCGTTACGAGCACGAGCTTGCGGCTCATTGGCTGCGAACTGTTGAAACTAGGAAGTGTTGGCAGCCATTTTGTGATTCAGTCCGTCAGCTCGCATCTCTCCCTGTACAAGGCATCGGGTCCGTAGTTCTACCTCTGCGAGGCAACACTAAAAATAGATACCCCTTTCACGGTCCCTCTCCCCACATCACCAGCTCGCGGCTATGCCTTTAGAAGCCAGTCCGTCTTCTCGCAGCTCTGCGACTGCGAGCTGTCAGCCATTTTGTGACTCAGTCCGTCAGCTCGCATCTCTCCCTCTAAAAGCCATCGGGTCCATAGTTCTACCTCTGTGAGGCAATACTGAAAATATCCCGCAGGTCTGTCTGTGCGAGATACCTCTTTTACGCTCCCTCTCCCCACATATCCAGCTCGCGGCTATGCCTTTAGAAGCCAGTCCGTCGGCTCGCAGCTGTGTCTGCGAGCCGTCGGGCCCGCAGCTCTACCTCTGCGAGCCACCTCTTTAGCTCGTAGCTGTGTCTGTGCTAGCAGGCCCGTCAGCCCGTTACTCTCCCTCTGCGAGTCAGCCCGTCGGGTCGCAGCTCGGGCCCGCAGCTGTATCTCTGCGAGCCAGCCTGTTAGCTCGTAGCTGTGTCTCTGGTAGCAGGCCCGTCGGCCCGTTACATTTCAAATAGCAGAATAGTAGTTTAATATTTTTAAAAAACTTTGAAATTCACTGAAAAAACCATAGGTTTTACAGACGTTATAGTTAGAAATTAGCATTTAAAAAACCTTTGAAATTCACTGAAAAAACCATTGGTTTTACAGACGTTATAGTTAGAAATTAGTATTTAAAAACCTTTGAAATTCACTGAAAAAACCATAGGTTTCAGGGACGTTATAGTTAGCTGGACATTTCACTCGAACAAAACCATAGAAATTCCACCGTTATAGTTAATTCAGCTAACTATGACTCACGCACCCGCAATGCACTGCTCATGACGTCACATATTACATCATTCATGACAAGGTCAGTGACATCACTGATGACATCACTGATGACATCTCAAATGACATCACTGATGACATCATCCACGTGAAAAACTGATGCATCTCCTCACACTCTAATATAACCTTTAATACACCCACTGTAAAATACAGAAAATATCCTGAAACGCGTTTGGCTGAGAATTTGGGTCATGAGCACTGTCCTCCATGCTGCATTTCACGCTTGAACTAAGGACGGCAACCTAGCAGTGTGGCTTTTTCCACATGGTGCGAACTCTGTTGTTGGGATTAATAGCGGCCTGCTCCGGTCGCGGAAATTGCCCGCCGCAGAAGCGGATCAACGAGTGCAGGATTTCTTGCACTTGAGACTGGTGGGGTCCCTACTTCAGGGAGGACGCTTTGCATTAGCTATGTTTTCTGATGACATGTCGCGCCGGCCCCGTCCAACAACAGAACTCCTTTAGATCCAAACAGACTCTTCTACTCTCTCACCGGAAGTGAAACCAGGCCACGGGGACACTTTCACAATACAACAGCCGGGAATGCACTTTTCGGTAAAAAAAACACATTCCTTCCTCCTAATTAATCAAATAAACGTCTCACTGAAGAACAGGGGCCAGCTTCGATCGGTAAACAGCCGTTACAACCACTTTTTTACTTTGCGATACCATTACAACGCATGCATTACCACGCATGCGTTGTACATAACGAAGTCATTACTACGCATTTTTTTAGAACGCATGGTCATTTACCACGCATGCCTTTACAACAAATTTTGTTGTAAAGGTATGTATGGTAAATGACCATGCGTTCTAAAAAACATGTAGACGATCCATGTCGTTGTAAGGAAACAGAGGCTGTTCCGTTTCCTCACAATGATGTGCACCGCCACTCAGAGATGACGTGAAGCAGGAACCACGAGGAGAGAGGAACCATGAGGAGTGAGAGGTAAGGGGATTGGGCATGGGGTGGGGGTTTCTTTTCTAGGGTTTAGGGTAGTGCAGTGGTGTTTGGGTGGTGTAGGGGGTCGTGCTGGGGGTAGTGTTTTAGGGTTTAGGGTAGTGCAGTGGTGTTTGGGTAGTGTAGGGGGTCGTGCTGGGGGTAGTGTTTTAGGGTTTAGGATAGTGCAGTAGTGTAGGGGGTAGTGTTTTAGGGTTTAGGGTAGTGCAGTAGTGTTTGAGTAGTGTAGGGGGTCATGCTGGTGGTAGTGTTTTAGGGTTTAGGGTAGTGCAGTGGTGTTTGTGTAGTGTAGGGGGTCATGCTGGGGGTAGTGTTTTATGGTTTAGGGTAGTGCAGTGGTGTTTGGGTAGTGTAGGGGGTCGTGCTGGGGATAGATTTAGGGTTTAGGGTAGTGCAGTGGTGTTTGGGTAGTGTAGGGAGTCGTGCTGGGGGTAGTGTTTTAGGGTTTAGGGTAGTGCAGTGGTGTTTGTGTAGTGTAGGGGTTGTGCTGGGGGTAGTGTTTTAGGGTTTATGTTAGTGCAGTGGTGTTTGGATAGTGTAGGGGGTAGTGCTGGGGTAGTGTTTTAGGGTTTAGGGCAGTGCAGTGGTGTTTGTGTAGTGAAGGGGGTCATGCTGTGGGTAGTGTTTTAGGGTTTAGGGTAGTGCAGTCGTGTTTGTGTAGTGTAGGGGATCGTGTTTTAGGGTATAGGGTAGTGCAGTGGTGTTTGGGTAGTGTAGGGGGTCATGCTGGGGTTAGTGTTTTAGGGTTTAGGGTAGTGCAGTGGTGTTTGGGTAGTGTAGGGGGTCGTGCTGGGGGTAGTATTTTAGGGTTTAGGGTAGTGCAGTGGTGTTTGTGTAGTGTGGGAGGTCATGCTGGGGGTATATTTAGGGTTTAGTGTAGTGCAGTGGTGTTTGGGTAGTGTAGGGAGTCATGCTGGGGGTAGTGTTTTAGGGTTTAGGGTAGTGCAGTGGTGTTTGGGTAGTGTAGGGAGTCGTGCTGGTGGTAGTGTTTTAGGGTTTAGGGTAGTGCAGTTATGTTTGGGTAGTGTAGGGTGTTGTGCTGGGGGTAGTGTTTTAGGGTTTAGGGTAGTACAGTGGTGTTTGGGTAGTGGAGGGGGTAGTGTTTTAGGGTTTAGGGTAGTGCGCCCAACCAGCCACAATATCCGTGGACAAAGGGGATCCTGACTCTTTGGAACGCTCCGTCAATTGAATAATTTGGGTCAAGGGCCCTACCACGTCCAAGACCTATCAATTCCTTTCTTGGGATCCCTCATATACTTGGAGAAAAAGGTACATAGTTTCTCATCAATTTCAGGCGTGTGTGCCACCTTCCCCTTCAGTGAGGGCCTGGGGCATTCTCCCTCATCCTATTCCTGACCTCCCTTTCAAGGGGTTGATGGATTTTCCCCACCACATACTCTGCCACTTTGGCGTCAGGTGTCCACTCTGCCGACCTAGGATGGTAAATTTGGGTAGGCTCGAACATGTCCGAGTGGACCCCGTCCCCAACCGGGGACTGAGAGGAGTGGGACTCTGGATGCCAGGGACGCCCCGAGTCCTTATCCTCATCGGAGGAGAAATCGTCCTCCGATACACCCTCTCCCTCTAAGGGAAACCTGCCGTCGGGGTCTACAATAGTGGTGACAGTGTCGCAATTTTCTCCGGGCCCCTCCTCCCGGCAGGGTGCATGTTTTAGCGTTTGCGCACTCTTGAGGAAGGTCTCCGTAAGTTTATCAAATCCTTCCAAGTGCCCCGCATTATGCTTAACAGCCCTTTTATTCCCCATCTGGGAGCTACTTGGACCCGCCACCACCAGATCTGGGTCACTGAACACCCCAGGGATGCTTTTCGCCAGCTTATCAACCTGATCCCTAAGAGGAGCCAGCGCCCTAGAAATAGCCAGAGAGAGGGCTTGGTCCACTGCTGGAGGGAGAAGTTGGGGGGCCATTCCTCCTCCACTTCCTGGTAGGAGGAGTAAAAATGGTCTTCTGGAGAAGACATGATAGCAGAGGGTGTGAGCACAGAACAAATGCCCTTAAAATCCTTAAGGGTAATACAATAATGGGGTAACCCGAAAGGCCACTGGACCCGGGTAGTTTATGGTACAAAAGAGTAATGTCACAGTGGACTGCATTTACATGTTATGCCAAACAAAGGAAAACATTATTACTTTAAATTAATTAAACGCCACCATTTGAATCATTCACCAAAAATGGTTATGATTTTATTACATCACAGAGTTGCATAATAGCCCGAATATAAATGACATGTATCAATATGAAGCATTTAATTCAAGTCTGGTGACAAGAGGGAAAAGTGCAAGGAAAAGGGAGTGTTTGTGGAAGTGAAGTGAAAAGGGAAGGTGGTGTGCATATGTGACATCATTGATCCATATATACAACCTAACCAACCAGATGTCTGGCAATTATAAATTTGAAAAACATAACACAAAGTATCCGATGCAGATAATGAATCTCTGTCATCAGTGTCTGAACACAAGAAAGAAACAACGTCAACGTTTCGACCCCTAACATAAACAGCTGGTTTGATGCCTTGTGAGTGGGGTCTTCCTCAGGACGGGGATAAGAGTTAAGAGTGAGCACTCAGATAGGTCCACAATTCTTCAATAATTCAAGTGAGACGTCGAGGTTGTTCAGTAACCTCTGACTGTGGGCTGCTGCATCATCGACTAACAGGTTAGCTGTTTAGAATTATTGAAGAATTGTGGACACTGATGACAGAGATTCATTATCTGCATCGGATACTTTGTGTTATGTTTTTCAAATTTATAATTGCCAGACATCTGGTTGGTTAGGTTGTATATATGGATCAATGATGTCACATATGCACACCACCTTCCCTTTTCACTTCACTTCCACAAACACTCCCTTTCCTTGCACTTTTCCTCTTGTCACCAGACTTGAATTAAATGCTTCATATTGATACATGTCATTTATATTCGGGCTATTATGCAACTCTGTGATGTAATAAAATCATAACCATTTTTGGTGAATGATTCAAATGGTGGCGTTTAATTAATTTAAAGTAATAATGTTTTCCTTTGTTTGGCATAACATGTAAATGCAGTCCACTGTGACATTACTCTTTTGTACCTTAAAATCCTTAAGACAGCCCCCTCGCCGGTGCTCCAACAGCTGGGCTTTCCCCGAAGCTGTTATAAGAATAGACTGAGGCGCAATACCAATTACCACCATCAGGTGGCACTGGTCACGAACGTGGCCGTGTGGGGAAATCACCGCGTAGCGGTGTCAAAATTAGGCGAGGGTTGGTCGGGAATCAAGCGGACACTAAAGGAGTGACCGGATTCCCAAACGCGCGTAAAGACCAGCGGGAGCGCTCGACGGAGCTGCCTCGCTCGGACTAGACGCGCCTGAGAGGATCTCACCGCGCGCAGAGCCCACAGCGGGAGAAACTGCGAGGGGGAGAACGCGCTCGGGCAAGAGCCTGCTGCGCAGGGAATATGAAACAATACCAAGGCAATAATGCTAATAACGTGCACAAGAAACCGCTATACAAACAGCAACAACGTCAGATTAAGCCAAGAATGTAAGGAATGCACTTAACTGACGAGCAGTGAAGAAAGAGGATGCGGAAGGGACGTCATGATATTATATACGATGGACTGTGATATGATTGGACTATAGTTGCCTTGGAGACTACCCCCTAATGGTTCATGGGTTGTGTAGTCTTTTGTTTAATGATTGTTGTGTTACGTTTTCTTTGAACTGCTATGCAAATAAAGTGAGGAAAGATATGCATAATCCTCGCCTCCGTCCTGCCATAGAATTCATTAAACTTTATTTGATCTGATTTAGAAACATAGATCATAAAAGTGTATATAAAAACAGTAAATCCTCTTTCCTAATACAATACAGTGAGAATTAATTAAAACCAGTAGGTAAAAACGGGTGTTACAAAGCCCGGTTCAGAGCAACTTCAGGTTAACAGAATCGTAAAGTTCAATGTTTCGCAAGATCAATCTCATGTACTTCGTGCAAAATACGCAATAAGGGGTCCAAGTAAGATGTAACGCTCCAATACCTGACCAGTTTGCACTATATAAAGCTGCAAAAAACTAAAAATAAAAAGTGTTTTGCACACTTCTGTCATTGGGCTATATGTGGGCTACATCTGGGTGATATTTGTGCTACATTTGGGCTCTTTTTTCTCTGGTGGCCATCTTGGGAGACTTATTTGTTATGAAGTTTCCTAATTTCGTCATTTACTGCAGTCTCCTCAGTAGGAAATGCTTTCAGTTTTTTACTTTGATTCCATCAAGAAGGCATTCAGATGTGTCACACATTTGCCATAAATTCAGAATGTTAGCACTCTAGTTGTTCATTAGATCACTGTAGTAAAGCTACTGCTCACCAGGGAGTTAACTGGAAGTCTACTGCTGGTATTGAAAGTGATTGTTTCAGTCTGCATGTCAGAATTTTCTAATGAAATAGAAGAGGATTTGAGATCTCACTTAAAACATGCCCTAAATTTTCTTTCTGCAGCACTAACCATAATTTCTATGGCAAAATGAACCCCCTCATTGTGTTCCTTTTAAAATTAAATGTTTTAAGAGTTACCAGTTTATTCCAATCAAGATGGCTTCAGGTGTGCCATACTTTTGTCATAAGTAAGACTGTTAGCGCTCTAGTTGTTCTTTAGAACACTCTGGGAAGCTGCAGTAGAACACAAAGGCATCAACTGACAGGCTGCTCCTGTTGAAAGATAACAGGAAGATATTTGAGATCTCACTTAAAACATGTCCTAATTTTTCTTTCTACAGCACTAACCATAATTTCTATGACAAAATGAACCCCCTCATTTTGTTCCTTTTTAAATTAAATGTTTTAAGAGTTACCAGTTTATTCCAATCAAGATGGCTTCAGGTGTGCCATAATTTTGTCATAAGTAAGACTGTTAGCGCTCTAGTTGTTCTTTAGAACACTCTGGCAAGCTGCAGTAGAACACAAAGGCATCAACTGACAGGCTGCTCCTGTTGAAATATAACAGGAAGATATTTGAGATCACACTTGAAACATGTCCTAATTTTTCTTTCTACAGCACTAACCATAATTTCTATGACAAAATGAACCCCATCATTTTGTTCCTTTTTAAATTAAATGTTTTAAGTGTTACCAGTTTATTCCAATCAAGATGGCTTCAGGTGTGCCATAATTTTGTCATAAGTAAGACTGTTAGCGCTCTAGTTGTTCTTTAGAACACTCTGGGAAGCTGCAGTAGAACACAAAGGCATCAACTGACAGGCTGCTCCTGTTGAAATATAACAGGAAGATATTTGAGATCTCACTTAAAACATGTCCTAATTTTTCTTTCTACAGCACTAACCATAATTTCTATGGCAAAATGAACCCCCTCATTTTGTTCCTTTTTAAATTAAATGTTTTAAGTGTTACCAGTTTATTCCAATCAAGATGGCTTCAGGTGTGCCATACTTTTGTCATAAGTAAGACTGTTAGCTCTCTAGTTGTTCTTTAGAACACTCTGGGAAGCTGCAGTAGAACACAAAGGCATCAACTGACAGGCTGCTCCTATTGAAATATAACAGGAAGATATTTGAGATCTCAATTAAAACATGTCCTAATTTTTCTTTCTACAGCACTAACCATAATTTCTATGACAAAATGAACCCCCTCATTTTGTTCCTTTTAAAATTAAATGTTTTAAGAGTTACCAGTTTATTCCAATCAAGATGGCTTCAGGTGTGCCATCATTTTGTCATAAGTAAGACTGTTAGCGCTCTAGTTGTTCTTTAGAACACTCTGGGAAGCTGCAGTAGAACACAAAGGCATCAACTGACAGGCTGCTCCTGTTGAAATATAACAGGAAGATATTTGAGATCACACTTGAAACATGTCCTAATTTTTCTTTCTACAGCACTAACCATAATTTCTATGACAAAATGAACCCCATCATTTTGTTCCTTTTTAAATTAAATGTTTTAAGTGTTACCAGTTTATTCCAATCAAGATGGCTTCAGGTGTGCCATACTTTTGTCATAAGTAAGGCTGTTAGCACTCTAGTTGTTCTTTAGAACACTCTGGGAAGCTGCAGTAGAACACAAAGGAATCAACTGACAGTCTCTGCCCTTGTTGGATGTACATGTTTTACTGAGAATGTCAGACTTCATTCTCACATGACTGAGAAAAATAATGTGAATTTACAGAAAATATGCTCTTATTTTAGCTTTTGGAGCACCTTCCAAAACTGTATGGGACAAGCATGTGAAAATAGTATTCTCTCAAACATTATTCATGATATCCCAGCAGAAGGTTTTTCACAGGGTAAAATCACCTTAGAACACACCACAATTCCTGAAATTAGTATGGTACCATCAACAAATAAATTCTAATGTAACTAAAGTCTATCACCCTTTATAGTTCTCCTTTTGGTAACCCTCAAAATCTTCGATTCCCTACAATGCATTTCAATGGGGTACTATCATTTATATTGGTCCCAAGATGGCTGCCAGCAATTCCAGGATGAAGTGCTGACAGCCAATCAGATCTCACGATGACATGTGTGGTTAGGCTCCGCCCAGATATATATGTGTTTTCTTTTTCAAATTTCTCAGGAACTACTGAACGGATTTACACCATTTAACCAAAAGGCACGGCTCTGAACCAACGGCTACCTTTTTGCCAAATTTGGTGTAATTCCGTTCAGCAGTTCGGGCTGTAGCTGAGATGAAAGGTTCCTATGGAAAATTGCATGGGGAAAACACGTTTCGGGACCCCCCTTTTTTCTCGGCCCCCGCTTGCCGAATCACCCCGAAACTTTTAGGATAGGAGTGGACCGGAGCGGGCCATAAGTTTTGAAAATTTCGCGAAGATTCGTCAACCGGCGCTAAAGTTATTTCAAATAGAATGTTGCGGATTTCCTATGGAAAATAGGTTCTAACTATAACTATCTACTGGCGACTGCCAGTAGATAATATATATATATACAGGTGTATGTGAAAACCCTCCCAGCTTACATTCAGGACACTAGGGACTTTATGGAGAAGATATCCAGTGTGGTATGGAGTGATACATATCTCCTAATCGCACTGGATGTGACAAGCTTGTATACGAGCATAGCGCATGAAGATGGCTTACGAGCAGTCCGACACTATCTTAATTTGAGACCAATTAACTTCTACCAACATTCAGAAATGTTGTTAGAAATGTGCAGACTTTGTTTAATCAATAACCACTTCATGTTTGGAGGAGACACCTATAAACAACTGCGAGGGCCGGCGATGGGCACCTGCTTCGCCCCCAGCTATGCTAATTTGCATATGGGCTGGTGGGAGGAGCAGGTGCTCAAAGTCAAGTTCAACAGAGAATGGAAGGAGAACATTATAACTTGGGTCAGATTCATCGACGACTTGTTTGTAGTGTGGGAGGGATCGAAGGACTCAGCAAAAGAATTTGTGCAGGCAATAAATAATAATGATCTGAATTTGAGATTCACGGATGAGATTAATGAATCCAGAGTAACATTCTTAGACTTGGAAGTATATATCCAGCAAGGGGCAATTCAAACTCGTACATTCAGAAAACCCACTGCTGGGAACTCGATACTGCACGCAGAAAGCTTTCATCCTCAGAAACTAAAAATGAGCATACCTTATGCCGAGCATCTGAGGATGAAGCGTAACTGCAGTGAAGAGGCAGAATTAATAGAAGCCCAAGATGCACTCAAGAATAGATTTATTCAAAGAGGGTACAATCCCAAAATATTGGATCAGGCTTGCGAGAAAGTAAAAAGATAGAAAGAGAGTCACTGATCAGACCAGATGCAGAGAAGAAAGATTTAAGGAAAAAGAACACAGGGGGTCAGTTGAGGATGATTACCGGATACAATGCATATCAGTCAAATGTAAGAGAAAGCCTATGTAAGCATTGCCATCTGGTTAAGAAGGATAAGATATTGCGGGATATATTAACTCGTAGACCCCTGATCACATTCAATAGAGCCAGGTCGATGAGAAGAGATTTGGTAAATAGCAGTCCGGAAATAAACAAGGTGGAAGGCTGGTTGAAGACTATCCCAGGTTTTCACAAATGTTTAAAATGTAAGGCCTGTAAAATTGGCATCAATGAAAGACAAGTCACATCGCCGTTCATGCATAGCCCATGGAAGATTAGGTGCTCACTGACATGTCGAAGTGAATATGTGGTGTACATCATACAATGCACTTGCCCCAAAATTTATGTGGGGAGTACGATACATATGGTACATGTTCGTATTTTACAGCACCTTAGGGCAGTAAAGAATAATGATAAAAATTATGTGGTGGCCCGTCACATAAATGAAGTACACAAAGGCAACCTAAATGATTTATCATATTATGCAATTGTTCAGGTTCCAAAGCAGAGGAGAGGCGGAAATCGTGAAGGCAGACTACGCCAACTTGAGTCAAAATACATTTTGTTGTTCAACTCCAAAATTCCCAATGGTTTGAATGTAGAAGAAGACTTGCATGTACATTTGATTTAGCGTGGGTATTCTGATTTTAAGTGTTTTTAATAAAAGGAAATCAATCACAGAGTAGGGAGAATCATAAGTAATATAGGCAGCTATTTTGATATTAGTGTTAATTTATTGTTTTACATGAAGGTGTTGATATGTTGATGTTTTGATATAACAATATTATTTGATGTATAAAATTTAAATTAAATATATGCATTAGCACTTTATGCCTAGATGGAGGCAATATGCAATTTATGATAGTACTGTCATGTACTTGCAGTGATGCACTTGCACTTTATTGCGTATTTTGCACAGTTGAATGGATCTGTGTATCATAGTATCATGCACTAGCACTTTATTGCGTAAGTTTGCACAGTACCTTGCATTTGCACTTTATCTTTTAAAATCTATAAAAGGAAAAATTATGATTAATACAATTAATAGTTGAAATCAAAAATATGTGAATCAACATAGTGACACATGTCAATCAAATTTTAGATTCATCAGGAAGACAAGGATGAACCTGGAAGAAAAAAGTCTCATTTTACGGGGACATTGAATAACGTTTACAGTCATATTAGAATGATGTATATGGTGATTATAATATACACAGGCAATAAGATGACGATGTTGCATTTTGATAGATTAATGATGTAAGCTAATATGTATAAAATATATATATTTTTTGTGGCAATGAATGTAATTGCCTATGCTGAATTGTAATATCGCTCCTAATGGCAATGTTTATCCTTAGTAAGGAATGTGAGTCTTTCCTTGCTGCCTATGATGACCATGGAACCATGTGACTCTTTGCTTTTCTATTTTAAAACTTTATCATTGAACAAACAACTGTTGTGTGAACAAGCCAGGCAATGGCGAAACGCGTTACAGCGTAATTTGGAATAAAGCAGAGACTGTATTGAAATTCCATCCCCCGTGTCGGTGTCTGCTTTTTAAGCATAAAGGCAGTAATGGTTGGAATATATATATATATATATATGTGTGTGTGTGTGTGTATATATAAATAGGTAGTTATAGTTAGGACCTTGTTTCTATTTAAAAAGCATTTTTTCTTTTGCCAATATCTTTGGCGTTGTATGACGAATCTTTGTGAAATTTTCAAAACTAATGGGGCGTTCTGGTCAGCTCCTGTCTTGAAAGTTTTGGGGTGATTCGTCAAGCGGGGGCCGAGAAAAAAGGGTGGTCCCAAAACGTGTTTTCTCCATAGGACATTTTTTTCGCGGCTACAGCCCGAACTGCTGAACGGAATTACACCAAATTTGGCAGATAGGTAGCTCTTGGTCCAGAGTGCACTCTTTGCTTTCAATGGTGTAAATCTGTTTAGTAGTTTTTTAAATATTAAAGGAAAAAGAAATGTATATATCTGGGCGGAGCCTAACCACACATCTCAATGTGAGATCTGATTTCTATAATTTCTAAAGGAAATGCTTTAGGTATTACAGTTTAGTAAAAATAGGCCTTTTTTAAGTTGTTGTTTTATATATGTAAATGATATATGAATTTGTTATTTGAGTGCAATATATACACATCCTTATGTGATTTTTAACCGTTTTTTATTGTGGGATTTTAAATAAAAAATATTTTCAATATATTCTGTATTTGGTTTGTTTGCATTGAGTGTTATATATATTCTAACACATGGGCTTGTTTTCTGTTGCTGGGAACTTAGCAAACCTGGCAAACATAATTTAATTGTTCACCAAGGGAAAATTTTCTTTTTACCTGTTGGTAGTACCCTATTCCCCTGGTGTTGCTACAAGGGGTCCCTCTCTATATATTATTTATTCAATATTACAGTTTTGATTACATCAAGATGACGTCAGGCGTGCCACACTTTTGTAATAAATATAGAATGTTAGCAAACTAGTTGTTCATTAGGATACTGTTGAGAGGCAGAGGTCAGGGGCACGGACTCGGAAAATTGAAGGCAGGTAGGTGGGTGCAGAGGCAACAATTTGACCACACTGGGCAGGCAGGAAGGGCAGTGGCAGCACAACAGACTATGGAGGGCAGTGGAAAGGGGGGCAGGGGCAACAAACCAACAATGCAGGACAGGCAAGAGAGGCTGTGGCAATAAAATAGACCATTGTGGGCAGGAGGAAGAGGCAAAGGTAGTATAACCATACATGCCAACAGACCTGATTCAGCCAGGAAACTCCCAATGCCGAAATGGGCTTTATTTTATCTGTCTACAATCTCCTCTTTTTCAATGTAAGTCAATAGGAAAAATCAATTCCCCAGTTTTTTTTCAAAATCTCCCTCTTACCAAGTTCAAAATGTTAGCAAGTATGGTACATTGGATCATGGAAGGCAGGAGGAATTGGGTATGGACATGGACTCGGATAACAGAGGGCAGGACAGACATGGACAGGTGCACCAAACTGACCTTACAGGGCAGGCATTAGGGTTTGCAGCAGCACAATACACCACACAGGGCATGTGGGACGGGAGTGCAGCACAACAATCCATGGAAAGCAATAGGGAGGGGACAGGACCATGCACATGGACAACAGAGAACAGAGGGGAAAGAGGCAATGGCAGCAAGCTGACCATAATGGACAGACAGGAGAGAAAGCTGCAGCATAACGGACCATAAAGGGCAGGAGAGAGGGATCAGGGGCATTACAATGGAACAGACAAGCCGGGACGGAGGGAATAGTGGTCTGCACATGGAAAACAGCTGGCAGGGGGCAAGGGGGCAGGGCAGGAGCAGCAAGCTGACCATGGAGGTCAGGCAGGATGGGCACTAGAAGCACAACACACCATGGAGGGCAACAATGAGACTATAATGGCATACACAGAGACCATGGAGGGAAGGTGGGAGGGGGTCAGGGGCAGCTAGCTGACCAAACAGGGAAGGTGGGAGGGGCCGTGGCAGCACAGAAGACCATGCATGGCAAGCGGGAGGGTTAGTAGCAGTACAATGGCCATGATGGGCAAGAAGAAGGGGGCAGGGGTATGCACAAAGGACCATAGAGGAAAGAAGGGAGGGGTAGGAGCTGGGCACAGACAAGAGAGTTCAGGGGAAGGGGCCTCACAACAGACCACGTGGGGCAGGCAGGTGGAGCAGTTGCAGCACAACAGACCAGGGAGGGCAGAAGGGTGTGGCAGTAAAATGGACCATGGAGGACAGGAAGAAGGGGATAGGGGCAAGGAATGTGGACAGGCAGGGTGGAGGTGGCAGGGACAGGTTACAGTCATCTGACAATGCTAGGCAGGCGGAAAGGGAATGGTAGCTCAACAGAACACTCAGAGTAGATAGGAGGGGCAGGTCCATGGAACATGGTGGGCAAAAAGGACGGAGCAGGGGCATGCACACAGACATCGGAGGGCAGGGGGAAGGAGAGTAGGGGCAGCAAGCTAAGCACAGAGGATAAGCAGGAGGTCAATGATGGGGCATAGAATTGGGCAATGGAGGGCAGGAGGAGTGGACTGGGACATCATGCTAAATGGAGGGGTGTGGCATCATATCAGACCATGCATGGCAGGAGGGAGGAGGCTAGTGCATGGATTCAGACAACAGAGGATAGGTAGGAAGTAGATGGGGCAGCAAGCTAACTGTTCAGAGAAGGTGGGCGGGCCAGTGGCAGAACAATGGCCACACAGGGCTGTAATGAGGGAGCAGGGGCATGGACTTGGACAATGGATGGCAAGGAGGAGGGGAGGCAGGAGCAGCAAGCTTGGGTGGAGGCAGCACAATGACAGGCCAGGCCCTGCTTCCAACCCCCACTATCCATTGTGATAGGCATCTTACTTAACGTTAAAAAAAAACTAGAAATTCGCTGAAATAAAACAGATTACAGTGACATTATAGTTAGACTCAGATTTCACTCGTACAAAACCAGTGAAATTCAGCAGTTATAGTTACCTGAGCTAACTATAACTTACGCCCCCGCAATGCTCTGCTTATGACCTCAGACATTACATCATTCATGACACAGTCAGTGACATCACTCATGACATCACTCATGACATCTCAAATGAGTTGTGAATGGAATGGAACTATAATCGCTAGAACTTTTATTTAGGGATAGTGTGTGTATATTAACACCCCTTTTTTTCTTTTCTTTCGTGTAAGAACCATTATAATACGCAAAGTGCCATGATAAATATGGCTGATAGCCTTTCACTTTAAAGTAATGTGTAGTCTATTGTTTATGTTGATGTTTACAATCGTAAGTATGTTTATTATGATCAAGTCACGTTGACAAACATACAGGTGTGGCGGTCACGGGGAAAGATATACTGAAATGACATTGTGTGCAAATCAACACTTGTTTTCTTTTCTTTATTGTATGAATTCCTGAATTTTCACATTGTGACCAGGCCAATATGGCCGCCAGCTTTTTGGATTAATGTAATATGTAGTCCTTTGTTAATGTTGGCAACTGGAGGCATTTGTACATTTAAATAAGGAAACTACAATGACGTCTTCTATCGTTATCAAGGTCGGACGAGCCGAAATGTGTGGATCGCGTCCTTTGCAGATTGAATACTTCCAAACTACAACCTGAGTGCTGATTCCTTTCTCGTAAGAGTGAGAGGAGATTGAATACATATGTATTAAGTTCACTAAAAAAACTACAGGTTTCAGGGTCGTCATAGTTAGAAATTAGCATTTAAAAAATCTTAGATATTCACTGAAAAAACCACAGGTTTCAGGGACGTTATAGTTAGTCTGACATTTCACTCGTACAAAACCAGAGAAATTCAGCCGTTATAGTTAGCAGAGCTAACTATAACTCACGCCTCCGCAATGCACTGCTGATGACGTCACATATTACATCACTCATGACATGGTCAGTGACATCACTGATGACATCACTCATGACATCTCAAATGACATCACTGATGACATCATCCAGTGACTGTGAGTGTTTCTAAAAAGTTTAAGAATAAGATATATATATGATGATTCAGTCAGTGTGTGACTGACTGTATAAGTGAGTGATTATACGTGTCTGGGTGAATGTATGGGTGAGTGACTAATCTGTGTGAATGTCTGTATCAGTCTGTCAGTTGGTGTGTAAGTGGCTGCATGGGTTGGTGAATAGGTACATGAGTGTCTATATGGGTTATTGATTGGTTGTCTGAGTACCTGTATGGGTGCCTTAGTGTCTGTGTGTTGTGTGACTACCTGCATGGATGTGAGTGGGTGATTCACTGGGTGTATGGGTTCATGAGTGCATCTGCGAGGGGCTGTATTGGTGAGTGAGTGTGCATATGGCTGTGTTGGTGAGTGAATGGACGTCTCAGTGGTATATGTGTGAGTAACTGCATATGTGAATGGCAGTATATGTGAGTGTTGGAGTATATAAGTGACTATGTGAGAGTGAGTGATTGTGAGAGTGGATGTATGGATGAGTGTGTGCTTGTGTCAGTGATTGTATAAGAGAGTAAGTATGTGTTAGTATCTGTATGAATAAGTGAGGTGGTGTGTGTATAACTGTATAGGTGAGTAAATGGCATTGTGATTGACACTTTGGGTGACTGACTAGGTGTGTGAGTAACTCCATGGGTGAGTGGCGGTGTATGAGTGTCTGTATGGGTGTATGAGTGCATAAAATAGTGGCTGTATTGATGAGTGACTGCATGTATGAGTGACTGCATGGGTGAGTGAGTGGATGTGTGTGTAGACCTAGGAATCAGTGAGTGGGTATGTACTAACTGATATTGGTGTGTCTGTGGTTTAGAGAATGGTAGTCTGTATTTTAGAGTGGGTGTATGAAAGGTTATATTAGGTTGTGAGTAGGTGCATCAGAGATTAAGTGGATGATGTCATCAGTGATGTCATCAGTGATGTAATTTGAGATGTCATCAGTGATATCATCAGTGATGTCACTGTCCATGTCATGAGTGATGTAATATGTGACGTCATCAGCAGTGCATTGCGGGGGCGTGAGTTATAGTTAGCTCAGCTAACTATAACGGCTGAATTTCTCTGATTTTGTACAAGTGAAATGCCAGACTATATATATCTCTGGGGGGAAAGTAGTTCTTTGCTCAGCTGCACCGGCTTATTCTTCTATCATTCCAAAAGCAACAGGCATGCACCACTGAAGTCACGTGATGAGGGCTCTTCCTACCTCAAAATGGAGTTTGGCAGTGATAGTAGAAGAAAGGCTATCTGAAGAAGATAAAATGGGTCCCAAATTTTTTAAACACCACGAAATAAGGGCAAGACACAGGGCAGCAGCGCCCTGTAATACATAAAGAATTGCAAAGTACAGAACAGAAGATCTGTGATGAAGTTAGAGACGAAAGAGTAACACAACTTTCCTTCAAATTAATATTAGCCTTATGTTAGTATAATTTCCTTTACATGCACATTTTAACTGGAAACTAGAAATATTGGTTAAATCTGTGCTTTTGCGTTCTACATCACAGCTTACTGTTTTGCTCGTGTGTCATTAAACCGAGGAAATTCCAATGCAAAGTAGAAACACTATAGGTATAAATGTTCGCCCTGTCCATCTGGATTCCGAACTGAACAAAAAACCCTGCCAAGCCTACGCACCGCCCACTGCGAATTTCAGCTCTGAATATTATGTTCTGTCTGATTTTAATTATTTGTTTTGGCCTCATCATCCCGATGGATAACCTCTTTGAGCTTGACTCGTGTGTATAACTGTGATTATTTTCCATTGCTGGCCAGTTTATCATTATTTCTGGTATATTCAGGATCAGGATTAATTGAGATAGACTGCAGCTGCTGCTGGATTTTGTTTGTTCTAAAAAAACAACAATTACAACCATGTCTGGCTTTTTAAAAATTCAAGTGCATCTTTTTTTATTGGCAGTTTTGTATATTGCGTTCTGTGTATTGGAAAGTGGGTGAATGTAAAGATAAATAAAAGGGTGGAAGAATGACTGCATGGATGAATGAATATGTGTAACTAAATGCATGGATGGAGGCACTGATAATTGAGCAAATGGATGAATGGACAAGTGAGTGAATAAATGAATGTATAGTTGGACGATTTGACAAGAATGGATAAATGGATGAGTTCTCGAATGAGCAAAATATTGAAAACGTAATGAATAAGTGAGTGCTATGATAGGTGACTACCTAGGATTGTAAATTAAGGCATCTGTCTCCATTGCCTCACAGTGCAACCTGGTCATTATGCCTCGGGAGAGGATACTGAATCAATTCAAATTAAGCCTTCTCCAAGATATGTGATCCTGGGCAAACCCCTAGCTTCCAGTTCCCCAATACAGCTAGCAGAATATGTGCGGGTGTTTACAAAAGACAAGGCACCAATTTAAAGGTCAGTTTACACGCAGTAAGCATGTACATGTATTAAAGCGAAATCTATAGTTTAGGTTTACCATTAGGTTATTTAAGGATAAGGATGAGGTCGAAGGTGAGGCTAAGACTTAGCTTTACGGTTAGTGTCATGGGGTAACCTAAACCATAGGGTTAGTGAAGTTGTTATGCTTAGGTTTACAGAGAGGGTTAGCATGAAAAGCAAAGTTAACGTTAGTGTCAGTATCAATGGTAAATATGTTTTTAAATTTTTACAGGACGGCACTGGTGTGACAAAATTTGAGGGCCCCCCCTGCAAGGTACTTGGAGGGGCCCCCTCCAGACCAATTAAGGAGCTCTCCGGGCAGAGTTCTGTACTGAGGGGGCCCCCTGGAACTTGGAGCCCCCCGCACCACGGGGGCTGCGGGGCCTGTGTTGCGCCACTGCAGCACGGACAAAGTAGAGGAGCAACAGAGCAGTGCACATGCAAAAGGGAATTTGCATCTCCCAATTAAAAAATACTTTACTCATATTTGACATTTTGGGTACATGAAGTTAAGTGATTTGTGGAGTGATTTTATTGGTAATACAGAAGTGCTGGAACTCCTTTTCCAGAGTACCTTTTTGCTCCTTGAAAAATGCTGGTTCTCCACCATTAAATATATTACAGCTGTGCTGAGAAATGCAGATACTCTCCCTTTCAAACTAAAGAAGTGCTGGTACTCAGTACCGGACAGTACCTGCTTATTTAAAACACTGGTTATTTATAAAACACATCCTGAAAACAATTGCTATTTTTGTTTATTGGATAATTATGCACATCACTGTCAAGTATTTTTAGACATAACAGAAGACTCACAGCTGAGAAGCAACAGACCCAACATTTCCTTGTGAAACTGCTCCTATTTCACTGCTTTCCTTTACTGCCTCCTCTCACAAAAAAATGGAAGAAATCATTCCCCAACTCTACAGGACTTTCTTTATCAACCACGAGAGAGTGAAAGGATAAGGCAGCCTGCAAGGTTTCGTATCTGAGACCTACAGGCAATGCAAAGATTTCTGCATCATACGACCAACACACTGATCAATCTTACTGGCTATGGTACCAGCCATCCTTCAGAGTATGTCTTCACAATCCAACAATGTCTTTGTTATGTGGTAAGCACAGCTACAGCCCGTGCAGGTAAGAGTGGTGGGGTGGGGGAGGGATTCGACAGACGACCACAAGGGAAAATCAAATAAATAATTAATTTTCTCTCCTAGTTGTCTGTCGAAATCCGGCCCCACCGCTCTTACCTGCACGGGCCACGGCTAGGTAGGCATCTCTTTGGATTCTAAAGTGTGTCACTGTGAAAACACACTATAAATGCACTAACAATATTCCATGCCCATGTTGGATTCTGAATAGAGGAGCAGGGAATGTCATGGAACACGTGCCACTTGGTTTCCCTTGTTCTGCTGAACCACTTTACCCAGAGTTTGAACCTGTAGTAAAGTTCCCCACTTTCCAATTGTGATTATACATTAAAATGTGCAATATGTGGGATGGATCTATATAGTACTTGAAGGTTCAAGAATGTTAAATCGCTCAAACTTGGTTCTGATGGCTGACTATTCACTGTGGAGTGAAAGTAAGAGAATAATTTTAAATTAATTTACAAGGACCATTTGATTTTCTTAAGCAGCGGCCACATTCTTAAAAGTGTCAGCCACAGAAGCTATTCGAATTCTGACTAAACCTTTGATGAATGATGTGACCAGAGACAGCTCTTAAGCTAAATGGATGAGAAAAGAGGTGGAGATCTTCAGGATAATGATTGTTCACAAATGACTTCCATTTAGATTCATTGTATGTAAATTCATCTTAAGGAGATATATTCCAAATATGGTATTATCTGTCTCTACTAGACTCAATTTAGACTCTCTTGACCTATTTAATTAATTTCTGGAAGTATGACCTCAGATCCTGCAAAGTCCAGCACATCACTCGCAGGTCTAGAGTGCTTCGGGCTTTAGCCAAAGTGACACCCTCAGTAGCCTGATTAAGAGGCAGGTCTCTGAAAATGTTAAGTACATTTACACTATCTTCCATAGTATTCACTCTCCACGTGACGGCACTCGTACCACACCCTGCAAACCACACCACTCTTCCATCAGCCTACAGCACCCATACTGCTACCTACAGTCCTCACAAAGTGCCCCACATTATTCATCCCACGCTTTCTAGGACTCAAACTTTGAATTCCAGAACCTGTTATTCATTAATTTGAAAACATTGGCCTCTATCTATACACCCAATCTATGGAACAATTTATCATTAGGCATATCAAATGAATAAACCGTCTAATTTGTGCTTGATAAAAGGCTCAAAGAGTCCCCATTTGCTTACCTCTTCCCACCCAAATCTGGCTCAAATAGGCTTATTATCTCCCATTAGCATAATTAATAGCCTAGGATAGGTCCAATAGCCATTGCTGTTCAATGTAGTCATGGTCACTGCCCTATTGATTGGTGTTGAGCTGCTGAGTCCTGTCACTTAGTCATTGCTCCGGCTATCCACATCTTCAAAACATGTTGTCAGAATATTTGCAATTGTTTCTTTGGTGATTCTATCTCATCATCATGCTGGTCCTTCCCCAAGCACTTAAACATGGTGAAAATGAAAATAAGGCTCTGTTTCAGATCTCCATGAAACATTCCATCATTCAGAAGAATGACAGTAGCTGTAATGGCATTTTCCAGAAAGCTGCTAGAACAGTTTCTTCTTATTTTGTCCCACAATCATCCGTTTTGTTCAGAAAATGGAAAAAAATCCACAAATCGAGTCTCATTCTGAGTGTGAAGGACATCCCTTTTCTGCTGTTAATGACAATTATTTGGTGTATCAGGATTCCGGGTTGTGTTTTAATTCTGCAGGCGGCTTTACGACACCCTCAGGATTTCCGGGGATACATACTCGCCAGGTGTGATATGGTGGACTTTGCCCCCAGATGACAACCTGGAAATAAGGAATTAGTTCTTATATCAGTGCAGAAACACAGATTTCCACAGCAGTTCCACACAGGGATACCATGTGCTAGTTTGTTAATTTCACATCATGTCATTACCAAGCCCCACTGTATTTTTAATTTCATTAAAAAATGGAGGTAGGTATGTTTTTGCAATACAACTAAATGTACCCCCTCATACTGTTTCACAACTAGGGCCGTACTGGGAACCCAAAGCAGCCCTGGCAATTTTGTAGGACCAACCCACGGCAGATGGGGGATGCTGCTTTTGGTACTGGGGGCTGATATTGCAGCACCACTGCAAAACCCGCCCCCAGTAATAAAAAAACGGCTCCCACTGCTGCAAAACCAACCCCCACCCTTCCAACCTCCCGGGAAAACGCCAGCTGCCCGCTACTGCCAGTTCGGCCCTGTTCTCAACTAAATAAATAGGCATCAGATTCTACATGTAAAATCTTTTCAGAGAATGTCACAGCATAGTCTCTGGCTAGACAATAACATACACACACAAACACACACACACACACACACAAACACAAGCACACACACACACTTGATGAGGTGCAGTGCCCTTTTAATATTTGTATTCCAGCGTACAGATGAGCATCTGTAATTTAAATAAAACAACTAAATAACATTCCTTCATCAGCTGGAAATATAATTGCCTTGGCAGCGCCCGTTCAGTGTTTGTTAGCTCTACTAGTACAAATAGCCTCAATCATAAGACTGTACCTCCCAGTCCAGGCATGGCATTGCCAGCCCAACGGATCACCATGATAAGCTCTAATGCACCCTTCCTAGTTTGATTCCTGAGAAACTGGCCAGGGGTTTTATGGTCCATTATGAAATGGAAAGCCTTTGTGTCTGTAGGACTTTAAATCTTATCTGAGCATGTTACTTTCAATTTATATTAATGTAAAAAACAAAGAATCCCCAGCCACCTTTGATTTAACAGGATATGCTACCGAACAAGCCTGCTGGAATCACTCAAATGAGTGCACCTGCTGGGTAAAATAAAAACAGTTATAGCCAATGTCTGTACCGGATCAAGCGCTGTTCATGATGAATGTATCAGGAGTAATAATATATACTAAATTAAATTCAAAGAAGTATTATTTGGAACGAATGTCTATAATCTTAACATAAGTAGGCAAGCCATAAATAGCCTTTCATCTAAAGCTGCGTGGGATCTAATTTCATTCACAACTTGTGATTTTGCTTATAAGTTGTGTAAAGACGAGGTTGATTTTGTGTGAACAAGTTGCCTTTGCACTCACTTCATGTTCCTCTCTACAGCCCTTGTGCTGTAACACACCCCTCCTTCCTTATGTTCTTATCCCTCCCTTCAATCAGTCTACGATTCCCTCCGCCACATTATCCCCTGCTTACTTCCTCAAACTGCCCAATCATTCTTTTCCCTACCCACCCAAATACATTTCCGAATGGAGCTTTCCAACTGCTCAAATTCCATCCTGCAAACCTCACATCTATCTTCCCCAACTCAACCAATATGGATGAAAAACAACATTTAATCACCTGGTTTCAAACATATTCACCTAAGTCCATCTCCACCCACCTATGTTATTCCCCCTGCTGCTCCTGAATTAATTACTCTAAAGCCATTACACAACTCATTAAACTCACACAACCTCATCTACAAACTAACCTTATTTAAGGCCAAAAACTATCTTCTTCCAGATTTTACCTCTCCAATCCTCCTCTCATTCAAACATCTGCATCCCTCCACATCCACCTCAGGCACCAAATCTGCCCTTCCCATCTCTTAAACCCCTGTTGAATTTCACATGAGAAATCTAATGAACATAATCATACTTTAGCGCCCTCTCTCTTTCACCTTCTAACACCTCTCCCACACTGTAAATTCAGCCAAGTCCCCAAACCATTTCCTTCTCCCTTTGTGGAATTGTCTATATAATCATCTCAATCATTGACTATAGCTTATTAAATAGTAACTCAGCTATCAGCTACAGAACCCACACAACAGCTGACACCAATCCCATTTCTAACACCCATGTACAACCAGGAATGAAACATAAGACTAACATTGATAGCAGAGTACTCGCACTACATCCTAAACCATGCCCACCCCCATTAAACCTCACAACATCCACAAGCTGAAGACAGAAAAGGAAAAGAGACACCCCACCTTCAACGTAATGATTCGCTTCACCCTTGCTTCACCACAACAAGTTGCAACTACACATTGCCATTACTCAGCGCACTAGCCATCTTAGAGCTACTTGCATTCATGAACCACAATCACCTCTCAAAACTATCCCTTTTAAATCTCTACTAAATCACTTTGAGTCAGAAAGTGACCCATGAGCAAAAAAGATTGCACTATAACTTTGGTAACCCTATCTTCAATTCATACATAATACATACATCATCCACTCCAATGTACTTCAAACCATCCAAGTCTCTCCACTAATTTCACAAAACACAAAACTTACCTCAAACGCTTCCTTTACCCCCCACCCTCTCAAGTTCACACACCATCTTCCCCATCTAAATTGCATTGGGTTAAAGCATGATCAACGTTCCAGGATAGGCAAAATATCATTGACCTATTAACTGACTCATGAAGGACCTATTTTTCATTATGAAATCTTGATTGGGAGATGGCATGCACCGGTACTACATGAGGAAGTCTCACCAGGATATTGAAGGCATACACATTATCACCAAGGCAAATTTGAAGGAGGATTAGTAATAGTATTCATGGAATCGATTATGACAATCAAAATTGAAGACATGCAACTATCAGGTTGAGAGTTATAATTAGTACAGTCAAATCCTACCTAGATCTTCTCTTGTATGTTTGTTTTACTATGGTGACCACCACCAGTTAATGGAACCTTATTGGATGCACTCTTAGATACCATATCTGTCATATCGATCAAAAACCCTAACTTGTGCAACCTTTGCAACTTTAACATTTAGACTGACAAGCCAAAAAGCATCATAATTAACCTGGAAGCTCACAAGCTCCATCACCTCATCTGTAGACCTATTTACATAGAAAGATGTATGCTTGATTTTATGTATAGTAATCCTACATCAGCCAGCATCAAAGAATTAGACCCATTTCCCTGAGTGATCACCACCTTTTTGCTTTCCTTCACACTATTCCATCAAAAGTAAATATAATATAATTAGGGCAAAACCGGTCCTGTGTTGCTTGTGTTCTGGGTCAGGGAGACCTGGCTTGGCCATTCGGGCTGAACTGTTCTGATTGGAGCAGGGTCAAGACTGATTTGCATATAGAAAGAAGATATTTTAAAAAAAAGACCGATTTACATATAGCTAGGTCCAAAATGAGGTGACATGGATTAGGATCCACCCCCAAGTAATTACCAGTGGCTGAGATTAATTCAAGCATTCCATCCATCACTTTTTTGTACACTATAATCCGATTCTTGTTATTTTGAAGGTACGTGTGCAAAGATCAAGCCTATCAATCAGTTTATTAAAAGCTTGTCTTACAAACACACAGTAGGGTAATTCAATCTCCCTAGTTTTGTCTACTTGTTATTGGCCTCTCCAAATTCAGTCCTGATGAAGATCCTGTGGAAATAACTGGAGGGGTCAAAAGAAACATCAACATACTTACCTGTTGACTACCATACATTGTGGTATTCACAAACTATTCTTTAATTTTGAATCTCTTTTGAAAGTTGAACCATTGCGTAGTTGACTATATTAATCTTTGTTTCTGTAAATAGCACTATTGCACTACAGTTCACCTTAGTCACAACTCACATTCACTGCGCTGTTCATTAGAGCACCTAGTCACTGTTTGTTTTCTTGTTCACATGAACAAACTAAATGCAGAATATAAAGTAACTGTGGGTTCATATGTGTATGTAGAAACATTTGATCACTGGTCTACACCATGGCAAACCTTTGACAGAGTGCGCTGGGCACAGGCTAGGGCAGTGCGCCCTTTTACAGTTAATGTGCAGCTCCAACACAGCTGCAAACTCACATCTGGTCTGTGGGCAGCGCAATAGTGAAGGGTGGGTGATAGGTGGACTAGCTGTTTGCAGATGCTGGTCCACCTTTCACTTTGCAGGCAGCAACCCAGCCTGCATTATAAAGTGGACCAGAGATCTTCCGGCAGGTGGGTGCAATGAATGACTGCACTTGCCTGAAAGGTGTCGCTTGTGTAGGTTCCTTGGATCTGCTTTCCCTCCTTTCAAGGGGGCACTACGGGGCACACTGACTGTGCACCACCTTTTGGTGGCATACAATCAGTGAACCCCCCTGACAGCTCCTTTGCCTCAGCATCTGCTGCTGTAATACTATGCAAGCACAGAGCAAATACTGCAACCTGTGGAACTTGTGTTTATCAGGTGTTGTAAATTCAGACTGGGCTGCAAGAGCTTGCACAACTCCTTTTGTAGTACAAGGCAATTTTGCGCCTAATTAGGGCCAGCACCAGTTAAGGGGACATTTCCTGCTTTGCATGAGGGTGTGGCCACATGCAAATGAGGGAACACTTTGGGGATTATTTACAAGGCCCTTGCTCCACTTTTGCGTCATTTTTAACATGGGAAAAGTGACGCAAAAGTGGCGCAAGGGGCTTGTGTTTGCTGAGTGTGTTAAAAACATTTTATTATGAGTCACTGCCTGGAAAATGAAGAATTACATATGCAATTGGTGTTTTCTGTACTAAACTCTGCATGCTTTGTAGGCGTTTTCCCCAGTAAGTTTCAGCAGGTTTGCTCTGCTGAAATGAATCAGGGGATAATTGGTGGCAGTGGAGTGTAGTTCCATGTACAAACAGAAGACTGCACAGGGATCAGAATTACTCTCCTACTTGTAATCACAGCCTAAGATGTCAAAACATTTCCTGGTGGGTTCCTCAGGTGTAATTCACCAGCCTTGCATTGTTTACAGTGTATATTAGGCCAATGTTAACGGTCATATGAAGCTATGTGCTTCATTTTGAAACCTACATAAAAACAACATTTTCCTAATGGTGGTGCTGATTATCCAGTTAACTTCAAATGCACTAAAGGCCTATATAACTTGCATCTCTTAAATGATGCAGCAATATTTCTTGCAAGCAAATGAAAATCTAAGCAATACCCTCATCTTTTGTGATACGTATTAGAGGACCAGAAGTTCTGGCCTGACTCTTTCATGTCTTATCATCTTCCATCAAAACCAGCAAGAAATCAGGACATCCTGGTTGATGAACTTGTCCTCTATTACCTGACTGGGTGGCCTACCCAAGTCCTGTGATTCTCAATGTCATTTTCCAAGATTGCCCCTCCCACACAACTGGACACTAAGCATAATGCAGACACGGGAACAAGTGTATCATCCTTTGAGTCCTGCTGCAATGGGCAAGTTTAGGGCTCAACTAATATACGCTGATCTGGCTGTTTCCTCAAATTCAGCATGACTGCACCACCACCACCATGTTTCACCACCAACACCAATCAATATCACCATATCACACCAGTGCTATCTCACTTGCTTTGACAGCATTTACAACAAAGCGTTCAAGCTGTTTCCTTCACAAGGTGCTAGCTGGCATCGGTCCAACCTAGCTGACAAATCTTTCCAACATGGCATCTTCAGTAAAGACCTTTGTTTATTCCATATGAACCTTATGAGAATAAAGATTTGCTTTTAAGTACAAGCAGCCATTCATTGGAATTCTGTAGCCAACAAAACCACCATCTTTGCAAGAAGTTGAGGTTTCTGGCTGTTGGTCTATTGAGTATGTTCATTGTACTTAAGTCATTGCTTGGTCAATCAATCTTCTACTATTTGAGCACTTTTTAAAATTAATAAATCTAATAATGGATTAATGATTGATCAAACAATCAAAACGTCTGGAGCAGCATAATTTTGGCTCCACCCTGTCATGTTTAATTAGGCCACATATTTGTGTATGTATGGCCTCATGTACTTGTGTGATGAAACATTACTAAAGTAACGTAGTGCACTTGAACAGTTACAGAAAGTCCATCTACAGTGTAATCTTGGCATGTATATGAGTGTGTATATTATTGTATTAATGTTCCTTTACAGTAACAACGGTTTGCAGTTTTTACACATATCTACATTTGTGTGGTACAAATAACATTGTCATTCTTATATTTTCACATGTTTTTTAAAGTAACACTCTCCATTTATTTTACAGCTGAAAATGTATCCATTTGATTAGTGCTTTACATCTATATTGCAACCGTGTATGTATCTGTAATCATGCATTTGAAACATGTATTGAAAAGCCTACCAGACTAAGTTGACCAAAGGCCTTAAACCTTGGATTTTGCAATGTTTATCATTTAACATGAATGTCTGTTAGCGGATGCAATGTTTTTTCTCTCCTCTGCAGGCGCACCTACATGAGCTCATGGTTATAGAAAGGCACATTGTGTGAAAGAGATAGGGAGACTTGAAAGGAGTATCTTTTGTCAAGGATATGAAGATTTAATGAATGAATGGAGGATTACTGTCCGTGCTGAATAGGGGGACAGGAGGTAGCCACAGACGGTTTACTGTGTGGACCAAAGGAAAGAAATCTCGAGTGCAGTTGCCAAGTTTTGTTGTTTAATGATGTAAATTAATTAGACATGTGACCTATGATTGTCGAAGGTTCTGTTGTAGGTATAATTGAGGATTACACTTTAGCTTTGCTCATATTCCCTTTAGATTCAGAGAGGTAAAGACCTCTTTGCAATATCTCTGTTGTGTGTCTTCATGCCATACAATATTCTTTTCCTTGGATAACTTCTACAGATGTTCTGCTATGCTGACACCTTTGTATGCTTCCCTGACTTAATAGGGTTTTCCTGATTTCTAGTTTAGAATCGGATTTAGTAGATCTTATTAGACAACCTTATGTTTAAGCAAGAGGAACAAAACTTTCAACCTACTCACCAAACTTTGTTTCTCATTCTTTGTATAGCAGCTACAGAAATTCTCATTTGATTTCTGTTATTGAGGATACATTTTGTACGTGACTTCGGATATCCTTTAGTGAATCTGTATTTTTATACCGTGGTTGGGCAATTTATTTATATCAGTTTGGCTTTGAATTTGTAATCAATCCATACTTAATCCCATCAATCGTCTCTGAGCTTTACTGTGTGACAAAATGGGTTACACTGTAATTGGTAAATTGCAGTTGATCCTAACTCCTTTTAACTCCCTGGTACCTAGAACCCAAGGGCCAGGAAGAAGGAGTCCATGTTCTATGCATTCTCAAGTCCACTCCAATGCTGAAACTCAGTACTTGCAGATGACAGCAGCAACAGGCACCTGAAAGTGTTGCACCAGGACAAGTAATTGGCAAATGCTGTCCGATAAAAAAACAAGCCATATAACGTAACAAAAAAACATAAAGGGAGTAGAATTTTCATTACGTTGGAAGGGGCATCAATTATCTGCGGCTGTCAATGTCAGCTTTCAAATGGCCTGTAATCAAATGGAATCCCTCATGTTCAAAGGCATGCCCCTCATTAAAACCTTTGTGTACTTAGGAAACAGGTTTTGCCCTATTTCAGTGCAAAGCATATGTTAATTTGTCAGACTAAATGGCAAACTACAATTCCCACGCCAATTTAGAAAAAGCTTTACCATAGTTCTTTACATTTTATTGAATGTCAAGTCACTTTAGGCAAAGTATTTAGTGGGAAAAAGTCCATGAAAGAAGCATTATAAGACAGCACCAGTCAAGATTGCATTATGAGCCAATGGGAGACTTCATGAACACACTGCCACAGTGTAGCAATTCAAATTGGTTCTCTGCCCGCAGGCTAGACTAGTAATTTATTGCAGAGGCGAGTTATACAGGGAGGGTGTGAATGAGGACAGGAAACAGAAGCAATGGAGAAGGAGAAGACAGGCAGAAAGAGTGAACTGTGAGGAGCTAGGCATAAGGAAAACCAGCATTGCAAAGCTAATAGGTCTCACCTTTGCAAGAGCTATTGGCTTTGGCAAGGCATTTTAGCCATGTTGTACACCAGTGTGGCTGCTGTTCAGCATGGCTATAAGTCAGTGGCATGGCGTGGGGTCAATTGGAGGGGGGCAGATTGGAGTAGAGTGGAATGGGTTAGAGTGGGGTAGATTGATGTAGAGTGGAGTCAGTGGTAGAGTGGGGTAGAACAGAGTGGGTGGATTGGGGTAAATTGGGGTAGATTGGACTGGGGTGGAGTGGGGTAGATTGGAGTGAGATAGATTGGAGAGAGGTAGATTGGAGTGGGGTAGATTGAAGTAGGGTAGATTGGGGTAGAGTTGAGTGGGATAGATTGGCATAGACTGGAGCAGGGAGGAGTGGGGTAAAATAGAATGGGGTGGATTGGGGTAGATTGAAGTGGGGTGGAGTAGGATACATTGGATTGAGATAGATCGGAATGAGATAGATTGGAGTGAGGTAGATTAGAGTGGGGGAGTTTTATAGATGAGCATGGTACATTTGAGTGAGGTAGATTGAATTGGGGTAGATTGGGGTGAAGTGGGGTAAACTGGGGTAGAATGGAGTATATTAGAGTGGGGTAGATTAGAGTGGGATAGATTGGGGTAGGGTAGATCAGGGTAGATTGGGATAGAGTGGAGTGGAATACATAGGTTTAGAGTGGAGTGGAATATATTGGAGTAGATTGGAGTGGAGGGGGGTAGATTGGGGAAGAGTGGAGTGGGGTGTATTGCGGTGTATTGGAGTGGAGTGGGGTTGATTAGAGTGGGGTAGATTTGAGGAGTGTGGTAGATTGGAATAGAGCAGGCCTCAAAAATTCATAAAAATGTTACTAGACTCGTAGCTCTAGTGACTTGAATAATCTACCTGACCTAACTGTAATGCTCATCACTCATAAACGGGTCCAAATTGTGTGATCCTAGGCAAATATTTTATTTCATCGAGTTGCCTTTCTGCTTTTTCCTCATTATTAAATATGAGAGCACCTTCAAATATGTGAGTTCAGCATATCTGCTATAAAAAACTTTTATGTTTGATTTAATAGACTAAACATTTGCATGGTGTATAATAAAAATGTAGCCCACAATATGGCACACATGACCCCTCACTTGTCTCTTGGTTCATCAATAGCATCATTATAAGGGCGGGTAAGGCATGTTTCTAACTTCATGTTTAAAAACTCTCACTTTTAATAGCTATATTACTAAAGCATGATGTGGTAGTGCGCTGTCATTTACAGACAGCACATTTCCATTGAAATGACCACAAATTTTTCCACTGGCATGCAGTTTCACTGCTAAAGCTTTGGAAAGTACACATGATAATGGGGAAATTGGGTTTCAGCAAATATTTATCATTTGCACATCACCAAGTAAAGTGCTCCGATTTGTTTTGATCCTATTGAGATATATGTTTCAGTCACACGTTAGAATTAAAAAGAATTTTTAAAAAGTGCTTTCCCAGCTACTGAAATATATGTTTACATATTTGTACAGTTCATTTACAAGGTATTTAAATGTTTTTAGAAACAAAACTGACATTTTTTGATGCCTTTCATTACACACAGCATGATTGTCAGACAGTTCACTTTACCTTTTTTTCTCTGACTGCTAAGTTGGAGGATTTTGTAAACATGATCTCCAGGATAAAATAAGGTTCAATTCGTAAGTAGACAAAAGATGACATCGAGCATATGTCTTTAAACGCACAGCAAACATAACAAGATTTAAAGCCACTTTCACTTTCTTAATTATAAGAACACCTGTTCTTTGTCATCTGGAGTGTTTTGTCACACCGGGCCAGTAGTCCCTAAAAACAGCTCGCCCTGATAACATCTGACTCGCCATAGAGAGTGGGCAAGTAGATTTCTTGAGGCCTGATGTGGTAGAGTGGAGTGGGGTAGATTGGGGTGGGGTAGGGCAGATTGAGTGAATTGGAGTGTGGTAGATTGGACTGGAGTGGGGTAGATTGTGGTAGATTATAGTGTTTTAGATTGTGGTAGATTGGAGTGGGGTAGATTGTGGTAGAGTGGGGTAGATTTAGTGGAGTGGGGTATACTGGACTGGGATAGATTGGCGTAGGGTAGAGTGGAGTGGATTGGGGCAGATTGGAGTGGAGTAGGGTAAGCCTGGAGTTGGTAGGTTAGATTGAGGTACACTGGAGTGGAGTGGATTGGGGTAGATTGAAGGGGATTGGAGTGGATTGGGGTAGATTGGATTGTAGTGGAGTGGATTGGAGTAGATTGGAGTGGAGTGGGGTAGATTAAAGTGGGGTAGACTGAATTGGGGTAGATTAGCGTGGGGTGGGGTAAATTGGGGTGGGATAGATTGGAGTGGGGTAGATTGGAGAGGAGTGGGGTAGACTGGAGTGGAGTGGAATAGAGTGGAGTGGGATAGATTAGGTGGAATGGAATGGGGTAGATTAGAGTGGAGTATATTGTGGGTAGATTGTAGCAAAGTGGAGTAGGTTAGACTGGGATACACTGGAGTGGAGTGGAATAGATTGGAGTGGGGTAGAGTGGAGTGGGGTAAAGCGGTGTGGAATGGAGTGGCATAGAGTGGAGTGGCGTGTTGTGTCATGGAGTGGCATAAATTGGAGTGACGTGTCATAGAGTGGCTTGTCGTAGAGTGTCTTAAAAAGGGAAGTGGCATGTCGTAGAGTGGAGTGGAGTGTCATAGAATGGTATAGTGTGGCATAAAGCGGAAGGGCCGTGGAGTGGCATAGTGTGACGTATTCATGGTGTGGTAGCACTGCCATTACAGACAACACTTTTTCAATTGAAATGACCATTACATTTACACCAAATATGGTTTTACTGCACACAAACGGTAATGTGTGCAAATGTCATCACCTAGTGTATTGATGTGTTTTGATTGTAATCAAGCATTTGTTTCCACCATACTTCAGAATTTTAAAAATGTGCTTCATTTGTACTAATTCTGATATATTCTGAAACATCAGCACAGTTCATTCTTTTTGTTGTGTGCTAGAAAAAAAATTCCTATACCCTCTCCTCTTACATGGATACTCAACAGGATTGTCCCATAAATTGCCCCACTTTGAAGTCAGAGAAAAAGAAGTAAACACCGAGCTCCCTTGGAAGATAGCTTGAAGTTTGACCTCTGTCTTTGAATGCACAGCAAATGTGACAAGATAAGAACAAGATTTAAAGAAGTGGCAGCCTCTCATCTAAAGCGGAGGAGCACTGCCCACTCCTCTTTGAGCAGTGGAAAAGGAAAAATAAAATGATAATAACGCAGTGTTATTATCAATTTATTTTTCCGTACTGAGGGAGGTTTATGGGGCGGGGCGGGCTGGGCTGGGCAGGGCAGGCGGGGTTGGAATTAGTCACAGCCAGCAGGGCAGGAGTAGTGGGGCACTTAAGTGTGAATGATGGTTTGGCTGGCTGTCTTGGGCTGGCCAAACAGTCATGCACACTTTGCATGTTCTCCACTGGCTGTATTGTACAGCCTGGGTGGAGAACATGCACAGGCTCATAGTCCCAGTCTGAGTGCCGATCATGGTGACAGCAGCATTGTGATTGGCTTAGGGGAGCCTGTGTGTGCTTCCTGCTTCCAGCAGGAATAGAAGAGGACGCAGCTCGACGGAGGCAGCAGCCGGCAGCCAGGTAAGTAATTTTATTAATTTTTCTACCCCCGCCCCATCCATACTTTTTTTTGGGTGGCAGCTGCCACTGATTTAAAGGCCCTTTACAGAAAGTGAGTTTGTGGAAGAATACAGCAAACAATGCTTTGGCAACTGGGGTGTCGAACTCAAGCTGGACGGCCTAAAACAAATAAAGTGAGCAAATAGAAAGCCAGAAAATGTGAGTTACAAACTACAAAGCCAATGGTCAGCAATGGACGGAATGCATTCCTTGGTCTGCTTTCTGAATGTCCCCAAGATGTCTTTAGCGTAGGCTTTGACCTAAAAAAGGAGAGGAGGAGGAACAAGGAGTGACACAAAGTGGAAGGGTAGGAAGGAGCAAGCAGGAGTGGGCACAGGAAGGGGAAATAGGAGAAAGAATCAAGGAGGCGACAAGGTCCTGGACTCATGAAATAATCCCTCATGGTACTCGACTGGAGGCATAAGGATGCATAATACCAGCCAATAGCATCATGTGAGAACGATATGTAGTTCACTGGGATACGCTAAGACAGATTGGTAAAGTGTCAAACCAAAGGGTGAAAGAGGCTTGCAAAAAAAATAGTACGTTTCTGAAAGGAGCAGACTGTTGACCCACTGTCTCTATATACTGTAAGCAGTACAAAATAAACATCTAAAAAAGACTGCACGTTTTTTGACTCTACAAGTAGTTTTCAAAGTTGGACTGAAATGTGGGCCATCTGTTTCGCTTTAGTCAATGGACGTAATCATGTTCATCTTGCCGTGGTCGCAATTATCTTAATTTAGTTATGTATTTATTTTCATAGAGGCAGCATTAGCAGAACAAATGCAGTAGGAACAAAAGCGGTAGGTGGGCACTTACAATCAGTTCACTAATTTCTCCCTTGCACTTTTACATTCTTTGTTATCACATAGGAAATGTTTGAAATTGCACTACAGAGAGGTGCAGATAACATGTTTATATGCATTCAGATAAACATCTATAATGTGGTGTTAAACACATTAAACAAATAAGAAATTGAAACTATAAATACAATTTGAAAAAATCGTATTCACGATAAGATTGTTTCAAAACGAAGTAAAAACAGAAGCACGCATGACTTAATGCTATCTACAGAAATCAGTTCTATCTCTGCTTAAATATCAATAGTTTAATAAAACTGCTTTGTGTACATGCTGACTCGAGCACGTGCACTTAAATATGAGGGATAATTGAACTATTTTAAGCAATCTTGGGCTTACTACTTTTACATCCAGTCCATGTAGTAGCATGCATTAACAGTAACCAAAGTATTTTCAGTTCAAAAGAGAAGGTTTATTGAAAATATTCATATGATCATACATAGAACATGCTTCATCCAAACAATCCTTTGTTAATACACAATAACAGGAAGTCATGACAAAAAGCAATAATGCTACACCTTACTCCATAAAGTAATAAAACGATATTAAGGAAGAGAGTAAGAATGCGGTCACAGGTTTATAAGAGATGTAATAGCAATACATAACAAGCTCACATAATCTCAACAAGAAAAAAAAAAAGTATGGAGAATGATGGAACTAGGCATAATCGTGAGTGAAAAGTAGGAGGTCAGGGAGGCTTGGACAGAAGACCTCTTTGTCCGATCCCTCACAACAAGAAGTTTCCAAGCCTCCCCGTAACCAAAGTATTTTAACCTTCTAGCTTCCTGGCAGAACATGTGTTCGTAGATGTTTGAAACAGGTGCGTAACATTTTTCTGCGGCTTTCTAGTTCTGCGTGTTGTTCTTTTGACTGGGCTGTTATCACCTCCTCACACATGTGAGCTCGAGTTAATTATGTCACATAGGGAGTTGGACATTAATGCGTGTCTACTCCCGTTAATGGAAACATCCATTGAGTTTTATCATGTGACTTTTTAACTGTTTAGATAAGAAAAAAAGCATCTGCAATGCAAGAGGTCTCACATTTGCCAGTTTTAGCTATTGCCAATGTAAATGACAATGCACGCTTATGTTTACAAAACCTTCAAGCACGCATTGTCATTTACAATGACAATAGCTTAAACTCTCGCAAATGCAAGACCTTTGCGGCACCCGCGATTTAGCTTTACACATCTTAAGGTAAAGCGCGGGTGCCGTGATAGCTTCAACAGTAAAGCAATAGAAAAAACATTTTTCTATTGCTTTACTTTTGAAACAATCACGGCACCCGCACTTTAGCGTAAGATGTTCAAAGTGAAAGCACGGGTGCCGCCATTGTGACTAAAGTAAGCAAATAGATTTTTTTTCTATTTACTTACTTTTGTTACTATGGCGGCACCCGTGCTTTAGCTTTGAACATCTTAAGCTAAAGCGCGGGTGCCGCTATTGCTTTAAAAGTAAACAAATAGAAAAAAAAGCACATTGTTTTTCTACTTGTTTACTTTTAAAGCAATCACGGCACCCGCACTTTAGCTTAATATGTTAAAATCTAAAGCGCAGTGCTGCCATGTTAAAAAAAAAAGTAAGTCATGCGACCGCGTTGAGCCAAGAAATATGAAAATAAAAGCGCAGCTTGTGGAGGCGTGCAGCGCTGGAAAAACAAAAAAATTAAGCATAGAGGACAAAGCTATTTCAGAAAATAGTGCTCGGAGGCTGTAATTAAAGCCTATCGAGCAACAAAACACATAACGGGGGTGTTGCCATGGGAGGTTACAAAATGAGACAAGGAGGTACTAAGGAGGGACTACTAAACCTATTGACCGATGAAAAGCCACAGTGTCCAAAGGACAATGACACCAGCCAATGAAAAATATGCGCTGAGCTTCAAGTCCATATCTGAATACGGCATGCCTTGCAGAGCAGCGCATGTGCTGCCCAGGCTTGACCTAAAAAATAATACAGGTAAACGAGTGACTTTTAGAATCTGGCCAAGCATCAAGGCAGCATAACTAAAAAAAACACAAATCTGCTGATGCTGCAGTCCTCGATCCTGCTGACCTTTGGGAGAACCAGGTGCTGTGATCTGAACCTATTCTTTTTTTGAAATTTTCGTATAGAATTTAGAACAGTCATTTAGGGCCACATGTATGGCCGTCAGATTTTGCGACTTGCAAATTGAGATTTTTTACGATTTACAATTTGCAAGTTGCAAAACCTGACGTACAACGGTGCCTCAGACACGTTTTGCAATTCCCAAATGGGTTGCAAGGGACCTGCCTCACTAATATTCGTGAGGCAGGTTGCAATTTGAGACCCATTGGGAATGGCCGGCACTCACAGGAATCGTGGCCTGCTGGGGTCAACAGACCAGCATGGCTGTGACTGCTTTTTAAATAAAGCATTTGTTTTTAAATGCATCCTGTTTTTGATGCATTTCAAAAATAAAAACGAAAAGTTTTCTTTCATTTTTTTACAGTCAGTGGTCCGTGGGACCACTGCCTGGTCTGAAAAAAGTTGGCACCCCCATTCACAATGGGCCCTTATCGTTTGAGAATGGCTTACCACCATTTTGAAATTGGTGGTAATCTGTGAATGTTTTGCGACCGCATTCCTGGTAGCAAGATACATACATACCAGTGAGACTCGCTATTAGGAAGGGGAGCCCTTTACATGCCCCTTCCTAATAGCGACTCGCAAACCCTATTTTGCAAGTCGGTAATAGGTTACTGACTCGAAAAAATAGGGTTGGTACATAGGAAAATGCATTTTACCAGTCGCAAACTGCACAATGGGCCGCCTGTAACCAGAAAAATGCGTTGTACATCTGGCCCTTAGAGACTTTAATAACTTCTGACTCCCCATTCTAATCCAACCTTCCCTAAGTGACCAAATTCTGACGTTCTAGAGATTCCTTTCTGTTTTGTACTGCAGCAAATAACCAGTTAAATCTTGCACTCTGTGTTTTGCTCCCACGGTCTCAGACAGCGAAAAATAGCAGCAGTATTTCGCAGCAGGAGATGACCAGCAGTGACATTTTTGCTGTGCTTATTTTTTAAAAGAATAAGTGCCAGTGCCAAAGGTTCGGTCAGAAGCCTGCAACCAGCGCTACCGAATAATGGGGGGGGGGGGTGCTGAATACCAACGCTGCGTAGTCTTGATTCCATCTCATGCCTCTTTCATCCCTCACCAGATACCCCATGTCCAATTATCTCATTTTTACAGGTTCTTTTTCAAGCTTGTTTTCTCTCTTTGTCACTGTTATTCCATCTTTCTCATCCTACTTTTTTCTGATGTTTGTTTCTCTCATTCTGGGTCAAAGTTTGATGAGGAAAAAATAAGTGTCGGTCCGCAATAATGAGTGCCAGTGGTCCTCACCTGCACCCACCGACTCAAATTAAGCACTTAATTCCCAACTCACTCATCCAGTTCATGACCTGGACAGTGTCTTTCTGCATGTCTGCCCAATGGTAAACATCTGCCTTAGATATAAAAAGGAGGTTCTCATTTTAAAAGGCTACCCCAAGGGTTGTCTGACAGAGCAACATACAGCGGCCCTGGGATCCTGACATGTTTGCATTCCACAGAATAGTGAATAATAGGGTTAGTTTGCAGAAAAAAATGAAATATGTGCTAAAAAAAGGGATGAATTGAAATATGGGATATCAGTGTCTTTTCTTTAATTAGAAAATGTTTATTTACGTTTAACTTAGCATACTAGGCTGCAAATGTAATTTAATGGGTTTTTGCTTGATTGCACAGATACCCGTTTGCGGCATTTTAAAGTTTCACAAACAAGTGACCCACATGCATGTTTCTTTTTTGTGTTTTTCCTTTTCATGTATTAGTTGAAATGGGTTTAATTTCATGGTGTTTGTTGTAAAGAAGTAGGTCCATTCCATGTAGTTTCTTTAAATGATTTATTCCAAGATAAGATGTTACAATAAGAGAGCCCCACCAGGATCAGCCTCCCTGCTGCGCAGCCCTTCCTCCAACTGACACTCTCTCTCATCCAACATTCCACAACCAGCTCTCACACCACATTCCACTCCACAGACACACAGGCTGAGCAGCATGTATAACACATCTCCCTTTCTTAATACACATGAAAATAAACTGCAAAAGAATCACAATAAAATAGGTGCAAGCATAAGGTAACAATAATAATGACATACAAGAGAGGGGCAACATGCAATACATGTAAATGGCGATATACATGTATACAAAATAGCAAAAGATAAATATTTGGAAGAAGTAAACAGGTCCCGCAATCCAGCAATTCTAACACTCACCACTTCTCCCTTTCCCATACAAACACAAAATCCACGCTCCCATAAAACCAAGCCAACGCAACACACACACTGCCACACCACCAAAACACAAACAAAACACCAAAAACCAAACAAGAAGGCTGGCCAGGCCAACAAGAGGTAGAAAGGGTCCCGACTAAAAGGCGCGACAGGAAACCATACTTGCAAGAAATTCAATAAATTCAATGCTTCCCCCACCGAAAGACAGGGTGTGATGTGTAGAAAAGCTTCTACATGGAATCCATGCAATCACAACACTTCACTGAAAATTTTAGCACTCCCCCCAACTGAAAATGGGGTGTGACGTGTAGGAAAAACAGTACACGGAACTATGCAATCGCACACACTTCACTCAACATGTAAGTACTTCCCCCAAATAAAGATGGGGTGTGACGTGTAGAAAACTACGCTCCACACGGAACCTGGAGAAAACCAAGTAAAAACTCCACCCAAACCGAAATCTGGGTTGTGACGTGTAGAAAATATACTCCACATGGAACATTAAAACACTAATAAGAAACTCCACCCAAACCAAAATTTTGGGTTGTGACGTGTGGAAAATATACTCCACACGGAACATGTGCTAAATGCAGAATTAACAAGAATCATGAGCACAGCACAGAACACCCTGCACAACATCATACAAAGTAAGGGAATCCTCTCTGGAAGAATAACACATCAGACAAGCAACATATCAACAACAAAGTGCAGAACTTTCAAAATCAACAGAATTAGAAATCAGGTTCAGAAAAGCTCCCTGAACAGCAAAAGGAATGTAGAAAACAACATCATGTACACAGTGACAATGTAAATTGCCCACAACATCAATCCTATCGAGTACTACACGCAGACGCACTATAAAAATGTGTCCAAAAATCATCAAAGAAAGTATAAGGCATTAAATTGGGAAAAGCAGAATAGTTACTTATGGTAAAACCTTTAAAAGAAAAGAACAAAGTAAAATGAGCACTAAACACTGGTGAGCGACCTCTCACCCGAATAATGGCACTGTTCCGATGCTTGCACTGCTGTGACTTGCTGCAAAACATTGGGCAAAAACAGTATAGATGAAAGTGTGTAAACGATACCCATGGCAAGTGTCCGAAGTCATTGTAGATGAAGTAGTGGCTGGACGCTGGGCAGAAAACAAACGAAGATGGAGACTCACAGGGAAGTGCAGGTACGACAAAAGTTACTCTGCACCCAACGATACCATGAAGATTGAAGCGGTCACGTCTTGGAGACTCTTAAACTTTATTTAAAAAGAACAATTTGGTTGGCAAAAACGAAGTCCACAGGAGAATACCAGAGAACACTTCAAGCTACATGAGCTTCTGAACACAAGATGGCGGCACGTTCGTGACGCAGAGCCGGATGACTCACGGCGCGTCACTGCATGTAAGCATCACTCTGCAGCAGTGAGGAAAAAGCAAGGACGTCATCAGGGATTCCTTTGCTCCTTCACGTGGCAGCAACAAGATGGTAGGTGTGCGAGCAAAAATTTTAAAAGTAAACGGTGCGCAACAGTTCCCAGTTGGTTTTAGATAGGAGTCATGCCGGTTGGCCACAGAAAAACAAGTGAAAGCGGCAAAAAGTAACACTCATCATCATCATCATATATTTCCTTATTTCGGTTGTTAACCATAAAAGAGCAGACACAAGTATATACAAAACGAGTTAAAACAGTTAAAAAATATTAAAAAGATTAAAACAGTTCATTTTTAAGGTAATACTTGGGTTAAGAATAATGAGAAGATCAGTCACATTTCTAAAACCTTAGATTTGTACTTTAAGAAAGTTCATCCTTGCCCACCACATTGAGCTTAAAAAGCGTGAGACCGCATAAACAATATGGAGTTCGGTGTTGAATTTTAGGAGTCTGAATGCTTCCATACAATGTGTTGTGCCAAGGTTTCTACACAGCTGGACCAGCCATCTGTGTCTTATTGAATGGTATCCCTGGCAGAAAAAAAGAACATGGAGTTCAGTCTCCTCTCCCATATTGCATGCTGGGCACCCCAGCGGAGTGCCACTAGACCATTTGTGGGTGAAGGCACGCAAGGGGAGGCAACCATGCCGAAACTGCATATACAGTTTCCTGGCTAGTGCCGGACGGATTTCGTCAAGGCATGGCTCCAACTTGTACGTGTCCTTCACAACCAGAAAATGTGATGTAAGGGAACCAAGGGCAGGTTCTCCATGGAGTTTAGCAAGTTTTCCGCCCCAGTAACTAGTACTTAGGTGTTTACGCGAGGTTCTCAGACATGCTGTGTCGGGGTTATTCCAAAGACCGTTTCGCCCAATTGCACAAAAGCCTTCCCTTATGTGTACAAACCATGGCAGTTTTCCTATGCCGGGGAGTCTCAAAATTTCTACGAGCTCGGACCTGAACTCTGACAATTCCGGTGTCACCCAGAGGCGCCGCCAAAAAAATAAAGGCCTGCAGCCAATTTCCTCTGCAATGGATCTAACCCCTAGGTCTATACGCAGTGGAATCAAAGGGGAATTTACCGGTAATCTGAGTAATTGCCTGAGAAAGTTGTTCTCGGTTTTAACAATGGGCCTAAGGTTAGAATGCCCCCAGAGTTCAGCCCCGTATAGGGCAGCACTCCTAGCCTGGGTTTTGTAGATCTCCATAACCGGGCTCACCGGTTTGTCGGACGACTTTCTAAAGAACTTGGCCATGCCACCTGTAGTCTGGATCAATTTAAGATTTGACTTATCTATTTGAGACCCCCAGGTCATGTTCTCAGTGAGTGTAAGGCCCAAATAGTCGAATTCGGATACCCGCTCCAAAGGAATGCCATTCATACAAGGATTGGGGCGGGTTGATTCACTGGGGTTGAAGACCATAAATTTTGTTTTTTGAATGTTGATCTCCAACACCCTAGACCTACAGAACTCACAGAACCCATCTATAATTCTCTGAATACCCATAGGAGACTTAGAGAGGAGTAGGGTATCGTCTGCAAACATCATGGCAGGGATTTGCTGTTGCGCTATTTTAGGAGCGTCTATATCCTTACAATCTTTCAGCGCACTTACCAGTCCGTTTATGTAAATGCAGAACAACGTAGGGGCAAGCACACATCCCTGTCTTACTCCCCTGTTTACGGAGATGGGCTGCGTAAGTTCCCCGTTTTTCCCATATCTAATTTGGGCATAATTTCCATTGTGTAACCTTCTCAATATGTCGAAAAGGTAAAGGGGAAGTCCTAGTTCACTCAGTACCCTCCACAGAGCATCTCTGGGTACCAGGTCGAATGCACTCTTGAGATCAACAAAGACCAGATACAGGCTGCCCCCTTCTAGATGAACTGTTTTCCAATAGAGAAGCTGGAGCCTGAAAATCTGGTCAATTGTTGATGTTTTTTCCCTAAAGCCGGCCTGCATAGGGGTCAAGATCTTTTGTTCTTCCAACCAGGATTGCAAACGATCTAATAGAATCCTGGCGAATACTTTTTGTGAGACGTCAATCAAACTGATCGGTCTGTAGTTTGTAGGTGATAATGGGGATCCCTTTTTATATACCGGGAGAATCTCAGCGCCTAGCCAAGTTGCAGGAAGAGCCATTCCCTGCATAATGGCATTAAAGACCACCCAGAAATAAGGACCCCAGATCTTGGGTTCTGCCCGATACAGATCCCCTGGTATCTTGTCCAAACCAGCAGCCTTGCCCGGAACTATTCTGCTTAAGGCTTTAGTAACTTCTGGTAGAGCGATCTCGGGGATAGCTATCTCAACCACAGAGGGAGTCGGGTTCACAGGTGTCTGGCTACTAGCCACAGCATCATGTGGGGCATAGAGGGCTAGAAAATGCTCTCTCCAGCTATCAGCCACTATGTTTGGCTCTAAGGCCACCTGTCCTTTTTTGCTACCTGTAGATATGATACTCCAGAATGTTTTCATATCTTTGGACTCCAGAGCCAATTTCAAACTAGCCCATTGTTCCATTTCCCATGTGATTTTAGCAGAAGCAATAGTGGCTTTATAAAGGGACCTGGCTGATTTTACTGTAATGTTACACTTTGTTTTTATGGCCTCTATCAGTGCCTTTTTGGTCGCCCGGCAGCTATCATTAAACCAAGATTGCTTCGGCTTCCTCCCACAACCCCTGGTATACGCGGTCTAAAACACCTCCTCCAGCTTAGAGGTAGTGGACTCATTTTTCTTTGCAAACTCTGCAAGAGAAACGGCGAAATCTCCGTGCTTCACAATCTCTGACATGGCCTCAAGGTTGGGAATAATGGCTTCAAATAGAAGGGCCATTTTTTCTATCGATTTTTCTAGCAATGCCCACCTGACTTTCCGCCTGTTGTTTGTTAGAGTCGGTCTTTGGTCAGAAGCACATGATTCTGCTGGTTTATTGCCGTTTAAGGGCAGAGTGAGTGCAAGTGTTAGGGCATTTTGGTCACTGTCATGGCGCGGCCAGACGGTAAAGTCCTTAGCCAGGGCCCATAACCTGATTTCTATTAAAATATAATCCAAAATGGATGAGTGGCCAACTCTATTATAGGTATGGTTCCCGGGGGAGTCTGAGCTAAAGCGACCATTACAGGCTCGCAAGGAATGTTTTAAAGTAAGTGCTTTAATTTGGAGTGCCAGAGGTGTCCAAGCCCTGATCGGAGAGATGTTGGTCTCAGGAATGGCCCACAACTCATCCTCCTCTGTGACAGGTGCACCAGTTAGGTCTTTAAATGGTTCAAATTGGCAGTTTAAATCGCCACCCAAGACTACTAGAGCGTTATTTGGGAGGTCGGATAACAGATTATCAAGGTGGTCTAGTGTTATTGATTCTTGGCCAGACTTTACCGGCCTCGAATAGATATTAATTAGGGCGATTTTAAACTCTGATGTAAAAGTCAATACGAGGCACAATATATCTGGGGAATTAGACGCCACTTGAGTAATCTTACAACCTAAATGACACCCGACCCACGTGCAGAGCCCGCCTGAGGGTCTACCTCGTCCCCTGGTTACAGCAGGTATATAAAATGGAGCAAAGCCCATGAGAGTTGGTTCCTCTGTTGACCAGGATTCCTGGAACATACAGATATCACAGGTATCTACAAACCCCCCCCATTCAGGGCAATCTAGTTTGTTTTTGATACCTGCCACATTCCAAGATACAACCTTGAGATCTTTCGGTGCACTACGGTTGACTAACCGGGCCCCCTGGTCTTGGTTCACTAAATGAACTTCTGAAAGTGACACTCATTTGAAAGCAAGAAGGCTTTGAAAGCAAATGGGCGGAAATAGGGATTCTTTCCCTTGAATTATGCACTGCCTAGCGACCAGCAGGCTCCACCATCATTAGGTCAGCACAAAACACCGGGGCCCGTTCTTTGCCCCCGAACGCCATATATCGCAATGTAAATTATGACACAGCACACCTTGGCTGCTGGGCTGTCTGCAGGTCCACTCAATGAGCCCACGATGAAACACAGTAGGATCTGGCACTCCTCAGTTTTGGCACAATTCTCAGTCACAACACCTCAGTGCACCAAACAGGAAAAGGAGGATCTTGGCTTCCAAAGCAACAGGACAGGCAGGCAGCTGGGTTGGATCTGGAAATGAGTGTAGCCAGAAGCACAAACAGGTTTTCTCCGTAGCAGAGTAGCAGGGTAAAGTAGATCACTGAGGCAGTAGTGAAGCAGAAGAAGAACGCTCTTCTGGGAAACTGCACTTTGTGGAAACACTGTCCCAAAGTGACAGGACGGGGACCACTGTCCCAAAGGAGCTGGAGAGAGAGGGAAGTAGAGCAGGAACTGGCACATTACGGTTGGAACTGGCACCTTTGGGTTGTGGGCGACCAATGGAGTGGTCACTGGTGGGGCTCAGGGGTGCCAGCTTCTTGAAGTTCCACTTAAATCTCTTTACCTTCAATTCAGTTACTTCAAGCTTAGTTTCAGTCCAATAAGGTGGCACACGCAGGTTCTTCTTTCATAAATCGTCGCCAAAATATGTTGTAGAGAAGTAGGTCCATTCCATGTAGTTTCTTTAAATGATTTATTCCAAGATAAGATGTTACAATAAGAGAGCCCCACCAGGAGCAGCCTCCCTGCTGCTCAGCCCTTCCTCCAAATGACACTCTCTCTCATTCAACATTCCACAACCAGCTCTCACACCAACATTCCACTCAACAGACACACAGGCTGAGCAGCAGGTATAACAGTGTTGTTTTCTTGTACTGTATCTATGTGCTTAGGACAATGCTGCCCGAGCCACAACTGTTTTTCTCTTCATTCTAGAATTGCTTATTGTTTAGATTACTTAAAGAGTGCAATGTTATATCCACTGTTTGTAAGGTGAAGGGGATACATATTTATTAATGCTTTAGGTGTGGCTTAAAGTAACTTATTTTATGAAGCACAATTTCCATGATGTTGATTGGTTTATGTCATGTAACCTTTATAGAACAGCCTTCTGATACTACTTCACGCTATGACAAGAGTGTTGTTTTGCACTGCTCTGAAACTGTCAGAACTTTTGCTTGCATCCATGAAGGATGACTTTATGACAGTTTATTTGATGTATGCTTAAAAACCTTTCCTTGCTCTCATACCAAGCAATTCCCATGTTGGATTGTTATCTGACTTTATAAATAGGTTTTGCCTGCCTTTCTTAAAGAGCAGTCTTTGTGTCAGGCTGTTCAATGATTTTATATGAAGCTCTGCCTTGACTTATGAACTGAGTGGATTTATGCTAATTAAGGGCTCAGAATATATTGAATGTAGATGGGCAAATTGACAAATATAACTCTTGAAAAACGGAAAGCATTGTGCATTTTCACTGGATGCATACCAGTGGGCTCTTCTGTCACATTTTTTTTGGGCCCAGTGCTGATTCTGCCTACCATCCCGTTGACCAAGCCTCCCTATCCTGCCTCAGTCTTAAAGTTTGCAAAAGAAAAGCAGCAGGTCTCACGTGCTAGAAACCTGCTGCTGTCTGTATGGATCCTACGGTCATAAGCTGTCCAAGTCCTTAATTGCTCAGCATGAGCAACAATCAGTGGAGATGTCACTGCCTGGGAGGAGTGTCAACCCCACCCAGAGTAGTTCACAACTGTGTAGTACAATCTAACAGTACAGGTGCCAGTCTGTTATCATGAGTCCCCTGTGACTATCCTTTGCACCTGTCACATCCACGCCAGCTCTGGAGCACACAAATGACCATGCCACGCATGGAGCTCTGTAATACACGTCTTTATTCTTTGACAGGCAACCATCAACTGAACGCACTACGTCATAAACTTTATTGACCCCACCGAGGCACACCTAGATACATCCCAACTGATTTCCTAAATTTGTAAGGAGTTCAGCAAGGACCGCAAGGGTCCCAGAGCTCATGAGCACACAACATTACAGTACATTTTCCCCATCTGCACCTTTCTTAAACAGGAGCAGGGCAGCAGTGTCACTGAGTCATCCACCCCAGGCACAGGACAACAGCACTGCAGCAGTCAGTTCTGGTACTAGTCCATAATTACTGTGGCGCCCAGATAGGGCGCACACTTTTCCCCAGGCACCGGCCAGGCCTCTCCTAAAACATCAGATGAGATGCTCCCACATTTTTTGAAAAGTGTATTTCTTTAACATATGCAGCGGAAGTGTTTCACTTTTATACATTTGACTGTCTAATGTACTTAAGTGAAACGATTATTCCATGCATGATAAATACACGTTTTCATTTAGCAGATTAGACTGTCTAATGTATGTGTCACTGCATTCAGGAATTTAAGTGGGGCAGTCCTAATGGGTGAAAACTGACCTTGAAACAAGTCTCTTTTGGGACCTATATTGTTGAGTCTTTAACTTTGGAGACAAAAACTTGGATCAATTTCTAAGAAATGAGTGCAAACCCCCTAAGGAAATTCATGTCGGCGAAGAAGTCCCTGTTTGACTTCATCTTACACTCCCTAAGGGTAGTGTATGTTTCCAGGTGCTGTAGTTTCTGTAGATTTTTGGCATGCAACATATGAGAATAGCAGATTCTGTGAACAAAGTCACCTCAGTGTATCTGGGTAAGTTCAAGTTGTGGCTGGGTTTTCCCGACAAAGAAGATTGAGGGCTCTGAAGATTAAGCTGAAAGAAGTATGAGTTTCTCATAGTGCCTGCCTGTGGGTTATAAAGATATTCAGACTACACACACATCCAATACTTGGCCTCTCTGCAGAGCACCAAAAGAAATGGTCACATATGTGCCAATTATAATTGTTATTCTGTGAGGAAGGTCCTGTGGGCCGAAATGCCGAAAGGATTAAAAGCTCTTTCAGTCAATCAGAATCCCTTAATTTTAAAATTTACAGTACTCTAGGACGCCTGTATGACTCCTGCAGGACCAACCATCCAGATATACCTTATTTTTAACCCTTTGATGATGACCCAAACAAGGTGACCTGAAGGTAAAAGGACTATTAAATTCCCATAACTTTAATAGATTTTCACCAGTCGGATTATATATGTTCTGCTTGTGGTACGGAAGATCAATTGAAACTGTAAATACTTGGTGATAATTTGAAAGTAATTAGTTTACTGCTTGATACAATCCACAAGTTATTGATGTCTCTAATAGAGAATAGACCCCCTGGTGATAGGCTTTACATCTGTGATTCAACAATGAGTCCACAGTATCTCTCCCATGAGGTTTCAATCTCAAATCTGATATGCCACAACCTTTTGATATTATGTTGGGATGCAGAATGCAACATGACATAGTGAGAAACAGGAAGTAATTCTGCATCATCAACATAAAATGAAAATAATATTTTTATTTTCACCAATGTCTTTCCATTCCTCACTATGGGCCTGATTAGATCTTGGCGGATCTGGTCCTGCTGCCACTTTTTCGACTGTTTCACCGCCCGCCTACTTGGCAGTCCAACCGTTTTATTCAGATGTTGGCGGGTCCATGGATGAAAGACCGCCTGAGTGCCGCTGACTCTGCCAGATTTTTCTCTCATGTTGATGGCATCATAGGCAGAAGCAGCTGTCGGCAGGAGTCCAGCCAAGATTACTGCCAGGCCAATCACGATGTGCCTTTCCATTGAGGAAACTGTGGTGGGGATACCACCTACTTTGAGTTGGTGGAATCGAAGTAAATGAGGTAGGAACTGAGCTTTTTTCCTTTTTTCCACATCCATTTCTTTCTTGAACCTCATTCTCCAGGTCCTCCCTTTGCTGCTACTACTTGAATACGACGCTACTCAACTCTGTTGTCGCCGGGATCTATGGTAAGCTTCCTTTACATTCGTCTTACTATGAATCATGTGTTGACAATTGCTTTAGTCTAGTGTATTTTGACATTGCTCTTACCTGCAATTTTTTTCTTATATGCAATGCATTAGTGTTCATTTTACAACTTATCAAGGTAAAGTGAACACACCTGAATCGACACTTTATAAAAAATTATGCTGTTGTGGTGGTTGTGGGTGTTGCATGTGTGGTGCCTGTGGGTGTGCATTCAATAATGTGTATCTGTTGTTTGTATGCAATGTAAAATGTAAAAACAAGGGCCATAACACATTGCTTACATATTAGAAGCAAAGACAACATATATGTGCATTGACACATTAATAAATAGTAATTGCCAGTCTTCACTCCACCAGAGACTCACTGCATCAGGAATCCACCGCTAGGACAATGTCAGCACAACAGGGACATCTAAATAGGCTTGGGACAAACCTGCCAGCCTGACGGTGATGGAGTACTGTTAGCCAGCAGAGGAGTCTGCTTCGTCAACGGAGGTGCCCCTCATATGCAACGATAAACAGTCTGTTGATGCAGACAGTGGTTCAACCAGCCCACATCTAAATACGGAGTCATCTCTGAACACAATTTGGCAATTTGGCTGCATCCTGGAGAGCTCAGACTAATTTTCTCTGTGTGCTGTTTATTTTAAAACTTAGAATGCCTGGATCAGCATTTACACAGCCTACGGAAAGATATCACTAGCAAGAAAGGAAAATATTACAAAGGACAAGGGAACCCTTTTTTCAACCTCATTAATGAGCTAATGTTCCTGAGATGAGAAATGCTAGTCTTCTAAAAATTCCAGTGCTGGCACTTATGCGGATGCCCGGGAATTAACAAGAACCATCTGATTTTGTTTATAATATAAATGAAGATTAATACTAAGGGTGATAAGTGAGAGGGTGGAAAGAAACTGTAAGAAATTGGAGTATTAGTTGAAGGGGGTGAGAAACCACTTCAAATAATAATCACAAAACTTGTCATGGTTGTTAGACCTGACAGCCTTAGGGAGGTCTTCCCCCAAACTCTTTTTGCCTGCTTGCCTCCAATTTTGCTGATCTTGTTATTGTTATCCTTAGGACTCTATGCACTTTACCACTGCTGACCAGTGTTAAACTGCTTGCGCTCTCGCCCCTAAACATGGTTTGATTGGATTATCCATAATTGGTATATTTAATTTACCTATAAGTCCCTAGTAAATTGCACTACATGTGCCCAGGGCCTGTACATTAAATGCTACTGGTGGGCCTGCAGCTCTGATTGTGACACCCACTTAAGTAGCCCTTTAAACATGCCTCAGACCTGCCACTATAGAGCCTGTGTGTGCAGTTTAGACTGCCATGTTGACTTGGCATTTAAAACTCCTTGCCAAGCCTTAATTTTATAAATCAGTCCCTCTTAAGGTAGGCCGTATGATGCCCATAATGCAGGGTGCTGTGTAATTAAAAGATAGGACATGTATATTTAAGTTTTATATGTCCTGGTAGTGAAAAACTCCCAAATTTGTATTTCACTACTGTGAGGCCTACCCCTCCCATAGGGTAACACTGGGGATTCCTTGTTACATCTAATAAGCTGTAATTCCCAAGCAGAAGGAGGTAGAAGTGTCATGTTTGGTAGCTATGGAATTGTAATGATAAATCCTCTTTACTGGTAATGTCTAATTTATCATTATAATTTTACAAATGTCACTTTTAGAAAGATGTCCTTTTTCTGCTCTTAGTCATATGTGCCTGCAGTATGTCTCCAATACACAGGTGTGCCACAGCTGGGCTTTGTGTATTCCCTCTAAATAGCCGCACACAAAGGGAGTTTAGGTGTGACTTAATGGACCATCCACATCCTGATGGTGCATGCTGGGCAGGATGGGAGGGAACAGCTGGACACAGTCTCACACTTACACCTGATTAGGCTTTGTCCTGTCCCCACACAAAAGACTGCTTAACCCCCTGTAGTGAGTCTGGAGCAAGGGCAGGAAGGGGGGACCTCTGTTTACTTTAAAGCCCCTCTTTGAAATCTCCCCCACTTCAAAGGCACCACTGGGTATAAGAAATGGACTTCTGACCCTACCAACTCAGTACACTTCTGGATCTGTGGTTACTCTGTCAAGAAGAAGGACTGCTGTGCTGCTGAAGGACTGTAACTCTGCTGGGCTGCTGCTCTGAAGGAACTGCTTTCTTGCTATACTGACATACTGCCTGCTGCCCTTCTTACCTGTATGGGGAGTACTAGAACCACATCACTTGAACCCAGAAACAGAGTGATTCCAAGGGTTTGCTGGCTTGCCTCCTGTTCTGAAGTCTCAGGGACATCAAAGACTTCCACTCACCTGCTTCAGCACTGGGACTCTGCCATATGTGAGTCTGCCCTGCCAAGTGGTGCAAATCCAGTCTTGGGCCCTTGGAAGTGGCTAAAAGTGCTGCTCCAGCAAAATCAACACATCGCTGCCGACACAAAGCATCTCCTCCTTTGCGAGGATCAACTCCACCGCATTGCTGACTTCACAGTACATCAACTCCATTCTCGACACATCTTCCCTGTTGCACAAACCAATGCTTCTCCTACCTGTGTGGACCGTCGGCGAAGCATCACCCCATCTGCGCCTCTCATCTCGTCTTCAATGATGACACATTATCGCCTCTGCACCCCACATCTCGTCTTGGATGATGACGCAACCAAGGTACTTTTCAGCGGGCCAAAGCCAGGCCCTGTATCCGATCACCCTCCATCGCGGAGGGCCTGAACTTTTGGATTTGACCATGTCTAGCGCAACCACATATCCCCAGTTGGCGCTTTATGCTTTTAGGCACTATATTTCAGTTTATACTTTAAAATTCAGAACTCCGGTTCTACTTATTGGATTTTTGTTGTTTTGGTCTTGTTTTACTCATAAAATGAAGCTCTATGTTTCTAACCTGGTGTGAAGTCTTTTTGTGGTGTTTTTACTGTGTTACTGTTTGAAGTGTTGCACAAATACTTTACATATTGCCTCTTAAGTTAAGCCTGACTGCTCTGTGCCAAGCTACCAGGGGGTGAACACAGGTTAATTTAGGGTGTGTTTGTGACTTACCCTGACTAGGACTGTGGTTCCTGCTTGGATAGGGTGTCAACCCGAAACCCAATTTCTAACAATGGTGAACCACAAAAGTCACTAAATTAGCCTGTGCTTAATACTCCGGTAGCTTAATACAAAGGAGTCAGGCTTAATTTAGAGATAATTTATGCAGCACTCAAACAGTAATAATGTGAAAACACAACACAATTAAAAATCCCAAACAAATTTATAAATATAGAGTAGATTTTAATAAATAAAATGACACCATAATGATAAAAGTCAGATAAGTACAACCGGATATATGAATTTTTAAAAGTCTGGATTACAAATAGCACTAAAAATCACAAAGCATCAACCGTAGTTATTTGGTTGTGCTAGACCGGGTAAAAGTCAATACTTAAAGCTGACTGCGATTGAGCGCGGGGTGGATACAGGTATCAGGTTCATCTTGGTGGAAAGTTTACCTTCGGATTTAAAAACTGGTTTGGAGAAAAAATGGTGTAGCGGGACAAGTATAGTCTTCTGTTCTTTACAGGTCCAGGAGTGTTCTGATTATAGGTCCATGGGGTCCACTTTTATGCCAAGTGCCAGCCTGTGGGTGGAGGGCAAGCCTCTGGCCACCCCTAACCCATTTGTAGTCAGTTCATCTACCCCCACTGGTTGGTGCCATCCTGACTAGAGAAATAGGGGAGCTTCAACTGCCAGTGCCAAGATAGGTATCCTTTGAAGCTCAGGAAGGGGCTGGGCACAGTCCAGCAGGCCATCCTGTTAAGGGAGGCACCCCCTCTCCACTTCCAGTCCACTGTCGGGGAGCAATACACATCTCACCAAGGGGAACCATCACGGGCCAGGTGACAGCTGGACACTGGCCTTTTGGTTTAGACAGGAAATTAAATGAGGTTTTTCACTGCCAGGGCATTTAAAACATTAAATATGCATGTCCTACATTTGTAATACCATTCTTCCTGCCCTATTGGCTTTTAAGACCTTCCTTACGGGTGACTTATAAGTATTGTATAAGTATTAAAAAGGAACGTTGATTTTGCCTGGACAAAGTGGCAGCTTAAAACTGCACACCCAGGCTGTAGTGGCAGGCCTGGATATAGGTTTTACAGAGCTACTTTAGTGGGTGGCACAGTGAGTGCTGCAGCCCACTAGTGGCATTAAAGTTACAGGCCCTGGGTACATGTAGTACCATATGTTAGTTATTCAGAGTAAATTAAATGTGCCAATCAGATGTATACCAAGATTACTGTGTTTAACATGAAGAGCACAATTACTTTACCACTGGTTAGCAGGGGTAAAGTGCACAGAGTTTTACAGCCAACAAAAACAGAGCTCAGAAAAAGACATAAAGTCCCAGGTGACCCTGCAAGGAGGACACATTTTCATACAAACCATGTACCTCCTTTTTCAGTTTGACTCAACTTCTGTTTTCTGGAAAGTCCCTGGGCTCTGGATGTTTTAGCCACAACTAAAGTCACAATCAGTTACTGTTAGACCTGGCCTCCCTGCTGTGGTTTCCCCTGACTTTTTGCCTTCTGACCTCCTGTTCTGTTGACTATATTTTTCTGGCTTTGGGATTCTGGGCACTTTATCACTGCTAACCAGTGCGAAAGTGCATATGCCATGCACTGTAAACATGATAACATTGGATTATCCACAACTGGCATATTTAATTTACTTATAAGTCCCTAGTTATGTGCACTGTATGTTCCCAGGACCTGTAAATTAAATGCTACTGGTGGGCCTGCAGCACTGATTGTGCCACCCACTTCAGTAGCCCTTTAAACATGTCTCAGACCTGCCGCTGCAGAGCCTGTTTGTGCAGTTTTAAACTGCCATTTCGACCTGGCAAGTTAGCCTACTTGCCAGGCCCAAACCTTCTCTTTTATTACATAGAAGTCAAGCCTATGGTAGGCTTTAGGCAGCCCTTTTGGGCCGGATGCATTGTATTTAAAAGGTAAGATGTACTTTTGAGTTTCACATGACCTGTTAGTGATCAACTGCTAAATTTGTTTTTCACTATTGCTAGGCCTATCCCTCCCATAGATTAACATTGGGCTTGCCTTAAAACATCTTTTAAGTATAATTTCCATATGGGAAAGGATAGGAATGTAGAGTTTAGTTTCTCTGGACTCACAATTTAAAATTATAACTTATGGTAAAGTTTGATTTTAAATTGTAAGTCTGAAAAAGCCACTTTTAGAAAGCTGGCATTTTCTTACTTTAACCATTCCGTACCTTTGCCTGTCTCTGAATACATGTCTGGTTTGGGTGAAAGATGGGCTTAGTGCATTCCCTCTAGACAGTCACAGAAAGGAAGCTGGGTGTGACTTTTGCATCGTGGTGACCCATCACCAAGCTGATGGTCCTTCCTGAGGTAGATTGGGATAGAGGAGCTGACACTTGCACCTGAATAGGGCTGTGCCTCGCCCCACACAAAGAGCTGCGTACCCCTCTGTAGTGAGTCTGGAGTAAGGGCAGGAAGGGCCGGGACCTTGTGATCTTCAAACGCCTCTTTGAATTCTCCCCCACTTCAAAGACACAACTGGGTATAAGTACTGGACCCTGACACCACCAAATCAGAACTTTGCTGTAACCAAGGACTGTCTACCTGGGAGAAGAGCTGCTGTCCTGCAGGAGGGACTGCTGCTTTGCTAACTGCTTTGCTGTGTTGGCCTGCTGCCTGCTGATTGCTGTTCTGTAGGTGGAACTGCCACTTTGATACCTGCTTTGCTATGTTGGCCTGCTGCCGGCTGCTTCTTGTCTGGGAGTGAGAAGGACTGGACCGGCTCTTTAAATTCTTGAACCTAAGTTTCTCCAAGGGCTTGCTTGCTTGCCCCCTGTTGTTGAAGCCACAAGGCCATCAAAGACTTCCTTCAACTCTGCTTCAGCTGCTGGACTCTGCCATTGAGGAGTCCTCCCTTTCCTGAGGGTCCCCTTCAGTCCTGGGTCTCAGAAATGGGTTCTGTAGCTGGTTTGTTCGCATCAGGCTGACTGCATGAATTGGAACAGATGCATCGATTTTTTGACGCTGATGCTTGCTCCACCCAGGGTGCTTTTTCAGCGAGCCATGCGTGGGTCCTGTAGCTGGCCTGCCTGGAACTTTGTATTTACCCCGGTCTAGCATGACCTCAAGTAACCTTTTAAGCTCTTGACTTCTAAGGACTGTTTTTTGATTTAATCTTTAAAAATTCATATCTCAAGTTCTACTTTTTGGATTTTGGTTGTTTTGGTCTTGTTTTACTCAAATAAATATTCTCCAATGTTATAAACTGGCATGGAGTCTTTTTGTGGTGTTTTCACTGTGTTACTGTAATTTAAGTGCTGCACAAAGGCTTTATACATTGCTTCTTAAGTTAAGCCTTACTGCTCTGTGCAAAGCTACCAAAGGGAGAGCACAGGTGAATTTAGGTTGTGTATCTGACTTACCCTGACTAGAATTGTGGTTCCTACTTGGACAAGGTGTAAACCTCTGCCAACTAAAGACCCAATTTCTATTAGTTACCTACTACAGAACCTGTTAAGTCCCTCATTAAAAGTTGCACTGTAAAATAAGTAGTAAAACTGAACACCGAATTACCAATACTGCTTAGTGTGGTATTAGTATCAATTCGTTCGCAAGGTCATCTTCACTGCCCAGCCAGGATTGTTAGGAAACTTATAATAAACATCTGTTATTCAGCACCAAGATACCCTCGGGTGAATGTGCCCTTTACAAAATAAACATGTTACGAATGTTATGTTATGTTATGAGGGCCTTTTGTATTTTGTTTGGTGGATTTATGTTCTGACAGGGTGTTATAACCACAGGGGCCTAATCATTTTGCTACCGATTCACAAAATATTTTGTACACCTACAGTTTACTTCAATTCATGAGAGGACCTATCTGTGAGCCCCAAAGATAGATGTTGATTCGTAGAAACAGGACATGCTGACATGTAAGCTCGTAGATGATAAATTTCCTGCAGTAGTGACTTTAACTTTAAGGTTAGTGTTTGGGTGGGGAAGATGGTGGCCTTTAGGAATGTGGTGAACACTCCCAAAAACTTTTTTGTGGCCATTCACAAATCTTCCCAAGGTTTTCCCCTACAAAATGTGTGCACGGACCGTGCAATTTACCCAGGGACATCTTAAGGATTTTGGGGGCCCCTGTTCGGAACAGCTTTGAAATATGAATCAGTTTCAGCTTTTTCATGCCCCCTTTGACCAGGTCGCTGACACTGCACAGGCATACTGGTTCAAATTCTAAATGTGTTTCCATCTTATATTTACAGACAGTGATGTGTAGTTTCAATATTGTAATTTAGCAGTCGTCCTGTTTTAATCGAAAATGATCTTTTTTATGGATGTTGCTTGGTGTTGAAAAACAAACAAAATTTCTCTGCAAAATGTCTGTAACAGACTCCCACACACTACCCATATGAAAAATAAATTAAAGGAAAATGGTATTGAGAAAAATCTCTGCTGAAAACCCATTCAGGGTCATCAGGGCCGGACTGTGTGGAGAAGGAAGCAGTACCTATCAGGGGTCCCTCTGAAAGGCTGGGGCCCTGGGCCAGAGCTCACTTTGTCATTGCCTTAAAATGTCTCTGAACTTACCCCAAAGCATTCCACTTTGAGGTGTTGCATGGAGAGATAAACGAAAAATGTTATAAGTCCATTTACACATTTCAGTAATTCTTACTTTTGTGGTGTATAATTGACCGGAGCAAACAGACAGGAATGTGAGTGTGCCTAAAAATGTACACAAAAAAAATACAATCTGCGTATATTTCAAGGTGTAAGGCTGGGAACTGTTTGGGAGCCCAAGAATGCATACATGTTTACATAAGACGGTCAGCAACGTACAAGCTATGGGGCATATTAGCAAGACCCACGTTAAAATTATCACCGTTTTAGCGGCAGGAAACTGCCGCTAAAGCGGCGATAATGGGCTTGCTAATATGCGTTATAGAATTCAATAGAAGCCCAGATTAGATGTGCAGGACATCTAACCTGGGCTTCTATTGGAATTCCATAACGCATATTAGTAAGCCCATTATCGCCGTTTTAGCGGCAGTTTCCTGCCGCTAAAACGGCGATAATTTTAACGTGGGTCTTGCTCAGTGCTTTAAATGGGCCGGTACTCACCGGTACTAAGTACCGGCACTTGTACATTTTCTGCCCTTGAGTACCGGAACTTCTCCGTGTCCAAAGAGAGTACCGGTACTCATGGGGTAGCAAGCCAAAATCAGTGAAATTTGGCATGTACAAAAAGAAGCGCGACAGACCTGACGAGTCAGTACGTTTTCTTGAAGCACTTCTAATAATCCAGTGCTAATCTGTCCTCAGTGTGCTAACTGCGGGGCGGCCCGTATGCATTTATTCAGAGCTGGCAGGAAGTTTGGGAGGGGCCGAGTCACACTGTGATATTTGACACTCAGGCTCTGTGGAGTCAATAGCACTGTAGGTGTGCGAGCGGGGCCTGCTGATAGGCGTATCGTCACAGTGTGAAATCTAAGAGAAGGATTCCTGCTGGCTTAGCAGAGTACGGCTGCACTTGTTTGAAGTCAGATTGAGGAGGAAGGTGGTGATAGTGAAACTGTAGCACAGCTGCACAGCCGATGGGAATCAAGGTTAGTAATGTGGGCAGCAGCCAGGGATGGATTGGCAAAGCGCACATTTGGCTGAAGGGCCATGCCTGAGTGTCATCTGTGGGCTGGTTTCATGGAGGACAACCACCCACAATATCCTACTGGCCACCCAGCCCCCACTATGGCCACCTGACTAGGCTACTATGGAATGTGTAGGCGGGATGCAGCACAAAACACTGTGCTTAGAGGTGGGGAGTTGAGACGAGTGAGGGGGCCACTTTTGTGGCTGTAGTTCTGGGCCATCTTCACCTTAGCCCAGACCCCACAAGCAGTGCTATTCCACATTACTTCCTGCCATTCCATCACACTGTGCCTTGATATACGTGGGAGGGGAGGGGCCGGCTATCGCTGGAATATATCGCCACGCTAACGCTGTATTAGCAACGATTAGCGCTATGGCGATGAATATTCCAGCGATAGCGGGGGAAATGGGACAACATCGCTGAAAAACCAGCGATGTTGCATGGAGAAGGGAGAACACCTTGCTGATACGACCCTGTGGTCGTATCAGCATAATCCACCCCCCATGTTAGGTATGGCTAACACCTGCTAATTGCAGGTGTTAAATAAATGGCGATGACCCCGGTTAGCGTGACTTTTCACGTCGCTAACTGGGGCCATGGCCACCTTGCTAATAGGCGATAGGCCTGTTAGCGAGTGTTTCCCAGGTTTGTTCGTCGGGAATGCCCACTTTGCATGTCATTAGCGATAAATATCGCTGACATGCAAAGCGGTAAAAAAACGGGTGCTAATGCCCGCATACTGTCGCTAACTGCTGTTAGAGACAGTTTGCTGATAGGGCGATATGAATATCGCCGCTTTAGCGGCAAAAAGTGCCGCTAAATCGGCGATAGTGCCCTTGCTAATATGCCCCAAGAACTTTTGTTTAATTGCGTAGGCTTGTAATTTTTGCGAACGTCATCAGATAGGATAGCTCTGACTAAGGAGTTTCTTAACAATAAATATTGATGGTTCTACTATTTTTGTAATATACCACTGTCAAATAAAAACAAATGACTTTTCAAGAGCAATAATTTTTCAGACTGCCGGATCAGTCTAATTTAGAGAAGAAACTACAGTATATTTCTTTCCTATATATTCATGATGGATGACAATTACTAAATCTTTCATTACAAGATTCTTAAAGCAGTCCATGCCATATCTCCTACAGAAATGTATTTATTTTGATATTTCAGAAATCTTGGCAATAGGTGAGGGAGGTTTGAACAACAAGCTTCCAATACTACTCAGTCAATGAAATGACAATCAGCGTAATAAACTAAAGAGATTAATACAGTAATTGTTCATACAAAGGGGCCTTCAAGCTTGTAGTCTTAATTTAGCTCTTCCTCAAAGACCATTATTTCTAAAGTTTGTGTGGGTATTTGCTTGATGCAATTGCAATTTAGCACTGAGCATGCGGGCCTTTAAAACTGTAAGCAAACAGTAAATACATTGGGCCTTATATATGAGGCCCTTACGCGGCCGTTGCGTCACTTTTTGTGACGCTGCGATGGCGAAACATTGCGCCACATTGCACCATATTGACAAAGTGATGCATCTAGGTAGATGTGTCACTTTGTAATCCCCTGCGCTACATTATACCTGCGTTAGGTATAATGTATGCAGGGTGGGCGTTCTGGTGCAGAAAAGGCTCGTAGAAGTGTCGCAGTGAAATCTATGAGATTTCAGTGCAACACTTCTACGGCCTCACTGTGTCAAATCCTTATGCCTGCTTGAAGCAGGCTTAAGGTGTGACGCAATAATAAACAACAGGGGTATACCCTAATAACCCTAAGATACCTGGGTATAGGACATAATTATTACAAATAAACAATGGTATCAAGGAAACAATACTACATAATTTTTGAGAAGAGCACATTTAAATACCCTCTCTAAGATAATTATTCACAATGAATACATCAAATACTTTTTATAATATCACAAACAAAGGCGCCTATTCAAAGAAGGAAAAAAACAACAAATGACATAAATCACAATACATTATACATCAAAAAATGAAACATATAACACTACCCCACCAACGAATATACATATAGTGTCCCCCTATACTTTTGGGTGAACCACTAGGAGATAGTCTAAGTGAAACACTATTAGGCTTGTAAACTAATTGGCCTAGCTCTAGTGTAACACCACATAGTTACAAAAAATCACTATAAATCCAAGGACTCCTCCTTAAAATATGTCTATATCAATAAGGCTACATGAACAACATTTTTAGATTATAAATGAAAACATCCTATATTATTTATATTCCTAGCTAACTTGCCTTTCTCACCTCCACCCTCATGAAGGGCAAAGACCTACCGGCATCCTGTGCGCATAACGCAAAACTAAATGACCCACATTTTAGATTTTGAATGAAAACATTCTATCTTATTTACATTCCTGGCTACAATAGCCTTTCTCTCCTACACTTCATGAGAGACAAGGACCTATCGGTATCCTGTACACATATCTCATCGAATCAACAGATGTCAAATTAAAGCTGTCAAATTGAAACCCAAATCTCATATCGATTATTTAATCCTGTACTTGATGTTTGATTTCTATCATGCGTACTTATCGATGGTTCACACTGCGTAGCAGTGCTGTTTTATTAGTGGCTTTCACCACTGGCAGGATCGACCAATTAAGTGCATTCTCATCATGACCTTTTTGGTATGATGTTGGACCATGGGAGCCCCCAAGGTCCCACATCGAATACGGGACTTATGCTGTAAATCCACAACTTAACAGCTTATATCATCCATCAAATTAAAGCCCAAATCTCATCTCGATCATTCAATCCTGTACTTGACGTTTGATATCTTTCAATCATGCGTGCTTCTAGATGGTTCAAACTGCTTAGCAGTGCTGTTTTATTAGTAGCTTTCAAACTAACAGGATCGACCAATTTAATTCATTCTCATCATGACCTTTTTCGATATAATGTTGGACCATGGGAGCCCCCAAGGTCCTACATCGTATGCGGGACTTATGCTGTAATATCCGCATCTTAACAACTTGTGTCGTCTGCCCAATATATGTTTTATCACATGGGCAGGTCACGCAATACACTACATTTTTAGTGTTACATTTCGAAAAGCACAATTGTTTATGTTGTTTCTTATTTATCTCCACACATTTAGAATCTTTTGTCTGTGGACATGCAGCGCAATTATTACACCTGTAATGCCCAATTACCGCTGGTAAACCCAATAGACCTCTCACATCTGTTGGATTAGTATGTTGGCGACCAGCTTTCACCAGATAGTTTCTCAAATTTCTGCCCCGTCGAAAAGCGAACAACGGCTTGGGAATATTCAAATGTTCAATTAGCCTCAAATTCCTTAGTATAATCTGTTTGACTTTATTCGCCTTAGGATTAAAAGTAAGGACACATACCAATTGTTCAGATTCTTGTTTATTTTTAGGGGTAAGTAAGGTTTCACGTGGGGTATACCAAGCTCTTTTTAAAGCCCCTCTTACCAATCTTTTAGGGTACCCTCTAGCTGTCAATTTCTCTTGTAATATTTTTGCATTTTTAAAGTAATCACTTTTATCGGTACAATTACGGCGCACCCTCAAGAACTGCCCATAGGGCAGATTGTCCCTGAGGTTGCGCGGATGACCAGACGTGTAATCTAAAAGGGTATTACGATCAGTTGACTTGGTATACAGGTCAACCTCCAACCTGCCATCTTTGTCCCTGATCCATACATCCAAAACATTGATTTGTGTGTTACTAGCTGTTTTAGTAAATCTAAGGTCAGTCGTTCGAGCATTGAGCCATGAATGGAATTGTTCCAGTTCTTCTTGTGTCCCTTTCCAAATCATGAATATATCATCAATGAAGCGAACCCATTCAAGAATATGCTCTTTGAATGGGGTTGCTTCATGGAAGACATATCTCATTTCAAAGTGGTCCATTACTAAATTTGCTATTTCAGGAGCAAAACAACATCCCATCCCAACTCCTTTCACTTGTAAAAATAGATCAGTTTTAAAGGCAAAAAAGTTATTTTTCAAACAGATGTGCGCCAAAGATAGCAAAAACTCAGTTGGAACCTGGTGAGGTCTTGGTCGTTTATCCAGCACCATAGTCATGACCATCAGTGCTTCATCCTGAGGTATGAGGGTGGAGGTGAGAAAGGCAAGTTAGCTAGGAATATAAATAATATAGGTTGTTTTCATTTATAATCTAAAAATGTTGTTCATGTAGCCTTATTGATATAGGCATATTTTAAGGAGGAGTCCTTGGATTTATAGTGATTTTTTGTAACTATGTGGTGTTACACTCGAGCTAGGCCAATTAGTTTACAAGCCTAATAGTGTTTCACTTAGACTATCTCCTAGTGGTTCACCCAAAAGTATAGGGGGACACTAGATGTATATTCGTTGGTGGGGTAGTGTTATATGTTTCATTTTTTGATGTATAATGTATTGTGATTTATGTCATTTGTTGTTTTTTTCCTTCTTTGAATAGGCGCCTTTGTTTGTGATATTATAAAAAGTATTTGATGTATTCATTGTGAATAATTATCTTAGAGAGGGTAATTAAATGTGCTCTTCTCAAAAATTATGTAGTATTGTTTCCTTGATACCAATGTTTATTTGTAATAATTAAGGTGTGACGCAGCAAGCCCCATGTGAAATGACACATTGATGGAGTTGCGTCTGTTTCCAGACACACATCAGCAATGCGCCATTTTTGCGCCGGCAGATACGTCAGGATTCCTGACATATCTGTCAAACCTTGCGACATGGAGCGCCATGCAGTAAATACGGCGCACCCATGGTGTCCCAGGAGGGCGCACTGAAATGTGTTGCATCGCTGTTTTACCGCAGCGATGCAACACTTTTCATAAATGAGGCCCATTGTCAATAATGTTTGCGTTGCATTGTATCACATTGTGTTGCACGTAACTTCAGTAACTGTCCACAGTCTGCAATTTAATACAAGGAACAATGTAAAGACTGTTAAAAAAACATATCCTTGCTCCTGCCTCATCTGTGCCGGTGATGGCCATCAGTACACAATTTTAGGAACCACAACTTATTTTTCATCATCAAACATTGACCCAGAGCAAGAGATAAAAAGGCAAGAAGGGGATAAAGAAGGAAGACGGTGAACATATGAAAACATTGACAAAGAGACAAAGCAGGGATGCAAAAGAATCTGCATGAGTGAGATAAAGAGACAGAAAAAGTAAGATAGTGGGAAAAAGAGGCACAGGGAAGAATCAAGACTCGTCTACCTTGGTATTCAACAAGTAAGGCATTTGGCAACGCCAAAGGAGGGCTCCAAAGAAAATATTTTGGCCACTTAATTCCCTTTCTTAACATATTAGGCACTTGTCATGGTCACCTTCGGCCAGACGGTTTGCAATTTGTTAAATTAATGTGCAGGCTCCCACCCCACCCGCCCAAACTGCTGTCCTTAATTAATTTTGCAAATTGCAACTTATTTTTGATCATTAAACTTTGACCCCAAGCAGGAGAACAAAAAAGCAAGAAAGGAAGAACAAAAGAAGCAGGTGAAGTTAGGAAAACAGTGACAAGAAATAAAAACAGGGATGCAAAAGATTGTGTAAGAATGAGATAAATAGACTGGCAGTGTAGGGTTGTGCGAAAAAGAGGCATAAAGTGGACAAACTGTCTGCCTTGGGATTCAGCTACTAAGGCAATTTGTACTGCCAGAGAAGGACTCCTAAGACAATCTTTTGCCCCTTCACTCACATTTTTGACATATTAGGCAGTGGTCATGATCACCCTGAGACTCAGCAGTTTGCAAAACGATACACTAATGTGAAGCCTCACTCACCTCCCAGGACTCCCAGCTTTATTTAACGTGCTGCTAGTTCTAATGGAAATCGGATGATATGGTAATCCTGTTACCTCATTTAAAATACCACTTGACAATCCCTGTAATTAAAAGTTGACAGCTGGCCTATGCTAGAAAATGCAGTTAAGTTGTGGTACAGGGGTGATATCTCATTGTACTGGCCGGTTTGGTCACCTGTGGCAGCACATGCTTAAGTGGATGTCTATGTAACTGGCAGACCTGAACCACATGGATCTTCAGTTGTGGTTATTTGAGGTTTTGTAAATATATGTATGATTGTGCAGAAAACAATTCGGGTTGGAAAAGGATTGTAAACTGTTATTTGGTAGTCATAGTTTAGAGAAGGTATCCTGCGTATTTGTAGTTCTTTTGGAAGACCTTACATTTATATGGTTTCTCTCAGTAACTTTCATTCCATGGCAATTCTGGAAATCTCGCAATAATTCACAGATACTGTTGAAATGTGCAGCCAATACTGGACATCCCTTAAATATAACACTGTGGACTAAATGAAGGCCAATGATTTATGTCTTCTGGCAATTTTGGTTCTGATAGTGCAGTGCCACACACCTTTTTTTGACAGACCAATATCATAATGTTTGCTACATGGAGAGCTTTCACCATCTGCACCCTATTGTCAAGAGTTGATGAAGGTGTTACCGAGGTTGATCATTTTATTTCCATGAATTACACTTGTACATCAATTTTGTCCACAGAACCTGGTTAACGTCTTCAGTTTGGGTCTGTTATTGCATACCTCAGAAGGTTTTGATGGACCTCGCTCCATTAGTGTGCCGGTAAACTCAGCTCTGCGGTTGGCGGAGTTTGCCAAACTCTCACTCGAAGTGGAGCGTGGAGTGGAAAAACTCTGTGAACTCCACCAGTGGAGCGGAGTTTACCACCCAGGCCTAATCCTAAATCTAAGTTGTTTCCATTACAGGCTGATACACATGTTGCAAAGACAAAGCGGTAGTCATCCTGTGCACCCATTTATACTTTCTTAAAAGAAAATCTTAGATTTCTGTGTTAGTTAGCTCGACTTTCTGTATATTTCACAGGTACAGTCCAGGATCCCTTCCCACCTTCACACCCACATAAGCTCTACAGTATGACTTTGACAACACTAAGGAGTTTAAAATATTTTCCAGGTTCTTGCCCACCCAGGATTATGGAAATGGCCAATGAAAATACATTTTGTTTCCATAAACATGTCCCACTGAATGCTCCCCTGCATCTCTCTTATAACCTTCAAGAGTTTCTCCTTTCTGAATACTATGGGCTCCTGTATTTTACTCTCACTGACTTATGCCAGTTGTATTCTATAACATCCACTCTTGCTATTCCAGAGCTGGAGGTATGATGATTTTGTTCAGCATTACAAATTGTTAACGTGAGATATGCCATTGAAACAGGTATTTTTACCTTCTTGTTTGGGATGCAAAGAAAGTGAATGCTACTAACACTTGTAATGGTTGTATGCAAGGGCATTTATCTAGCACAATCAAGCTTGTAAGCAATGGAGCATGGTAATTTAGCTAAATTGTTGGAAATTACACAATTACATTGCATATTTATAATCACTCTACATTTCATATGTTTATAATTTTATGCACAGGGGTACTAATGTATTTGCCCAGAATCACATGATTTTCAGTCAAGCACTGAAGCTTAGATTAGAGCCCGGATCTTCAGGTTCCAAAGTCAGAAGCCTAGCATCTACACTAGGGGTGTGCGAAATTCTCATAATTTGTTTTTGGTTAATATTGGAACATTTTCGGAAAATTACGCAGAATTAATCCATCATTTAGATTTTAATGTGAAATGCATCCTCTTGTCAGGGCAACAAACTTCTCATTCTGGCCATTCACGTTATTCCTGTGTGCTCATGGTCAGTCAGTCAATCAGTCAGAATATACTTTACTAGGTTTGAAATTGCAATCCATAAAAGTCAATTACAGTAAAAACCAAACAGTACACAGCCAAAATATTACAAAACAAAACATTAAAAGTCATCAATCATGTAATTCTTTAATCCGACAGCACAGTTTAAAATAAAAAAAACAGACAGGCAAATAAAAGGATCACTTAATAACTGTAAATAAAGAAAAGCAGACCTAGAATGGGTAGTGTTTCTTCCAGCTAGGAGTTCTTTAAGATAAAGTGCATGGTATCTTGAGAGGATTCCGCATCACAAATGCAAGATGGGTGGCCCACATCATAAGACCATTTCTTGGGGGGCTTAATAAAAAATGAGCCATATTTAACCTAAAATTTGTTAATAAATAACGATGAGTGTTAGACATGTCAAACAAAAAATACGGGGGGATATTCTCAAGGACATATCGCCGAGTTAGCGGCACTTTATCGCAGCCAAAGTGGCGATAAATGCATCGCACCATTCACAAGCAGGTGCTAACAGCCGATATAACCAGTCTACCCGCGATAGCAGCCGCAAAAAACATCGCCACGGATGACACCGGCAACTAACGCTAATGAGATGCAGAGTAGGCGTTCCCGTGCAAAAACCCGCGAAAACACCACTCTGCAACATTCTCAACGACCAGCCAGATCGGCGATAAGATCCAAAAACATGCGATAAGGCGTGTTAGCAGCATGGAATTAACACCTGCTCCTACCTGGTGCTAAGTCGGACGACAACCTGCACCATAAAAGGGAGTCCAGCCCACAGCCACACCAGAAGAACAACAGATGCCATGGAGCTACTGATCATGCAGCTCGGAGCCCCAAGAGGGCCACAACACCCACCGCGACTACTGCCAGGACCCCCAACCCCCCCAGGACCACACCCCCGGACTACCACAGAGGCAGAGCAGACAAAGACACCGGACCTTCCGAAAATGCATCAGCCTCGGGAGACTTAACGCCAGAGGAAGTCATTGCCCACTATAGGCTCAAAAGGACAACCATACTCCGCATCCTGACCCTCATTGCCCACAGGCTGACGGTACCAACACAGCGGAGAACCAACATCCCTCCGCAGACAAAGTTGCTGGCCATGCTGCACCTGTAGGCCTCTGGGACCTTCCAACCAACAACTGCCATAGTCGGAGGAGTCTCACAGCCAGCCTTGTCAAAGTTCCTCACACCTGTCTTGGATGCCATCATCAGCTTGGTACCCCAGCAACTTTACTTCCCACACACTGCGCAGGAACAGCTGGAGATCAAGCAAGGCTTCTACGCCATAGCTGGCTTCCCGCACGTGTTGGGGGCAATCGACTACACACATGTACTCCTCGTGCCCCCTGCCGCCACTGCACAAAATTACCGCAACAGGAAACACACGCATTCTATCAATGTGCAGGCAACAGTGGACCACCGGGGACTCTTCACCAATGTCGCCGCCAACTACCCAGGCAGTGTGCATGATTCCTTCATCTTCCGACAGGCCATCATCAACCAGCGCTTTCAGGATGGCACCTATGGAAATGCACTGCTCGTCGGTAAGTAACAACTGAACACACCACACACCTCAACTCCACCAACATACAACTCACAACTCTGGGAATGCACACGTCACAAAATCACATACAACATGACAACCAACATCCCCACATTCCAGACATGACAACACAACTTACTGTGGCAACCTGGGCTAGCCATGTACACAAGCCATCAACGGCATGGCACCTCAGCCACACAATAGCAGAATGTGGGGAGAGGTGGGAACCAGGCATGTGCGAAGGAGGCAAGTGACCCATGAATGTGAATGTACACAACGCCAAGTGTGGCGTGGATGTGCTGGACAGACCTGAGTATGCAGACCACAGACATTTCCATGTCGACATACACTGCTGGTGTCTGCAGTGTACTGGACAGTGGACGCAACCATGTCACCTCAGGCAGTGGGTGAGACCTGGGACATGTAGCAGTGTCGTACCCCCCTGTAGGCGTTGCCGGAGTGGGCTGGCGTACGACAGTCCAGCGTAGGGGTGTGGATGATCACCCCAGGGCTCTGGGCGTGGTTGAATATACCACGCTACATCGCGGTGTTTACACCACGATACCTTTACAATGCAGGCATTACAACGCAAGTCGTTACAACGACTTGCGTTGGAGGGTGCTGGACTTAGGAATAGTATGATTTACTATTCCAACTTCAGCCTAGGTTACAGTAGGGAAGGTGTTGGAATAGTAAATCATACTATTCCTTAGCTTAGAGCGCCATCCAGCGCAAGTCATTGTAATGACTTGCGTTGTCATACCCGCGTTGTAAAGGTATTGCGGTGTAAACACCGCGATGTAACCGATGTTTCCCGGGCGTGGTTAAGTGTTGGGCTTGCCAATGAAGTACCTAATGCATGTGTCTCTGTTGTAGTGTCGGCGCCACACGTCCCGCAATGAACAAAGTTGCAATGTAACATGCCCCCGGAGTGCGGGTTCGGCCGAAGGGATGAATGAATGAGCGCAAGCCCGCTCGGGGTCGGGATCAGACATGCCAACTGTTGTGTGTGTATCGGTAATGCTGCAGCATAAGCCAAAGGTCTTGCCTCGACCGCATCGCGAGTTCAGCCAGCCATGAACTCTACATCTGTGTCCGCCCTATCCTTACGATAGGCCTACACACATGTGGCCGCCCACTTTCAACGCACAACATCACAGTGTCGTTGTCAGGCTTGTGGACATGCGCAGACAGGCATGACAATGGTGTGGTGTAGGAGTGCAAGTGATGCAACCGTGCAGAGCACACAAGTAATTAGGCTCAGGGGGAGGGAGGAGCAGCAGTGAGCCTACGTACTACACATTGATGGTGCTCATTTGCTACAAGCAGAACATGTCACACAGGATTCACTATGACACACATATCACACGCCAATCAACTAGTGAGCCTGCCAACACATCATGCAGAACCAACTATTGACTCATGTCTCTCTGCACTGTCACAGGTGATCAAGGATATGCACTCTGTCCTTGGATGATGACACCCCTCCGAGCCCCGAACACACAGGCCCAGAGGCAGTACAATGCGGCCCACAAACGCACCAGGGGCATCATGGAACGCACATTTGGCGTGTTGAAGTCACGTTTCAGGTGCCTGGACATCACAGGTGGGAGGCTCCTGTACAGCCCAGTCATCGTGTGCAAGATGATCGTTGCATGTTGTGTGTTGCACAGCATATGTGTACGCACCAATGCCCCATGGTTATGAGTGCCAGATGCACCGGACGATGATGAGGAAGATGAGGCAGGTGGACCACACCCCACTGCAGCTGCAGCAGGACTAGACCGTAGGAACAACATCATTGACAATTTCTTCACATGAGGACGTCACATTGTGGCAGTCCTTGGCAATCATGAGACAGTACAAAATGACCACAGGCACAGCATGTGCAAATAAATTCATTTCAACACGCATTCCCTGAGTTTCTGTATGTGTGCTGCAGTGTGGCACGGGGATCAGGGACATGATCCATAGTCATTGTGGGTGTGCAGTGTGCTCAACTTAATTGTGCATGTGTGCCATTGTGCCCATCCCCCCCGTCCCCCCACTCCCTGGTCGTTACTCACCCTGTTGATGTTGTGTCAGGTCATGTTGAGCAGTGCCCCGATCCCCGACTCCTGGCACCGTATCCCGACTGATGACTGTGGCCACCATTTTCTCAATGTCATCCAGCTCCTGGTGTGCCGCTGGTCCCCCACCTCCAATCTGCGTTGCTGCTTTCATGTTGGCATTGAGTTTCTTCTTGGTTTTGCCCTTCACATCATTCCAGCACCTCTTGACCTTTTCCATTGTCCTCCTCGACACTCCGACTGCATTCACGTTGTTCACGATGTGCTGCCATATTTCCGTTTGTGTTGCCGATGACACAGTGGAAGTGACGAACAGTTGTTGGTAGTGTTCTGTCACCTCCGTGACAATGATCCGGTTTTCCTGCGGACTGAAACCCGTCTTCCTCTTCCTCTTCTCCTTGCCCTTCCCCGGGGTTCCTGGCTGGTCGTCTGTGGGGCTTGTGGGGTTTGCGTTGTCCTCTGCACTCGGCCCGGGTGCGTCCATGATGCTACGCAGTTACATTTTTTAATCTTTTTTTTCTCTCTGCTTTTATAGTGCATTTTCCCGCATGTCGCGTGGGAATCGCAGGCCTGTCGCTGGTTATCGCTGAATTTTGTTTCGCGATTTGGGACATCGCAACTTTTTGGGCGTTCGTGTTTCGCATTTTTTCGGCGTCGCGTTACTTTTAACGCGGGCATTTGTCGCGTTATCGTGAGACTATCGCATGGTGCCGCCGGGTTCGAAATACTGCGTTCACACGGTGTTATTTTCCCGCGATAGACTGCGATGTGAGAAGTTGCGTTAAGCGAATTTGGCGATAGTTAACATACGTTCTTGAGAATATCCCCCACGGTTCTTTAAATAGAGTAGACTCCATAAAACAATATGACCTGACTTAAACCTTTGTTAAGGCAAGGGATTCTCTCTCTTTGCGTAACTGAGAAAAGCATATTTTATCCAAATTAGTTAATCTTCTTCTTAATGTTCTCAGGGGTGCAAAAATGGGAGGGTCGCCATAACTTCAACAAACAATTTCAAATATAAGTAAGACGGGGTATACGAGAGAATGATCCCAACCTAAACAGTCCTTAAGCAATTTCCTGTTAAATTTTAATTCCAGTTTAAGCCAGATGGACTGCCATACGATGAGTGGTCTGAGCCGAATTGTGTCAGCCAAAAAGCCCTGTCCCAGCTCTTCATGGATGATAAAAATAAATGAGCTTCTGCGGAGTGCAAGCAACCTTCTTAAAAACGTATGCTCAACACATTGTAAGGAAGCAATGTTAGGATACCCCAAATTTCGCACCCATAACACACTATAGGCACACATTTTAGCTTTATGCTTTATAGATCTCAAGCATGTCCCTCACTGATTAACAGCCCAGTCTAGCAGCAAAGTCAAAGACGGCGGCAATACTCCTGGCAAAAGCATGTCTCCTTTTCCTTACCAGCAAAGACCAACTAAGGGAGAAATTAAACATGATGCCAAGATATGGAAAGATTTGAACTCTAGTAAGTATATGGCCCTTGCAGAGGTGGGTTCTGCTTTTATGGTTTCTGGGGCCCATCATCATCATGGTATGTGATTTATTCGAGTTAATACTAAGATCAAGTATGTCCATATTATTGCTAAAAAGGTCCAGTAAAGTTTGAAGAACTTGTGCTGTCCTCAAAACTAAAACAGTATAATCTACATATAAAAGAGCGGGGAAAGGACAGCCGTCTAAAATAGGAAGATCACGTCCTCCAGTGTGCTCATTGTAAAATGTTGCAGAAAGTAGCGGATAATTACATAACCTGGTGCAATGGAATAATTTCCAAAATGTTTCACAACAAGCAGAATGCACAATTCACAAAATTAAGCCAATTGTGCTGAGAAATTAAAATGTTGCCGGGGCCTACACTAGACCACATCACCTCCCCAGTATTTACAGTCCATAATGTTGGTATTACAAATTGCCACCTTCCACACTGGGATATAGTTTGAGTGAAATGAGAGCTCAATTTCTGCAGATTAAAGTGTCACAGCTGAAGAATGTGTTGACCCAAGATGTTAGGGTACTGGAAAAATTCCAGTGTAACATTGAGCGCATCATGGTTGCTTATCACTACAGATTTGAAAGCTGTTTTCAAATTTCTAGATGCCATACCACATAAAGTGAGTACTAGGGGTGTTAAGTTTAGAGGCATTTTCTACCACAGTTTTTGGCTGACTGGTGTCTTAACCAGATGAAGAGCTGGTTCAGCTCTATTTTACCACCTTCGACAGTGATACATGATTGCTTGTTACTGAAACTTTAAAGGCTTGTGCTGAATTTTGGCTGGGAATGTAGTAGCATTCATTGAGCTATCTAAAATAAGCAACACAACACAGTGCAATAAGATACATAACAGCGTAACTAAAACAACACAGTATATCACAACAAAACTGAATTTCACACAACTACAGCACACCACAGCAAAAGCAATAATGCAGCACAAAGACACAGCAGAACATAAAAATGGAACACATTGCCGCAGCAAAATACCACACAACAAATGTGCGCATATGTTTTAGTCACACATTACCACCTCTAGAATACTGTTTCGTAATATAGTGGTAAAAGATGTTTAGAGCACGCACAGTCTTAAATTCCCGCCAAGGACATGAAATAGCGCCAGTCAAAAATGTTTTATGAACCAGTCACAGGTCTCCTGCAAAGGCTCAATATTGCCAATAAAACGTTAGGCTGAAGTACTTGAGAAACAAATAGATGATTTTGCACATTGATAGTACCAGTATGAATGAATGAAAACATTTTATTGCATAATTACCGAAAATCATTGTAAATACACATATATGCAAACAAATGACATTAAAAACTTCTATGATTAAAAGTACAATAAAAGGTGAGAAGGGAAGTCAATACATCCATGTTTCCTATTTTGCGGCTGCCTCCCAGAAATGAAAAATATAATTAAAACAAATCTAGCGTAAAAGCCTCCCATACCTTCAGATCGTCCTTATGTGTAAAGTGCTTGTGCTCTGGCATAGCTGTGGGGAGCCTACCCCACCGCTTTGAGTACAGTAGTGGTAATAGAACCTACCCTTGCCTTTACACTGTAGGTGGACATGGCATAAAAGGTTCATGTGCTGCATGATTTGGCGTTACTGTCTCCGCTCCCTCCCACCACTTCTGATGAAGATGACTCTATGCCAAATATTCCTTACGAGCCATTTGGAAATGAACCAAAAAACAAAAGCCAATATGCACAGTTTTGCCTGCGAGACTCCAGAGGATGGCTTCTCGCTTACTTAGTCCTTTATCTTATTCTGTAGATTTTATACCCCTCAGAGGAGACAGTTTATTCGCCCATTATTACTTGCAGCAGGGATTAGAGCTCATAAATTGGCAATGGAATACTTACTCTCGCTAGTTACTAGCGAGATTATATATGGTATTTTAAACTATCGTTTTACTGTTTTTAAGATTTGTAGCAAATACTAGGCATTTTTTATTAATCTGTATTTTCTGTCGATGCCCAGCTGTTGCTTTTAATGAAAATGTGTGTGTGTAATCTTATATGGCTCTTTTTGAGTCGAATAAAGTACTTTGACTTTGCTAGTCCTAGACATTCAACATTTCCAATTGTTGCCTACTATGTGATCCCACGAAGTTCAAAGTTCAAACAGCATGCATGTGCCACTCCACTGTGGATAAGGGCTCTATTTACACTGTCCCACCCCGTGGGTGGGCGGGGGGGGGGGGGCTAGCAGAGCTATCCTGCACCTGATGGGTGGTTTCCTCTGCCTCTTCCAAGTTGCTTGTTCTATTTTCACCTTTTTAATGTTTGCTCTTGCTTGTCAGAGCCTATTGCCTTGTTCAGCTCAGTTTGGACCACTATAATGTACCATCTGAATTTGGCCAGATCCGGGGACATTGTACAGGCAAAAAGCCATGAAACTGCCTCTACATAAGTCCTGACCTCATGCAGTAGGAACATTGGCATTAGAAGCACCTGATGTTTTTGAAGCAAAGGGGGGGCAGCAACATACGAGGTGTAGTAGGAACTCCGCTCTGTACTTGCGAAGTCAACATTTGAATACCTGCTTTTGGCATTTCCATCCTGGGTTCATATCTATGAGCCCGATTCACAAAAGTAATCTGAGACAAAATCCTAACTTTATGACTTTCGGTATTCACAAAGGACATTTAGGAGTAGAAAAGTTAGGATTCCTAACTCTACTACTCCTAAATGCCCTTTGTGAATACCGAAAGTCGTAAAGTTAGGATTTTGTCTCAGATTACTTTTGTGAATCGGGCCCATTGATTGGAAGTTGTAATATCCTAGCCCATTGGATGTGCTTCAGGCATTTCTTACCCAGTGCGTTATTCAAATATGTCTGAATGATGTTTGCTTCATAGGAGGAAGTCAATTATGGTAAAACCGTAGTTTTCTTTATATCTGGCCATATCTTCCTCCCTCAAAAGCTGAGAAACTTGCTTACTTAGAGCTTTCTTTATTGCCACATATTTTACTTCTTCCAATGACCAATCAGCTGTTACTAAGTTCAATTTTGTCACCGCAATGTGCATGTAGCTGTTACAGGGATTCGATCCCCATTCAAATATTGTTTTGAGTATTTCCTTTAATGACCCTGTACGAGCTTTGAGGATCTGGAAATAATATTTTGCCTGGGTGCTCATGCATTCATACTTTTGCTGGACAAGTATGAACTCCAGCTGGGTCAAACGGTTGTGTCTGTTCTTTGGTAATTTGAAGACATGTTTGTAGCCTTGGCACTGAGCTTTTTCCAGTGCCTACTCCATTTGCCCTGGGAAAGCTTGCTGAGTTTACCCTGCAACCGCTAGCAATTTAGATTTTATTACTCTCCTGATATAGGCCCAGGCACCAACCAAAGTACCTTATACACCAGTTTAAACATCCATCAAAAAGCAGAGCAAGTCAGCAATTTAAGTAAAGTCTGCAAAAAAACCCATGAGGTAATCCTCACGCCTAGATATCTCATCAAAGGCCAACACGACATCTTAAATAGGGGCAACATACTTCGTCCATTCAAACACATTCCGACGCTGTCAGGAACATACTCGGATGAATTAGTCTGAGTTAAGTTCCTTCGCCTTACCAGTGACACCCATGGGGTTTCAACCTCGATAGGGCTTAGTCGTCACACCAGTGTGGGGTTAACTCCAGAAGAAATATCGCAAATGGCAGACTGGGGCATTGACATTGCTTTTCCCACCCCAGAGAAATACCGCACGTGTTAGTGGCACCATTACCTACTAAGGAAGTTTACTCAGTCCTAAAGGGGACAGTGTGCAACCCACAAGCGAAAAAACTAGCTGCAGAGCCAAGTTTGTACCATACATTCAGGATTACAAGTACCTCTGAACATAGGACAGTGCACGTAAGTAGGCCAAGCCATTCCCCTGGGGGGGGGCATTAGGTCTAGTCCAGCAGAGCAGCAACTACGACGGCACCTTTAACATCAAAAACCCTGCACGCCATTTGTTCAGCACCGGAACTCCGGGAAATAACATTCAGCTGTCCATGATCTCCTGGAATGTAGCTGGCTTAAAAAGACTTCTTGAGTATAGTTCAGTGAGTAACTATTTTCGTGAAAATGACATCTTGTGCCTACAAGAGACCTGGGCCACCGAACCATTAATTCTTCACGGCTTCTACGAATTACATACCACAGCTATAAAACGCAACATCTTCGGGAGAGCTTCTGGCGGGCTGTCAATCTACATAAACCAAGCACGCAGACTAGAGACAACTTTTATTGCAACCAACATCCCAGACATGCAAGCGGTCCTAGTTAGCGGACTGAAAATTAACATCAACCCAATTCGTCTCTTGGTAATCAACTGCTATGTAAACCCTGCCTCACAGCAAAAAAAACATGTTCTAAAAATACTGATAACAAAAATGGACCAGCTTATAAACAAATATGTTTCACACTTCCCCGTTATCGCTGGTGACCTGAACACTCGGGAGCTAGGGAAGTCGAAAGTGCATTTCCTACCACACATTGATGGTGCCTCATTGCAGCAGTTTTTTCTAAATCATAGTCTGGTCTCTGCTCAAATCATCCAAACAGCTGCGGATCCTCTCTGGCTCCCTCTCCCCACCTTCACGGATAAGTCTACAATAGACTATATCTTTATTTCGGATCATCTAGTACCATACTTTAACAACTTTGAAGTGGACAACAGGGATGAGAGCGATCATAGGCCACTGAGGATAACCCTGCAGCTAAACGGGGAATCTGCAACACAACTGGAAACACTGGGGGTTTCAACTGGCGAAGAACGCTACGAAGTCCTGAGTAGAATAAAATGGACTATTAATCTTGGCCCCAAACTCCTGGAGTGGGTAACTTACAAAGAATCACATTCCATAGTCATGAGCACAGTCTCTCCCCAGGTGCACTGGGAAGCACTCCTAGTAGAATTAAAATCAGCCCTAGGGGTACGAACTGGAGGCACCCAAGTGCAGGATACCCACTCTCTGGGACCCCCGTAATGTATTAAATCAAGAGACCTAATTCACACAAAATGCAGTCTTTCAAGGGCCTTGAAGGCAAGAAGGAAAGGCACCAAAAACCCCCAAACTCAGGAAATAACAGCTCTCCGTGCAGCGCACAGGAAGAAAGTCTGGGAAATACGTTCCAAGAAAATCGAGGCAGAATGGGTGAAAATTTTTACCTTCCTTAAAGAAAGGGGACACATCCAACTTTGGTGATATATTAAGCAATTCACTTACACCGGTCAGATAAAAGAAAACGGAGTGGCAGCCTTGGAGTGGGTTAAACATGCAACTCAGCTGTACTCAAACCATCAGAATATCATTCAAACTTATTCCCATCAACAATCTCCAATAAAAGACAAAGCCGTCAAAATTACTAACATCACAGTGGCCGAGGTAACTACCCTGATCAAAAAAATGAGGTCAGATGGTGCTCCAGGACCCAATGGAGTTCCCGCATCTGTGTTCAAAGCTTCGCAGGGATTCTGGGCAGAACAGAAACAGTTAACAACACTTTTTAAGCATACCTTCGCCACTTCTACTGTTCCATCATCGTGGAAAGGCTCAATACTTTCCCCAATTTATAAAAAAGGGACAGCACAAAACCCGAAAATTATCGGCTTATTGCTTTATTAGATGTTGAAGCGAAAGCATATGCCAGAATACTTTTGAAAGAACTGGAAGCCTGGGCAACAGATAATAACATTCTTCCCCTTTTTCAAACAGGATTTAGGGCCCAAAGCTCTACCACAGATAACATCTTAGTATTGGGCCACCTGTCTAACCGCGCAACCCAGCCATCTCAGTTACCACTTTTCTGCTGTTTTGTGGACTATAGTGCAGCTTTTGACCAGGTCGATCGAGGGAAGCTGTGGGAAAAACTGCATTCTTGGGGAATTCCCCAACAGCTGCTAAAGGCCATAATTTCTCTATATCAGGGGACCTGGGTCCGTATTAAAATCAGTCAAACATCAGTCACCGCCAAGTACCAACTAATAATGGTCCTAAACAAGGGTGCGTACTTGCCCCAATACTTTTTAATCTGTACACAGCTGACCTGGGGAAAGCGCTGGAGGGGGCAAGTCTACTGCCTCCAAGACTGGGGAATATACGGCTTCAAATACTCCAGTATGCGGACAACATTGTAATAATGGATCACACGAGAACCGGCTTACAGAAGGCCCTAAAAGCTTTGGACGGATATAATCTACAGAATAAACTCCTGGTGAATCAGGAGAAGACCAGGATACTTATATTCGGGAAGTACCCAAGAAAGAAGACCATATATTGGTGACTTGGCGCCCTGCAAATCAAAACAAGTATAAGTTACAACTATTTGGGCTTCTGGCTATCAGAAGGGGCAAAATCTACAGCCCACCTGAAACATCTGAGAAGGAAAGCGGTAGGCATCATTTTTTCCTTAAAAAGCCTTAACCAGCAACTTCACAGTCCAACTGCTGAACCCATTCTGAAAGTTCTTAAGGCAAAATTATTGCCCTCTCTTAATTATGGCCATTTAGTTTTTCCCGGTGCCTTCAATAAGTTCCTTGCGAACCAACACATTTTGGCTTATAAAAAGGTCCTAGCTCTCCCTAGACAGGCCAGGAGAGCAAGAGTAAGGCTGGAGCTGGGTCTCACCAGTCTGGATATTACTTGCTCAGGTGATTTAATAAAATACTATATCAGGACTACGCGAGCCCCAGAATTGTCATTAAAAAGGCAAATTAAAACGTTCTTCGAAGAGGAGGGTTCCCCATGGCAGGTGCACTTGGCAGCAGCCACTAGATTACTGGATATTGATGTCCAAAATCTGCACAACCCTGACATCCCAATAATAGCCTGGAGGAAAACAGTGAATACTCAGGCCAAGAGAATATCTTTTGAAAGGGACCTTGAAAGCCTGTATCATCAATTCAATCTTTCTTCACTGGATTCCTCATACGTCATGGGAAAACCGCAGCCCTACCTTGAACAAGCTCTGACAGTCCTGGCTCGGGGAAGAATGACCTACATGAGACTTCTCGCTCTGCCTATCACGGATTTTAACTCAACTTGGGCGCGGCAGGACAATTCAATGGCCTGCCGACTCTGCAACTACCACCGTGAATCTTGGCTCCATCTGTTGTGCTGCTGCCCAAAGCTAGTCAGTGAGCGGCAGCGACTGGTTTTCCCCATCTGTAGGTTGCATGGCCTACAAAGTTGCAGAGAAGTTTCAGACCTGTGCTTCTCCGCTAAAACAACTCAAATTGTGGCCCGACTAGGGAAATTCACAGACGCAATCCGGGCCGCACTGAAACTGAAAACTGAGACATAAAAGCATTCAGTTGGCCACTAAGCAAGAGAGGCTATGATAAAACTTTTCCTCAAGTCCCATGTACAGCACCTTACTGCTAGATAGGACAATAGTTTTAGTAATAGTCCTTTTACTATTTTAATCGTTTTAAACGTCTTTTCATTCTTATCTAATTGTGTGAGATTTTAAACAAGCTTTTGTTTATTGATTATTGTAACAATTTTAATTAATTGAACAATAAAGATTTATTCATTCATACTCTACTGATTAGTACCTTGGTTGTGCTGCATAGTCTCCCCTGTAATTTGCATAGCGCATATATAGTTGCTTGTGTTTTAACCTTCATCTTAGTCTGGTGTACCGTTGATTTCCCAGTATTGCTTAGCCATGCCCCCAGATAGTTATAGGTTCTTACTGTTCCTATGAACTGATCTCCCAGCCTCCACCTGAGGAGACCTTTTCTTGCATATTGTCTAAAGACCACCGCTTTGGTCTTACTTGCGTTAGCTACTAACTCATTTGGCCTCATTATATGAGTTCAAGACATCCAGACCCCTTTTTAGGCCTACTCTGACATGGTCAAAGATGACCAGGTCATTCGCGTACTGCAGTAGATGCAATCTGTGAGCCCCTATTTTTGGAGTGACCAAGGTAGCTCCTTGGAGGGTCTTGCCTAAGTCAGCTGTATAGAGATTAAAAAGCATCAGGGCTAGGGCGCAGCCCTGTTTTAAGCCTTGGTCAGTGTGCAGCCATTGGAAGACTGTATCCTCGGTCAGTTGTATTCTCTCCCAGGTGTTACTGTAAACGAGATAATGGCCTTCAGGAGGTTATCTAGGATATTCTAGCTCTTCAATTTTTTCCATAGCTTGTTTCTGGAGACACCATCAAACACCGCTGAGTAATCCCCAAAGCAGGCAAACACCAGTAAGTTATTCTTGATATTTAATTTCTGTGATAAATATGATAGTGCTACTATATTATCGATGTTGGAGCCGCCCTTGCGTTCCCAGTTTGGTAGAAGGGTAGAATGTTATTCTCCTCGATCCAGTTATTTAGCTTATTTAATAGAGTGCTGGAGTATGTTTTTCCTTCTATCTCTAACAGGGTGATTAGCCTGTAGTTTTTTAGATCCATGTTGTCGTCTTTCTTATATATTGGTTGCAACAAGGAGTCTCACCAGTAGTCTGGAACATATGCTTGAGACCTACATTCCATGTACAAAATAGATAATGTCTTCACCCAATACGCCGGGTTTTCCTTGAACATGCCCCGGAAAGGCTATTGGGCCCTGGTGCCACGTCCCTTCTTATCTTTTTTTATATTTTTTGAGACAACCTGCTGTTCCTGCACCCTGCCCTCTTCTTTCTTTGGGGACCGTTCGCTGGAGGATGCACTATCTATTCCCCTGGGTTAAGTTGAATATATGCTCGCTACATGAGCTAGCCAAGCATCCGCCGTTACTGAATTGTGCAGATCAGTTTTTTAATTCTCCAATTTGGCTACATAATCCCAGAATTGCTTCTGTTTGTAATTTTTGCACAGCTCATATATCTTAATCCATTCCTCCTAAACATGTTTTTGTTTGAATTTCAAGATGAGATGTTTATGGTTTGCTTATAGGCCTTCTGTCCTGATTTTTTGATGGATCCTTTTCGTCTGCCTTAGGGTGTGTGTGCTGCTCTTTACGCAGCTATTATCTTTTAGATTACTTCTGGATTTCCGGTTCTTCTTATGTGTAGGCATCCGAGCATCCCTTAAAAGGGCAGTGAAAACCATTTGCCCAGTTTTGCCGAGTTGACTGTATTCTATGTAATCCTCTTTAGTAGCTTGTGATCCTCTGTGCCCCTGGCTTGACTGATGGCCTCGATTTGCTCCTGTTGATCACTATGGAGCTTGAAATTTACTCTGAGCATGGCATGATCACTTGATTCATTTCCCCGCATCTCAAAGTCTGGCATCCATTGCTTGATGTTCTTGCTTAAAAAGGTGTAATCGGTGGTGATATGGTTATTGAAAGAAAGGACGCATGGTGCATTGATAGCAACTGCTGAGATACTTTTCTTTATTTATGTACAGTTATATCATATGATGTCTCAATACACATGCATTGATATTTTCTACATTCATGCGCATACTTTGTTGAAAGTGAAAATTTATTATTTCAAAGATGCAATAAATAAATGCAAATAACAATAGGAACAAGATCAGATTTTGAGTTGCAGAACAAAATAATGCTGAAATCAAAAATTACTAGATACTCCTGAAAATTGCATCACATCAGTAAATAATATGGAAGGCAAGGTCAGGTAAATTTATTTTCATTCAAACATAAGGTAAACAATTTACAAAAAAAGGCAAATGCGTTGTGTAGGCTAGAATTTGCATGTTTATGGAAGTGGTGCTAGAATTACCTAGTGAAAAATATTAAAACCCCTTATTATTTTTAGATAAAGAGAAGTAATTACAAATAAGCTGTACGCAGGTTTGCCCTCCCTTCAACACACCCTTTTAAAAGTGACTGTGGAAGGCGTAGCTAGGGTGGGGCGGTGGGGGCGGTCCGCCCCAGGCGGCACTATTTTGGGGCGGCCGGCGGCAGCTGCGTGGCACTGGTGGCCAGCCCAGGATTTATGTGGGCACATAGTCACTGAATGTGATGTACACCCACCACCCCCACACGTACGGCTGTCGCTGAGCAGCACTGCACACGTCACGTGTATGTAAGTGCAAGCGCACCTGGTCCCAGGGCCGTCAATCTTGTAGCGCGCAAAAGTGCTACCATTGAAGGCCCTGGGCATCATTTTGGGCCAGCACTGTGCTGTTAAAATGCAGCAGTGATGCGCACGCGCGCGCGCCACCACTACATGCTCTCGGAGTTTCGGCAGTGCTGCTGGGCGATTTTCTGCAGACAGTCCAGCTAGATTAAGAACAGCAGCAGTCTCACTTAGTTTGAGACCGACCACCACCGCTCCAAGCCGCCTACATAAGGAGGACCTAGCGATTTGAATCGGCCAGAGTGAAATAGCACAGAATTCTCAGGTAAGCTTTAGTTAGGATAGGACTGAACTTGTTAGTTCGGTTTCTTTTAAGCGTTCCCATGCGCGACACTGACCGCTCCCAAAAAGTCAAATAAACAGAAAGGCACTCACTGTAGTATAAGAAAGTGCTGAATATCCGCGCGGCTCCTATGTTCGCCCCGCCCGTCTCTCTGCTCTCGTCTCCTCGTGTGCTCTGGTATGCGAGGCTCACTCCCAGCGCCGCAACATGCAAAAAGTCAGTTCATTACATTTTGTGGACTAGCAAGAAGGACACCAAACATGTCTGACGTGGAAACCGGAAGCACCCCCACAGCCCCATTTCCAGGGGACGGCAACTTGCGCGAGATGTATCCGTTGTAAAAAAAAACCTGCCTTTGGTCCAGTACACGGTACTTAAGAGCCTTATCTGTTGCTAACTTAGCGCTGGGAGGCCTACTTGGATAGCTACGCGCTTTATAAAACCCTGCGAATGGAATAGAATCAGAGCACGGTCCAGATAAACCCCCATTCATCCTTCAACCTACGTCACTCTGCATCCCACCAAAGCCCTTCCACTGTCCGTGACACATTGAGGTACTCACCAGGTACCATCCACCACCAGCTTAACTCCACCCATCCACTTGATACCCATGCCTCCTTTCCATAGTCAAACCCGTCAGGGCATAGAGAGGCCCTACCTAACCAGCAAAGTGCTGCAAAGCCATACCAATGACACTGGTGCGCTACATAAAATTTGTAGCATAACATCAAATCATGAAATAAAGTAAGAAGTACATCCTAGAGTTGGATTGTAATCCCAAAACAGATCCGGTTAGTATTTTAAACCTGTGCATCGTAAGAGAACTAAAGAGACTGTGGTGGTTGTATGCAATAATATCATATACAAAAAATTGTCTGGCAAAAATATGGTGTCCTAAATATTGTTTCCAACACTATTGTGCCACTGGTTGTACATTTTCTATTATTAAATCCAAATTTTGCAATATTTTATAGACAGTATATAGGATACAATATATGTATCAAACGATATATTTACAACGATATTCTGGGACGACACCTTTGTGGCGCTTTGCACTCAGGGCAGAATGTATCACGACAAAGGTACCCTGATTTTTTTAAAATTTAAAGTGAGTGCTACTTCTCTTTTCAATAGTCAGCACATACTGCTTTATTTGTTGGAGGGGCGAATCAGTTGGTTTTCCATGCAGTAGAACATTTTTGTTATAACAACTGCTTGCTGCCAGGGGCGTCGTGAACCCCCGCTTTAGCAACTACAGCGTTGGGTGGGGCAGGGGCGTTCTTTATGGGCAACTTCTGTCTGCAACTCGGCAGTCAAAAGCTCATCCTTAATGCTGGATACAGCCTGAATAGAAGAGCAAGCAGGGGCGACGAAAACCGACAGCTGGGTAAATAGAACAGGGAAAGAAAGAAGGAATGTTGGAAGAAAAGGGTGAAAAAAAGGAAGTAGGGATGAATGACTAGGAGGATGAATGTATATGTGGATGAATGAGGGGGTGAAAGAAGAAGTGAATGATGATGGATGGACACATGAAAGGATAGTAAAGTAAAGGGATGGGTGGATGGGAAAGTGAGTGAATGGATAGGTGGATGGACAAATGAAAGGATGGCAGAGCAAAGGGATGAATCGTTGAGTGAATGAATAGGTGGAGGGACAGCTGAAAGGAGGATAGAGTAAAGGGATGGATGAGTGGGCGAAAAGATCTGTGAATGGAAGTCATAGTGGATGGATTATGAATGGATGGCAGGGTGAATAGATGGATGGCAAAGTGAATGAATGTATGGGTGGATGGCAGATTGGATGAATGGCAAAGTAAATGGATGGATGCGTGGCAGCGTGAATGGATTAAAGGCAAAGTGACTGAATGAATGAATGGATAGCAGAGTGGATGGATTGATGAATGAATGGCAGGATGGATGGCAGAGTGGATGAATGGATGGATGGATGAGCGGATGGATGGCAGAATGGATGGATGGCAGAGGGGATTGATGCATGGCAGAGTGGATGAATGGGTGGTTGAATAGCAGAGTGGATGGATTGATGGATGAATGAATGGCAGAGTGGATGGGTGGTTGAATGGATAGATAGAAGAGTTGATGAGTGGATGGATGGTGAATGGGTGGCAGAGTGGATGGCAGAGAGGGTGAATGACAGAGTGGATTGATGGATGGATGGAAGAGAGGATAGGAGGATGGATGGATGGCAGAGTAGGCTGATGGATGGCCGAGTGGATGAATGGAAGAGTTAATGAATTGATGAAAGGATGGCAGTTGATCGATGAATGGCAGAGGTGATGGTAAGATAACAGAGTGGAGGATGGATGGCAAAGAGAATGGATGGCAGAGTGAATGGATCAATGGGTAGCAGAGTGGATGGTTGGTTTTAAGACTGTATGGATGGGCAGATGGATGGCATAATAGATGAATGGCAAATTGGATGGATGGATGGATAAATGGATAGAATGGGGAAATATTGAATGATGAATGAAAGAATGAATGGATGACAGAATCTAAAGGTGAAATAGTGGATACCAGTAGGTGGATGGAAGGGTGAAAGAATGAATAGATAGATGCATGGATGGAAGAGACAAGGAAGCTGTTCTATTGAGGGTTCGGCTCACTTGATTTGCTTGCTTGGAGGCATCAGCGCTTTAATTCAAAGTAGAGGCTACTTTAATTTTCTGCAGAAGCAATTGTTAGGACCAATTAATGTCAATGCCTGCCACCTATAAGTCGCCACATTTTGTCCCTGGCCACTGCTCATATTTTCTCTAGATTTTCATTATCAGTGTTCGTGGCACTATGATTTTTTTCAGAAACACTGCAATGCGCATGTCAGGCCACCAGTGTCTGCTTCAGATCACCAGCTTCCTCTGAAGCTGACAGGAGGATGACTGAGGGGGCTGAGGCAGACCCTGAAAGTACTGGAATATTTCATCATCGCCCCTATAGAACCTATGTTTTTTTTTTTTTTTGCTTTAAAATGCACTATTTAACCCCCTTTTTAAAACCATTTTCAGGGTGAAAAACCCTACCACAAAGTCCCCACAAGAAGTCAGACTCGCTCGCTGGAGTTCAGGGTAAGTATTTTACCCCATCACTTTCAAAGACAACCAGCTGCCACTGCATCCAGGAAACCAGTGATATCTTTATTAGAGCAGCAGTGAGTCAACTGATTAGGATATGCTTAATTTCTTATTGAAAGTTCAAGTTCTTCCATTGCTGTTCGGATACACTCATCCCTAAACATACCCTATAGAACCCTTGTAATTTTTGATCCTTTTTAAGAAGCCTTCCTCATCTGTTGAGGCTATTGGAGGTCGAAGAGCCCTGTAATAGCGGAAGAGACACCTGAGATTTTCAATATATGCTCCTATGTTTTTAGTCTATTTGTGAATGAAAAGAGTTATGCAATTCACTAAATGACCGCCGACATATGGCAGAGTGTCCAAGTGGGTAGACCATTTTCTTCCAGCGCAGTTACCTCTTAAAGCATTTTGTCAGGTAGTTTTATTCTTCGACCTGTTTTTATCAAGTTTGCCATTTGGCTTACCAGTCTGCATGGTACGTTTCCACCTAAAGTAGGATGGTCCACTCTGAGCGCTATCCTGGCACTGCTTTCACAGCATGAAAGCAGCACCAGGATTGGATAGAGCAGGCTCTCTCAGCATTCCTAAGAGCACTGAAGGCCTGCACTTTCTCTAACCCAGCTGTCTAAAACAGCTAGGTTAGAGATCTCTAAAATGTGCATGTCTGGCTGGCCGTACCAAGACAGCCAGTCAAACAACATGCACATTTTAAAGCCCACAGCTCCCTGCTGCTGACACTCAGCAGCACTAGCCTCACCTGATCCTAACATTTAGTTAGGGACGGGTTGCTGAAAAAGAAAACGATAATAAATAAGCTTTATTACATTTTATTTTTCAGCTCTGGGACTTGTGGGGCGACGCTCCTCCGCTCAAATGGAGGAGCTGCCCCTGATTGCCTCATATGATCTTGCCTCATGTGGGGCCAAATTGCACATGTCTGTAGATGCCATCTTCCTACACAAGTTTTTATTTCCTACATCTCTCCACTGTCAAGCACACCAGCCAATCAGGGTTCTGCATTGGCATTTACCATCTGCTCAGTATGTACATAAGTAGATTGCATTATAGATATTGAATGATGTTGACTCTGCTGATATACTCCAATTGCTATCAGCAGTCTGATTTCCAACACCTATACTTAGGACCAGACAGCCATGTATACACACAAGGACCCAATGATACCTGCCAGCCAGACTGGTAAGTGGCTCAAATTTCTGAAGGATCACAATGAGGTCATAGAACTTTGCCTTCTCATTCTGGAGCATATCCTGCCTGCTGCAGACGACGTGGTAGAACAATGCACCGCATTAAGAGACAATGCGCATGGATCTGTATGTGGGTGTGTGTGTTGGGTCCACAAGATGTATTTTGAGGTACTCCTACTTAAATCCCAATTTTCAAGCGTGAGCAGCAAACTCTTCTTGGATCTAGAGCAGCAATTGAATGTCCTCAGGATTTCATGCTGACTGTCACCTCAGCTTCTGGCAGGAATCTTGGGACATCTGGTACAGGGTCTGCAAAATGGTAATGGAAATGGCCGAGGGGGTGCTCGCAAAGGATGTGCCCGAGTCGCAACTCTTGCAGGGTAACTCAAGTCTGTGGGACACCTGCTATCTCTCCCTCAGTTATCCAACCTAACTTGTGCAGCACAGCAGAATGTGTGCATTTAAATATTCTCTCCTAGTTCATTGACCTAAGTGCTTACAAAGTTATGTGAGTGCTGACATCTCACAAAAAGTGAAAGACTGGTCTCACACACCACCTGGTGTCATGCTTCATCATTGACCAGTCCTCGCCCCCTAAAAACTTGGTTTGGTGTGACTACTCACACAGTGGGAGGACAGTAATTTTCCTTATTTCACCGTACTTTTGTTTTTAATAACCATTTGGATGCCAGTCACATTAAAATTTAGTTTGGCATTTGTAATGGTTTTTTAACTCACTTCTTTTATAAGGGCCCCCACTTAGATTTAGAAGTGCATCCCTGTCTTCAGGTGTATGCCCGCCCCTTATCAAACCAAGTTTTTAGGGGCGAGGACTGGTCAATGATGAAGCATGACACCAGGTGGTGTGTGAGACCAGTCTTTCACTTTTTGTGAGATGTCAGCACTCACATAACTTTGTAAGCACTTAGGTCACTGAACTAGGAGAGGTTTCTTGTGGTAAACATTGCATGTTGGAGGCTGCCTCTCCTAGTACCCCGCGCCTCTTGTTCCCTACCCTGAGTCCTTTTCAGGGGTATATGTGGATAGACATTTAAATATTCTATCAGCTCTTGAATTCTGTCACTAACAATGTCTGAAAGTGGAGCTTGGAGGTGCCACTACCACCGACAGATAGTGCCAGAACAACCTGTTCAGAGAAACCCCATTTACTTAGTTTTTAAGTTTCATTTCTCTCTTACTTATTTATTCTCTCCTTATTTCAGTTTTCCCACTCTTTTTCCCTACTTGTTTTACTTTGCTTTCACCCTCACCCCTCATTTCTCTTTTCCGTTGTATTTCCCTCTAATCTCCCTTTTCCGCTACTTACTCACTGATTTTGTTCTCTTTCATCTTTTGCTCCCTTTTTGCTCCCGCTGTCTCAAATTACTCATTTTCATTTTATTCTTCTCAAATCAATATTCCCTATTTACAAAATTACATGCTCTTGATTTACTTTTTTCTCTAAGTCCCTTTTTATTTTTTCTCCCCTTTCCCATCTTCGTAATCTTTTAATTTTTCTCTTTTCTTCTCTCTTAATCCTCTTTGTACCCTTCCTTTCACTCTCCTTGATCTTTTTTCCGGCTTACCTGTGTATTGTTTTGATGTCTACTTTGGTACCACCAACCTTTCCTTTTGTTTTAGCTTGCTTATCTTTGTTATACTTGTTTTTTTCCACTCTTGGGTTTGTTTAGGGAGTCTGAGCCATAGTTGATAAGCAATGAGAGCTGCATGGCTAGGGGAGAGGATATGGCCTAATGGCTAGAGCGTCGACCTCGAAGGTGGGGAACCGGGTTCGAGTCTCGGCAGGGACGGTCAACATCCTGTGGTTCTGAGCAAATTACTAAATCTCCCCCTTCCTAACAAAATAATGTGTCACTCTGTAAGGCAACTGGTGCTCATGTAAAGCGCCCTAATACCTTTGGGTCGAGTTTGTGCTATATAAAAATAAAAAAAAAAAGAAAGAAAGAGACCGTGACCACAATAACAACCACACATCCCACCACCCAGCTGTAGTTAAAGGCAGGTACTATAGAAGAAGGGAATGATGCTGAAACCTAAGAGAGGCATAAGGATAGCCTTCAACATTGTTCAGTGTGCTTGAACTGCAGTTGCTACTGTGGGTGAAGGATAGTTAAACCAAAGGGGATGATGGACGGAGTGTTGAACATTGCAAGCACTCACCCCCAGTCAACTGATCTGGGTTTAATCCATCATCATTCTTTAGCTCACTCCGCCACCCCAGTTCAGACATGGCCATATGCAAATCAGTCTGACCCTGTGCCTCATGGGAACAGTCCAGCCCGAACTGCCAAGCCATGTCTTCCCTCGACCGGAAACAAGCATCCTGGGACCGGTTTCTGGCTTACAGCCGTCATCAGCCAGGCTATCTTGAATCCAGTGGCAAAGTGAGCAAGGGACCCACGTCTGGGCATACCCTGCCAACTTAGGGCGAACATAGCAAAACCAAAGGGGATGATGGACGGAGTGTTGAACATTGCAAGCACTCACCCCCAGTCAACTGATCTGGGTTTAATCCATCATCATTCTTTAGCTCACTCCGCCACCCCAGTTCAGACATGGCCATATGCAAATCAGTCTGACCCTGTGCCTCATGGGAACAGTCCAGCCCGAACTGCCAAGCCATGTCTTCCCTGGACCGGAAACAAGCATCCTGGGACCGGTTTCTGGCTTACAGCCGTCATCAGCCAGGCTATCTTGAATCCAGTGGCAAAGTGAGCAAGGGACCCATGTCTGGGCATACCCTGCCAACTTAGGGCGAACATAGCAAAACCAAAGGGGATGATGGACGGAGTGTTGAACATTGCAAGCACTCACCCCCAGTCAACTGATCTGGGTTTAATCCATCATCATTCTTTAGCTCACTCCGCCACCCCAGTTCAGACATGGCCATATGCAAATCAGTCTGACCCTGTGCCTCATGGGAACAGTCCAGCCCGAACTGCCAAGCCATGTCTTCCCTGGACCGGAAACAAGCATCCTGGGACCGGTTTCTGGCTTACAGCCGTCATCAGCCAGGCTATCTTGAATCCTGTGGCAAAGTGAGCAAGGGACCCACGTCTGGGCATACCCTGCCAACTTAGGGCGAACATAGCAAAACCAAAAGGGATGATGGACGGAGTGTTGAACATTGCAAGCACTCACCCCCAGTCAACTGATCTGGGTTTAATCCATCATCATTCTTTAGCTCACTCCGCCACCCCAGTTCAGACATGGCCATATGCAAATCAGTCTGACCCTGTGCCTCATGGGAACAGTCCAGCCCGAACTGCCAAGCCATGTCTTCCCTGGACCGGAAACAAGCATCCTGGGACCGGTTTCTGGCTTACAGCCGTCATCAGCCAGGCTATCTTGAATCCAGTGGCAAAGTGAGCAAGGGACCCACGTCTGGGCATACCCTGCCAACTTAGGGCGAACATAGCAAAACCAAAGGGGATGATGGACGGAGTGTTGAACATTGCAAGCACTCACCCCCAGTCAACTAATCTGGGTTTAATCCATCATCATTCTTTAGCTCACTCCGCCACCCCAGTTCAGACATGGCCATATGCAAATCAGTCTGACCCTGTGCCTCATGGGAACAGTCCAGCTCGAACTGCCAAGCCATGTCTTCCCTGGACCGGAAACAAGCATTCTGGGACCGGTTTCTGGCTTATAACCGTCATCAGCCTGGCTATCTTGAATCCAGTGGCAAAGTGAGCAAGGGACCCACGTCTGGGCATACCCTGCCAACTTAGGGCGAACATAGCAAAACCAAAGGGGATGATGGACGGAGTGTTGAACATTGCAAGCACTCACCCCCAGTCAACTGATCTGGGTTTAATCCATCATCATTCTTTAGCTCACTCCGCCACCCCAGTTCAGACATGGCCATATGCAAATCAGTCTGACCCTGTGCCTCATGGGAACAGTCCAGCCTGAACTGCCAAGCCATGTCTTCCCTGGACCGGAAACAAGCATCCTGGGACCGGTTTCTGGCTTACAGCCGTCATCAGCCAGGCTATCTTGAATCCAGTGGCAAAGTGAGCAAGGGACCCACGTCTGGGCATACCCTGCCAACTTAGGGCGAACATAGCAAAACCAAAGGGGATGATGGACGGAGTGTTGAACATTGCAAGCACTCACCCCCAGTCAACTGATCTGGGTTTAATCCATCATCATTCTTTATCTCACTCCGCCACCCCAGTTCGGGCTGGACTGTTCCCTTTGGTTTTGCTATGTTCGCCCTAAGTTGGCAGGGTATGCCCAGACGTGGGTCCCTTGCTCACTTTGCCACTGGATTCAAGATAGCCTGGCTGATGACGGCTGTAAGCTAGAAACCGGTCCCAGGATGCTTGTTTCCGGTCCAGGGAAGAAATGGCTTGGCAGTTCGGGCTGGACTGTTCCCATGAGGCACAGGGTCAGACTGATTTGCATATGGCCATGTCTGAACTGGGGTGGCGGAGTGAGCTAAAGAATGATGATGGATTAAACCCAGATCAGTTGACTGGGGGTGAGTGCTTGCAATGTTCAACACTCCGTCCATCATCCCCTTTGGTTTTGCTATGTTCGCCCTAAGTTGGCAGGGTATGCCCAGACGTGGGTCCCTTGCTCACTTTGCCACTGGATTCAAGATAGCCTGGCTGATGACGGCTGTAAGCCAGAAACCGGTCCCAGGATGCTTGTTTCCGGTCCAGGGAAGACATGGCTTGGCAGTTCGGGCTGGACTGTTCCCATGAGGCACAGGGTCAGACTGATTTGCATATGGCCATGTCTGAACTGGGGTGGCGGAGTGAGCTAAAGAATGATGATGGATTAAACCCAGATCAGTTGACTGGGGGTGAGTGCTTGCAATGTTCAACACTCCGTCCATCATCCCCTTTGGTTTTGCTATGAAGGATAGTTAAAACCAAGGACACCAGGACCAGTTACTTTAGTGGGAGATGCAGAAATGACATTGGTGCGAGTGTGAGATGCTATAAAACAGCTATACCAGCAGTAGATGCAACAGGAGCATAAGTACCAGTGTGACATGCTGTATGAACTGAGGTACCAGCAGGAGACAGCAGGAATGCTATCATTGATGATAGGAGGAGGGAGGTTAATTCTGCACTAACAGCAGACATAATAGGTCTGTTGCATACCTGACTAAAATGGTGATGCTGTCAAGATCACTGTACTATTTCTCAAACTTACCAATTCCCAGATCCAAGAGCCTCTTCCACATGCTGGATGCCATGCTAGGGGATCTAATTTGAAATAATGAATGGTGCAGAGTAGCACTTTCCTTTCCAAATTGAAACTACACACGGAGCAGGGAGGCCTGGGAGCCCTGCACTTCAAGCACTGCTATCTAGCGGTGCAACTTCAGTGGCCTTCTCGAGAATGAATGTGTATAGTGTGGCCTATGTGACATTTGTTTCATGCATAAGGACCTGAGGGGTGTTTCTTAAATGACATGCATGGAGTGGAGCAAAAAGGAGATAGCTATAGCTTTGCTTATGTTTCTAAGTGCTGTTGTTGTTTGGTAGAGTGTGGGTGTAGAGAGTGACCTATGTGGGAGTTGTTTTGGTGTTGTGCTTGATGTCTAGCGGGTGGTTTTACTGCTGTGGTCTTGTAGCAGCAGTTAAGTATTGAGTGGTGTAAAGTGGAGGAAGGGATACATTTACTTATGCGTTTAGCTACCATTTTAGTGCTGGTGGGCCTTCATCAACTGAGACTTGACCTTCGAGGTTTGCTCTATGCTTACGCCGCAGTTTCACGCCCTTTCTTATGCAGTTGAGTGGAGAGTGGCGTCGTAACTTAAACCCTGCCAATCCACCCCTGCTGCTCGCCATAATTTTTCCCCAAACCTCCCCCCCCTCCCTCCCCGCCGCTACCTGCCATGGGCGGCAATCTGGGGGATAGCCCCGGACGCCAGAAGCTCTAGCTACGCCAGTCAAAAACATATGTGGTAGGTTCAGGGATGAGCACCAGATTGCTGAGTCCCTTGTAACTATTTCAGCTGAACATACAACTACCCTTATTTCATGCTTTTATGAAATTTCGCAGAACTCCCAAAACATGAAAGAGGTTCAGGGTATTGGAACTGTGACAAGTATCTCTCTGCCAATCGGGCAGTGTAGACTGTCTTGACTTGTCCTGCAGCAGACCCATCAATCATACTTTGAGGTCCCCACTTTCATGGTGGGCAATTTTTGACAAAAGTGGTTCCGCAGATGCAGCAGGAGTACGTTTGGTCAAATTCCTCAATCCTCAATTAATCATTTTGGAAGCATTTCTGTCAATATTTCTGAAGCGGTGGGAGAACTCTCCAGTATGTGGATAGTAGTGAGTTTTATTTCTTGATAAGAACTGCTGTGCAATGCATGTTGGACCTGGGGCAGTAAACAACATTGTAGATATGACTGTCATTGGAAGCCCTAAATTGGTCAGGTCTTCTTCTTCCATGGAGCCAGTGGTTTGCTGCAGCAGGCCCCCCTTTGTGGTGCTTTGGTTGGCAGAACTGACTGAGGTTTCTCCAACTCTAAAATAGGTGAGGCACCGAGAGATAGGTGGACAGGACAGGACTCTACCATTTTTTTTTGTGAATGCCCAGTTTGCTCTCATCCCTAAGTGAGGCAAATATTTTTTCACTTTTTAGAGCAATAATAGTAAATCTCACACAGTGAACACCCACAAACTTGTACATTTGTGGACATTCACAAACATTTTGCAGGTAGTTCCCTCTCCTGCAAATGAATGTAACCTTTACTTCTGTGAATGACAGGATTTAGTATTGTTTCACGCTAGAAGGAACACTCATATGTCTATGTGTGCAAACCAAAAAGGTTCAAAACTAAAAAGATACATATGAAACTGCACATTTCCATTTGCAGACATTTCATCTAATGAAAAAACAGCATACATTTTGCTGAGTAAAGGTGCTCATGTAAATGCCCGACTGATAGAAGTTTCTGGAGTACTTCTGGGTTTAAATCTCATAAAAGTTGAAATTCTGAGGGGGCAAATGTCCAAATTTTGTAAACTCTACTCTGCTTTCTGAATACACCTACTGTCATCACTTTCTTCATTTGAAATTGGGAGATGTACGTACATTATTAGCTACCTTAGTGGAACTGGACCTTGTGGCCTACTAGTTATGCATGGGTGTCAGTAGCTGCTGCCTCTTGCACCAGACTATCAGCTATCAGATGATAGAATGTTTTATCTGCAAGATACACAAATACCTCTGCTGCAAGAACAATAAAATACAGAGTTGTTGTTCTGCGTGATTTTGTTTGTTCTTAAGGCTTCATTCATATTACCGCAACTATTGCAATGTGCTGTTTTTTCTCTCCCATGAAAATGCACTCACATTTTCCACCTCCCCCTACATACACTAATTTGTCATTCATGTCTCTATTTTTGACCTTTTAGATGTGCTTCAAAGGATTATAGTTATGGCTTGTACCTTGAATATAAATTTGACTGTCACTCACCCAGACTGCCCAAAGAACATGGTGAACATTTGCAGGTCACTTTTGACAAGGCTTGTACAAACAGCATCTAGAGATTCTAGCCCCCACCTTTAGGGCTATCTAGGTTTGGCATTCCTATATTTCACCAATCTCCTTCTATCCCCTTTCCTCTTTGCAGGGATATCTGGACAATATCAGGAGGCTCTATAGCTATTTATTAAAGTGTTGTTCGCCATGTCCACGCTTGTATGATACATCAAGAGAATATATAACATCAAACAGAGAGAAACATTGGCTTGTGGAATTAGTTGGGCAGATATATCTTGTCTTCTACAAGTGACTTCTTGAACAATTGTGTCTTTAGTGACTTATGGAAGTAAAGAATAAAGGGGGAATAAAGGGGGAAGCAATTCAAGGCTAAAGGAGAATTTGAGAGTCCACTATAGGACAGACTGGGATGAAAGATGTCCTGGCAGCTATTTCCCAGACCCCATTACACTCAGTTTCAGACAGCATCTATCTGAAGCTCTAAAGACCAACAACTTTGAGTAAATCATTACTGAAATAGTCTATCTTATTTATTAGTTTTATTAAAATGAACATCCCCAAGTCACATGGATGGCGCCATCTGCCAGAACTGTAATTGAACCAAGATGAATCTCAGGCAGGAATACCCAAACAATTCTTCAAGACTAACAAAACATTGTATTACTTTCAACAGTGTGGCTTTCCTTCACAATCAGTGCAAAGTGAAGTGCATGAAGTGGCCACAAAAAGATATTTTAGATGAAGTCAGAGACACAAGGAGGAAGTTTAAGATGATGTTTTGTTGCAGTGCAGGCAGTCCAAAGGAAGAACGTTATTACTCTAAATAGTAGTAAGACCTTCTTTACCTCTCTTGTGTCAGTGAAACACAGCTTTGCATCTTCACCAAATATCAGCAAAAACAGACAGAAATCAGCTTATCTACCAAGAAACCATAAATGACTACTATATTTAGAAATGAAGCAGGCGCAAAACATAAACTTTATCCCCTCAGTTAAAATACATACCAATAGCATACCTTCTTGTCTACCTCCTCTTGAAGTACTGTTTAAGGATTACAATTGTCACAGTCAAAAATCCATTTTTGCCAGTGGTGGCTCCCACCACAATAAGAAACTCATATAGGGGATCCCAGTCCCAGCTGGTGTTGTCATATGAACGTACTGGTCCTTCTGCTTGTACAGTCATATGGTGAAAAGTAACTCCTTACACGAAAGACTATGAGTCAATCCTAACAGGGAGAGGAATCTTGATGTTCTGATTTGTTCACTTATGAGCATATCTTACTTATACAGATATGACCCATCCTCCTTTTCATCCTCCTGAAGATGAACCAATAGCAGTGCTACTACCTCTGGCTGAAAAAACCTCTGGGGCCACAAAAACTGAGCTTGGTGCTACTTTAAGACTCAGCCTGCGACATAGTTTTATGCTAGGTAAAAATGTAGAGTTGTTTTAGCGGTACTTTAGCAGTAATAATTGTTTTATGCTACACCTCTGATGGGAGTAAAAATAACCCAATATAAGAGAGCACAAGAATAGCAACAACATATTTATCAACATATTTTGTTTTATTCTCCTTTGACCCCTTTGTACTGTAATTACTCATGTTTATTGTGCTTTTTTGATGTCAATATTGCATTTATTACCTTCCTTCCTTCCTTTTGTAAAGCGTTCTGATATCTTTTGGGATTGTGTTTGCGCTATATAAAACTTTATAAATAAATCAAACAATTCTGTTGCTGATTTCTTCAACAGCAACACTGCAAAGCAATGCTATATAACACAATACTAACACAGCAAAAAAGCTACTGAAGACAGCATAATACTTAAAAACCAAACAGTAACAAGAGGGTACTAAAATATCACACTGATGAAACAACAAACCACCAAAAATGTAACTAAAACAACAAAACAGCACTGTGCTATACAAGCACACAACAACACCATAGAACAACAACTTATAAGACACCAAACCAACACAATAACACACAATGACAAGTTTATAGCAACAGAAAACAAAATCATGCCAAAACAACACAACAACACAAAAAGCACGATTACATTGTTCTACTTTTTGTTGTAGTTCTATACTGTTTTTGATTTTGTTGCATATGGTTGTGTAAGGCTTTTATGTTGTTATTGTGTTGTGTTGTTGTAGTTCTGTTGTGTTGTTGTATTCCATACTGTTCTGTGCTTCTGTTGTTTTGCTGATATGTTGTATTGTTGTGCTGGTGTGTTGTGCTATTGTGTTTTTTGGGTGTTTGTGTATAGTACATTGTATTGGTGCTATTTTGCCATTTGTTTGTACCTTATTCAAGTGCTGCTGTACATTGGAGACATTGTATTTTGAAAGTGTACCATAGTGGTGTACTGTTATGGTGTTGTATTGTGTTGCTGTGCAGTGTGACAACCAATTAGTCATTTACATGGACGTCTTGTATTTAGGACCAATGCCATTGTATTTAGCTAACTCTTTGAAGGGCAGCATTTGTCTTTAATTGGAAAAATGTTGGTAGATAACACTGCACCGTGGTAGGCCTGTCCCCTACCCCACTTTCTACAGGCTCACTGTCCCCCGAAATACTAGCTGAAAATCATAAACAGTGCAGAAGACTTCCCATAGTCTGGTTCTTTTTTCTCTGATTATCTTAAGAGTCAATGTATAACTGACAAGTCTGTTGGAGACAATGTTGAAATTATCTGTTCCTGCACATATTTCCCGTTCGAATATGAAACTAGGACCATTCCAAGACTATCGCACCACAACAAATTTTTTGCATACACTTATAAGAGAACTTAGTAAATAGGTGCAGCAGAAATATAACTATGCATCATATTGCTGTACGTGCAAGCTGTAGATCGCAAATTTCTCTTTCGAGCTACATCTTTGAGCAGTCAATAAGTTGATATGATCACAGGAAACTTAAACTATTGGTAGAGAGTTTGAAACTGTTGAATATGTTCTTTTATTTTAAAGGAATATGTAACACAACCAATCAATCAATCAATCAGGGGAATTATAAGCGCACTACTCACCTGTGAGGGTCTCAAGGCGCTGGGAAGGGAGGGGTGAGCAGCTCTGGTCAGTCGAAGAGCCAGGTTTTGAGGGTCTGCCTGAAGATATGCAGGGTGGGGGCGCGCCTGATGTTGATCGGCAGCTCATTCCAGGTCTTGGCCACGATGTAGGAGAAGGTTCTTCCACCCGTACTTGCTCTGCGGATGCGTGGGGCTCGGCGAGGTCGGCGGATCTGAGGTTCTTCTTGGGTATGTGGAAGGAGATTCTGTCGTTGAGATATTGGGTTCCGGTGTTGTGGAGGCATTTGTAGGCGTGGGTGAGTATCTTGAAGGTTACTCTTTTCTCGACGGGGAGCCAGTGGAGGTTGCGCAGGTGCTGGGAGATGTGTTCGTGTCGAGGGATGCCGAGGATGAGTCTGGCTGCGGTGTTCTGTATGGTCTGGAGTTTGCGGAGTAGAGACTTGATGATCCTGGCGTAGAGGGCATTTCCGTAGTCCAGTCTGCTGGTTATGAGTGCGTGGGTGACAGTCTTCCTTGATTCGGGGGGGATCCATTTGAAGGTCTTTTGGAGAATGCGGAGGGTGTTGAAGCAGGTAGAGGCAACGGCGTTGACCTGTTGGGTCATGGGAGGGAGGAGTCGAGTATGATGCTGGGGTTTCAGGCATGGTCCGTGGTGGTGGGGGGGCTGCCGAGGGCGGTGGGCCACCAGGAGTTGTCCCATGCAGAGGGAGAGGGTCCGAGGACCTCTGTCTTCTCAGAGTTGAGCTTCAGACAGCTGCTGCTCATCCAGGATGCAATGTCTTTCATTTCTTCCTGGAAGTTGAGTCTGGTGAAGATGGGGTCCTTGGTGAGGGAGAGGATGAGCTGGGTGTCATCGGCGTAGGATACTATGCTGAGTCCGTGCTGTCTGATGATGGCGGCGAGGGGGGCCATGTAGATGTTGAAGAGCGTGGGGCTGAGTGACGATCCTTGGGGTACTCCGCAGTTGATTTCCGTGGGTTCGGAGAGGAAGGGTGGAAGTCTGATTCTTTGGGTTCTGCGGGCGAGGAAGGAGCGGAGCGAGTCGAGTGCGGTTCCCTGAATGCCGGCTTCGTGGAGTCTGGCAGTGAGTGTGCGGTGGGAGATGGTGTCGAAGGCTGCAGAGATGTCGAAAAGGGAGCTGTTAAATAATGGGTTTCTGGCTCACTGGGGTGTAAGCCCTGGTCAAGCAGTAACCACAATCCTAGGCAGGGTAGGGCACCAGCAATCCCCAAATTAACCTGTGCTCACCCTCTGGTAGCTTGGCACAGAGCAGTTAGGCTTAGCTTGAAGGCAATATGTAAAGTATTTGTGTAACACTTGAAACAGTAAAAACAGTGAAAACACCACACAAAATGATCCCACACCAGTTTATAAAAATAAATTGTATTTTAATAACTAAAACAAGACCAAAGCAAGAAAAACCCAATCAGGGAAACCAGAGATATCGATTTTCAAAAATTTAGGTTGAAATAGCGCCACAAAGCGCCAACAAGAGATATCAGGTCGTGACGGACCGGGACAAAGTCACAAGTTCAGGCCAACTGGGAGGAGCATGGGCCAACTACATGAATCAGATTAGGCCAGCTGAATAAAGTACCTTAAATCCTGGTTCCAGAGCATTGCGTGGATCCGAGGTGAAGAAATGTTGCACAGTCAAAGCGATGCTTCATTTTCAAGGAACAGCGAGGCTGCTGTCGAGATCATGTGCATCTTCATCAAGGATTTCGTCGACGGCGCTTGCAAAGCAAAGACTGGGCATCGAGGATGTGGCGCACAGCGGAGGCGATGCGCCAGTTCCAAAGAGCTGTGAGGCTGCAATACAGTGTCGATGTCAAGCTGCCATCGACAAGGGATGTGAGGTCCTGGGTCGGAGATGCACTGTACCTTGGACAATGCGTTGATTCTGAAGATGAGAGGTTGATGTAGACCTTCTGCGCCAGGCCCAATCCTTGCAGCAGCAGAAATGCATTGGTTCAGCTCGAGAATGCACTGCTCAGTCAAGGAGATGCATTGGTTCTGCTGGTAAGCTCCTCAGGCCCACTTCCAAGGGTCCAGTGGGGGGCACCACTTAGCAGGGCAGGCTCACAGATGGCAGAGTCTAGGTGCTAATGTAAGGTTGTTGGGTGCCTGTTATGTCTCTCAGGCTTCAGATCAGGAGGCCAACCAACTATCCCTCAGAGTCACTATGGATTCTGAGTTCAAGAGATGCAGGTCCAGTCCTTCTCTGCCAGGCAAAAGAGCAGCAGGTCAGCACAGCAAAACAGGAGACCAGCAAAGTAGCTGTCCAGCAGAGTGGCAGTCCTTTAGCAGCACAGCAGTCCTAATTCCTGGCAAAGTATCCACAGGTCCAGAAGTGTAAAGAAGTGGTGGTGTTTGAGGTTCAGTACTTATACCCAGTGCTGCCTTTGAAGTGGGAGACGTCAAAGAGATGCCTTTGAAGTGCACAGATGCCCTCCATTCCTGCCCTGGCGCCAGACTCACTACAGAGGGATATGCAACCGTTTGTGTGTGGACAGGACACAGTCTATTCAGGTGTAAGCAAGGTTGTGCTCAGCTCTCCCCTCCCATCCTGTCAGGGTGGCCCATCGGGTCACATCTAAAGTCCCTTTGTGTGTGGCTGTCTAGGTAAATTACACAAAGCCCGGCTGTAACCTACCCCAGACATGTGATCAGTGACAGACTGCAGGCACAAAATGGCTAAGGCAAGAGAATGCCCACCTTCTAAATGTGGCAATTTCAGAATTGTAAATTAAAATCCAACTTCACCATAAATCAGGGTTTTAAATTAGGATTCCAGAGACACAAAATTGATCCTGTTCTATCTTTCAATTTGAAATTACGCTTATAAACTATAATAAGGTAATCCCAATGTTAGCCTATGGGATAGGTAGGCCTTGCAGAAGTGAAAAATGAATTTAATAGTTTTTCATTACCAGGGCATGTAAAATGTAAAGATACATGTCGTGTTTTTCGAAATACATGGCACCCTGCCCTCTGGACTGTCCAGGCCCTACCTTAGAGGTGATGTATATGTTTTAAAAGGTAGGGTTTGGGCCTAGCAAGAGGTTTGACTTGCCAAGTCAACATGTTAGTTTAAAACTGCACATACAGGCTCTGAAAGGGCCCATCTGAGGCATGTTTAAAGGGCTTCACAAGTGAGTGGCACAATCAGTGCTGCAGGCCCAATCGTCCTATTTAATTTACAGGCCTTGGGCACATGTAGTGCACTTTACTAGGAACATATATGTAAATTAAATATGCCAGTTGTGAATAAGCAAATGTTGCCACTTTTTAGGGAAGGTGTACAGGCACTTTAGCACTGGCCAGAAGTGGTAAAGTGCGCAGAATCCTAAGGCCAGCAAAAATGGAGTCAGCGAAAACTGGAGCTCCGAAGGCAAAAAGTTAAGGGAAACCGTGCCAAGGATGCCAGGTCCAACAGGAGCATTACCTATTCACTGGCACATCAGAGTATTTGAGGTGTGTGTACTGAGTGCATGTAGTGGCTTGCATTGCGTCCGATTCCATAGGTTTGAGGTGCTTTTTATGAAGTTATGACAAAGGCAGTAGGCTTAGCTTATATGTTACAAAAACATTTATTAAAGTGGGTAGGCTTGTAAAAGTCGGTTATTACATAGTGTTACAGGCTGTAGATAGGTATTTTTTTCCAGGTAATCTCACAGCAGGTTACTGTAGTAGGCAAATGTTTTGACACTGGCCATCCACTCTGATAACTCTATGGGTTTTCCCTGTAATGATTCTTGTTAGACCCTATTCAGAGGAGTTGTGCATTGTTTTGCAAACTGTATTTTTCTTCATATTTGTAATTTTACAACTTTATGCATGATGGTTGCTTTTTTTATATTTGTACAGGCCTGTATTGGTTATAGTGTCAAGCCAATGGTGAAGACTACAGGCCTTTTTCATTGGGAAAGTCGTTCCAGGCACCGTAGGTTTGATGAAACATTGTGACAAAAGCCAGTAGGCCTGACTTACTTACTTACTTACTGTGAAAGGAATGTGTTCAACATTAAACAAAATAGGCTTTTTGAGAGTGGATTGTTATTACACTGTGCTAAAGTATGTAGGCAGGTATTTTGTTACATTGAATCCCATAGATTACCTTAGTAGGCAAGGATTTTGGTGCTAGTGACTAACCCAAGCAAAATGTGTGGATAGAGGATGTGCACTACGATAAACCTTATTAGGCTCTCTGCGCAGAGAATTTATATTGTTTTGACAACTGTAATTTTGAACATATTTGGAAGTTTATCACAGTATACCTGATAGTTGCCTTATTGAAAAGCTTTTGCCCAACAAAGTAGGTCTGAGTTGGTTATGGTGACAAGCTAATGATAAAAGTTGTAAGCCTGACTGTCATGAAAAATTATGATAAAGGAGGTCACACATTTTTATCAAGAGCATCTGTAAAGTCAATAGGCATTTAAAGATGAAATGATATTACTCTATGTTAAAGTCTACAGGTAGGTATTTTGTTAAATGGAATCACACAGATTACCAAAGTAGGCAAGGGTTTTGGTGTTAGCTATCCCCTCTGACAACGGTGGGTATAGACGTTTGCACTGTGAGAATCCTTGTTGAACCCTCTTAGGCAGATAGTATTTTGCTTTGCCAACTGCAATTTTGTATATTTTTGTAATTTTATGACTGTATGCCTGATGGTTGCTCTGGGAAAGCTTAATCTCAATACAGTAAATCTGTGTTGGTTATGCTGAAAGGCCAATGATAACAGTTAAGGACCTGATTTGTTCATTATGAAAATGTATTTCAGATGCCATAGGTCTGATCTATGTATCATTAAACGTTGCAACACACTGTAGTTGACCTGCTTTATTTACTCTGGAACACATATTATAGGGCCAATAGGTCTTTAAGGGTAGATTGTTTCTCCACGTCATTAAAGCATGCAGTCAAATATTTTGTTAAGTCTCCCAGATTAACTTGCTAGGGAAGGATTTTGGTTTTGTTTATAGCCTTATACTAACCGTAGGAGTAGAAGGTTTGCACTGTAATAATTCTTGCTAGAATCTTTTGGGTAGGCCTGACAGGCTTAGCTTTCTACAAGGATCTTGCAGTAAAGACAAAATACTAAATAAGGCATACATCCATTAATATATACATGCAAACATATGGATACGCAATAGACCTTAGGGTCATTCCTCTTCTGCCATTTGTTTGAGAGTTGTTTAATCTCCGCTTTCATCCCTGACAGTGTACTGCATGGGGGAAGGGTTCAGTCCACAACAGTCGTTGGCTCTCTTGCACTATGAATGCTAGCATTTCATGATCACACGTGCGCATCCACCTGAAAACTAAAGTGTGCTCCAGTATCAAGGCTGGTTGGCTTGTTCTTTGGATTTCCAGTTTTTCCTTTTATAGCTCCCCTTTCATTTTTTTGCTTCTCCTCTTTTTATTTACATTATTCTTAAGAGGCTAATAAAGCTCTCTAGGCAGTGCTAACGGGCCCCTTGCTTGACGCTCATTTCATTTGCAGTGCGCTGCATCCCATGTAACCACTTACTCTAAACCAGGCAACCATTATGGAATGCTGTTGTCCATAGTATACCATTGTTTTACCATTGCAATATAGACAAAATGTTGTTTTTTAATCTAGCAGCCATGCTGGAATTTGAAAACAATGACAGACTATATACAATACCACTTCAAGACCGACACCCACTGCTATGTTTAGTTTAGTTATAGCAAGTCTATGCCCACCATACTTAGATGGAAGCATGCTTTCTTTTTTCTGCTTGTATTATTTTAATTCATCTTGCATATTTTGTTGCATTTGTGTGTGTTTTATTGTGGTTGTATGAGAGAGTGACTTCAAGAATGAGTCAGTCAATGTTTGAATGACATACGAGTCCAAGTATGCAGTATACATGCACTCTGTGCAAATATAATGTCTTGTGAGTGCAGAAACCCAACAATGGCATAAAAGACATTTTCATAAACCAAACTGCCAATGCTTGTTGTCAAATCGAGTCACTGACATTTAAGGTTGTGAACATCAAGCTACTTAAAGAAAAAACCTAGCTGGATTTTTAGACTGACCAACTCACACTGATTTCTGTTTTTCAGTAATTTATTGATGCAATTGTAATCTCAAAGTTCATATTAATTTTCCCACTTTATACAAATGTATTTCCTGATGATAATACTCTATTTATAATGGATCGAAACGCCGTCATCATATAATACAGACTCGCACTTATGTTACTGACTTGTGGCATGACGTATATCCATATTGTGCACATAAGTATCACAATTGTTCAATCACCGAGCACAGTTTTCTCATCCCTCTGAAATTCCATGTAGATTTTGTCTGTTTCTTTATATATCCTAATTTTATTAAAACGTGTCTTAATGTATCGCATCTGTTTATTTCCCAATAGTACTGGTATGATAGTGAACAGTGTTCTTTGAACTAATACTGATACCCTGGTCCATAGTAATCCCAAGGGTTTCCCTTGTACTATAAATACTCCAGAGGTTATATGTCAACATCTACCACTGTTGCTTATCAGAACTTGACTGGGACTGATCAATACTGTGACTATGGCCATTGCAGAGATTAAGATAATTCCCTGAAACTACCATTACAAAGACTTTACAGATTTACTATTCTAATGAGGCCCTAGCCAATTGTGCTGTAGAGCCATGTCCAGGCTCATATAATGTCCACTATAAAAGTTATGGCCAGTCAAAGTAAGAGTAAAAAAGTAGTATGGGTTCACCACTCTATGTTTATTCCTTCACACTGTCAATGAATAGGCCATATCTCTGAGCTATTAATGAATCAAACTTAAGTGTCAAGGTATTAGCACAAAATGGGGAACAGAAATAAAAGGCCTCATTTATTTAGTAACGTTCTGTGGCGCAGGAGCCTGCTCCATATTTACGATGCAGAACTAAGCCACTTTTTTGGGCTTAATGCTGCCTCATAAATATTATCCGCTGTAACGGGGCAGGGGAAAAGGACAGGAATGCGTGGTATCTCATAGATTTGGTGCATTCCTGCCCTTTTTTTTACCGTAGGGCAGCGCAGCAGGGAGGCCTGTGGCGCTGACCTACAGTAAAACCTCATAAATGAGGCCCAAAGCATTTCACATTATACGCCAGAAGACATACAACAGTAATGCAACAATAGCACGAGCTGAAAACCTCCAATGGAAATTACACCAGGTAAAGGTTAGGAATGCAAATTACTGGAAATGGGAGGGGTCAACTCGGAGATCTAGAATGGCACAATTAACACACTTTCAATAATTAACATGATTATGGAGATGAGTGAGTAAAAGGGAAAATTAAATCGGTAGGGAAACTAATTAAAATTGGGCAAGAGTGAATCAGTTCAAGTCTAATTAAGTCAAGATGGTTTGGGGACCACCAACAAATGACTGATGATGGGATAGTTCAGCGCTGCAACAATTTAATTAAATTGAAAAACATTAAGTTTCAAGTGGGACGGTCAAGGGCGGGTTGGCAGACATGAGGATGGCAAGGCACGTTCAACATATTTTCTGATTTTTCTTGTGTGCTGTGTGAGTCTTAGGGGGATATTCTCAAGGACCGGCGATACCTATCGCAAACGTCAGTTAGCGGCAGTTTTTTTATCGCCGCCTAACCCTGAAAACTGTTGCCATGTTAGCGACGTATTAACAAGCTGTCACTACATGGCGATAGTATCAGGGAACGGCGGCGAAAACTGCCGCTAACATCAGCGCGATGGCGATAGGAAATCCGGCGTTAGCGGGCGAAAACTACAGATAGACCCATTAGCAGCAAAAAAACTCACGTTAGTCAGCCCAATGTGAGTTTTTCTTGCCTCTAATGCAAAAAATAGCCTATCAGTCAACATCCAATAGAAAATAGGCATAAAAACAAAATAAATGCAGAATGGAGCAGCCAGGGCCAAGTGCAGCACACATCAACAACCCCTGCAAGCCACCCAACATCCAGGATGACCAGGATGAGAGCCAGGATGTCTCGCTGGACCTGTGTCTGGAGCCTGGATGCCTCGCTGGACCTTCGTCTGGAGCCTGGATGCCTCGCTGGACCTGCGTCTGGAGCCTGCATGCCTCGCTGGACCTGCGTCTGGAGCATGCATGCCTCGCTGGACCTGCGTCTGGAGCCTGGATGCCTCGCTGGACCTGCGTCTGGAGCCTGGATGCCTCGCTGGACCTGCGTCTGGAGCCTGGATGCCTCGCTGAACCTGTGTCTGGAGCCTGGATGCCTCGCTGGACCTGCATCTGGAGCCTGCATGCCTCGCTGGACCTGCGTCTGGAGCTTGGATGCCTCGTTGGACCTGCGTCTGGAGCCTGGAGTGGGATGCGGAGGAGCTGTGGAGTTGATGAGTCGTGGCAGTAGACATTGAGGCACGACGATCGCCCGTACCTGGTGGTGAAGTCTGGCAGGTCGCATGGAGACACGTTGCTGACCTGTGTGAGAAGACCGCCTTGCGCACCTTGGAGCTGCTAATAGTAGAGACGCTCCTGCGCCCCAACGTAGGGAGGTCTGCATCACATACTACGATCCACCACTACACCGGGGTGCACGGAGGGGATTACCAACGGTGGGTGCCGCCTCTCTGCATCACAGGCCGGATGATGTTGGGCTGGCCGGACGCTGTGGACATTGAGGCCCCTGCACTGCGCCAAACTTGTGTGGCGGGAGAGCTGCAACTTCACGCTTAAGGGGCCCCTGCTGCATCAACTGCATCGGGAGGTTTACCAATGGACTTGGCGGTGACTGCTGTACCCAGGCTTGTGAAATCACACCTGGCTGAGGCTCCTGTTGGCTGAGTCACAGATTTGGAGAGAGTGCAGCGGATTGCGCCACGGTGTCAATGTCCAGGTAAGGAGAAGGTGGGACGCGTAGCGCAGGACGCCTGGGGGTCGAGTCGCCCAGGCCTAGCACACGTAGATGACGTGCCCCCAGTGGCGGCTCATCCGCTATGGTGGAAGAGCGTTGCCCCACTGCTTTCAAGGAGTGCAGAAGAGGAACAATTATCACATGATGATAACTTACTGTTGTAAACGTGCTATGGTTCTTTTGCGGGTGGGAGGGTGGGTAGGACTGCTCCAAGCACGGGCAAGGCATGGGCGGATTGGCATGCCCACTCAAGTGCGCAATGACTGTTTGGTCGGCCCACTCACGCTGCCCAAAGCAGTCATGCGCACTTCCCTGTTCGTAATGCAGGCTGCATTACAGCCTGCATGGAGAACATGCACACCCCTCAGCCCCTGGCTGCATGCCTTGTTCCGTTGCCAATTACCAATCCCACCGCTGCATCGCAGCATTGTGATTGGCTCAGGGGAGGGAGCCTGGCTGCCTACTTCCTGTTCCTGGAAGCAGACGCAGGAGAGCAGGAGCAACGAAGACACAGGACTCGGCTTCGAGGTAAGACTTCCCTTATTAAAATATTTAAAACACCCGCTCACACACACACCCCCGCGTCCACACCCCATCCAGTGTTGTTTGCTGCGTTTACCACCTCCCAGCTGTCCAGCCCCCCGCACTTCTCAATGGCGCCCGCTGTGCGCCCATGCACAGCGGGCGTACCACTCATGTGCCAAAGGTACATACGTAGGTACGATTCATGCCATTACAAGGCATTCCATTCCAATGCATACTAATACTAGCCATATTGCAACAATAGGGAAGGTGTTGCATAGCGGAGATGTAATAATTACTATTCCCACTTCAGTGAGTGCACCCAAAAATGAACTTTTGTACCCCAAACCAAACCGTGAACCCTAAAATTCCTTTTTGAGCCCCCAAAACACACCCCAATTTCCACATTTTACCCCAAAACACTCCCCAATATTCATATTTTACCCCAAAGCACACCCCAAAATTCATATTTTACCCCAATATTCATATTTTACCCCAAAACACACCCCAATATTCATATTTTACCCCAAAACACACCCCAATTTCCTGATCAGACATCTGAAACCCATACCCACCCGAAGAACTTTTAATTACCCCATTTCTGTCCTCACAATGCGTTGTAATCAAATGCGATGTAACGGCACCTGCGTTGTCAGAGTTGCTTTGTTAACGATGTACGGCCTGCATTGTAATTGTCGTCTCCCGTGCCAAAGGCGACCCATAGGCTACGCCGTTTGCGTCCGTCTGCCCCTGGACCACGCTAAGCACCAAGGAGCCTTCCTCTTGGACACTCCACAGCTACGACGCCAGCTCCCTCCTCTCCATCAACCCTGGACACCAGCTCGCCTGCCAGGACCTACCTCTGCTCCGGACCGGACGTCGCCATCACCATCACTGACGGCTGCAGTATCACCCGCAAGGAGCACCCCGACCATCAAGGAGGAGGCATTGCCATCACCTACAGAAGCACACTCCGACTGCTCACGCACTCTAATGACCCAAGGGTGACCATGGACCACCTAAACTCCCAGATCCGGACAGAGCCCAAGTACACCCTCTGCGGCACCCTCATGTGCAGGCCCCCCGGGCCATGGCCCCCCATTCTCCAATACCATTGTAGACCTCATTGCACCCCAGGGTCTCCCATCCACCGACGACATCCTACTCGGTAAACTCAAGTTCCACCTGGACAACTCCAGTGACCAGAACTCCACCCCCTCCTGGGGAAGGTCCCCTACATCAGGCGCAAGCAGCAAGCTACCTCAACAAGCCACATAGCAGGACACACGGTCAAGCACGTCACCTCCGCCAGCAGGAACTTCAACTACAGCCACAACAATGGACTATCCTGGACCGATCATCATTGGTAACATCACGTCTTCACCTTGCCCACCGGACGCCACCACCATCATCGCACCCCCTCACAGCTGGATCAAGGCCATCCAAGAATGTCTCGTCAACTCCCTTCACACCAACACTCCACCAATGCTTCCAAATGATGACACCGCAGCGCGCAACCACCACCGATGGATCTCCAACAGCGCCAACATTCGGGCACCCCTCATGAACGGCACTGCGTCAGTGCCTTCCACCTGATGGCAGGCATGAGGGTGACACAGAACCACAGGGATAGGCTGGCCCCATGCATTGCTGGAGTTGCGTCATGGTTGTGACACGACTGCAGCAATGCGTGACTTTAGCGCAGACAGATACGTCAGGATTCCTGACATATCTGTCATTACGTGCGTCATGGAGCTTTGTCCAGTGAATACAGCACATCCATGCTGTCGCAAGAAGGGCGTAGTGAGAAGTGTTGCAACGCTGTCTTGTCGCAGCGCTGCAACACTTTTCATGACTGGGGCACAGGAATGCGCACTATCTTATTGATGGTGCGCATTCCTGCACTGTAGTTTTGTCACAGGGCAGCGCTGCAACATTGCTTGCAGCACTGTCCAGCACCAAAACCTGCTGAGATGAGGCCCCAAGTGTTATCCCCATTTTTAAGACCAACTATTTTCTGGTCTTAAGTAACTGGCTCTAACTGCAGTTAGAGACAGTTTTTTTGGTCTTCAGAACTTCAAGGATGCCCTTGTGAATATGGAGTAGTGGGGTTTGTGGCCGTTTTTGCACGGGAACGCCTCTCCTGCATATAACTATCGCTAATAGAAGTAGCGATCTTCACAATGAACGTTTTCGCCTAAAGACTGTCGCTAACGGCTGTTAGCGACAGCTTGGTAATAGAGCGATAAAATTATCGCTGCATTAGCGGCAGAAAAGTGCCGCTAACGCGGCGATAACTCCTTCTGAATATGCCCCTTAGTGTTTCAGATGGAGTGTGGACATTGTATGAGAGACAGAAGGATTTAATATATTTTATAGTCCTTAATCAGATGCAATCAATTGTCACAAAGTATGTTGAGGTTGGTGCTCGGACCAAGAAAATTGATGACCTATCAGTAGCGCAAATCTACATTACAATCTACGAGAACACATTTATAGTGAATTTAAAATGCACCTCTTAAAAATGTGGGTGTGTGCATAGGTTGTTGAAGCAATAAAGTAACAGATTAAAATTATTGAATATGTGGCCCCTTCCTTAACCAACACTGCATATTCAATGTCAATAACTGCAGCACATGTAATTGATCACACAACGCCTCAACCCTGGTCTAGCGAGCATCTCATATTTTATGCCCTATCATGTCGTGATCTTTGTACTAAGACCATCAAAGTCTTGATTTTCTGCCTGATATAGGCATTTGTGTACAGGGCTTACATCACTCACTGTTGTCATGTCGGCCACAGGGCCATTAATCAATAATAAATTATGAAGAAAACCGACAATGTAAATAGTCTCTACTTCAAAAAAGGAGGCCTCCCAGGAATAACATGAACCAAGAAATAGCCACAGTTACATGCAGGACGATGCTGTCTTTAATGAAGTTGCTATAATTGTAGGCAGCCTTCATAACTGAAGTAGTAGATGCGGCGCCTGTAGTTACAATTCCGCCATATGTAGGCCCTGAGTTCCCTTTTATTCTTTCAGAGAAGTAGCATACGAGCACCTCAAGGGGAATGAAGGCATGTGCAAAGGGGCCAAGGCAGAAACTAGCTCAGTATCTGGTGCAAAATGACACCTGTTTCACCTTTCCCCAAATTCACTCCCCTGAAAGTTCAGTTAGATTCCACCAATAACGAAGTATAGTAGTCATGGCGGTATAGGAATTGCTCTTTAGATGTACCGGTCTCTGCAGGCAACACTGAATATAACATCCGTGAGCTCTGCTGGAGAAATAAACTCCCCATCAGTCCAAAGGAGGTCCTGTGGAACAACAGAAAATGGTGGAGGGACGGGGTCAATAGGGGCTACTCCATTCATATGGAAAAAAATGGATTCTAAGTAGTTCAGATTAGTAGCAATTCTTTCGATGCTTTTGCTGAATGAGACAACGTTCTTAGCATTTAGGGTCCAATTTGTATCTGTTGTTTTCTTTAGCTTATGTATGTGACAAAAATACAGTGGTTATCATATGCAGAAAAATAATTTGATGTAAATGTGTTCAAGGTGTTATCGTATTTAAAAAAAAAAAAATTGCCATTGAGATATAGTCCACATGGCAACGTTCATAAAATAAACATATCCAAGACCCTCTCAATCAATAAGTAAATGTGCACAAAAGCAGAGAAGAAGCAGACATGAGTAAGTGAAGGAGAGGAAAGAGTACAGGGCCACCCACATTCAGATCTGGCTGCCAGCAAGAAGAAGTTAACAATTAATTAAAAGGCAGATGAAAAGTTTTAGAAGTAATTGAGTGATGAGGGGAGATGACTAAATTAACTCGATCCTTTGATGGTACATTAGGAAAAAGCACAACTGGACCGTAGGGAAGAGTAGTTACGCAATATGCACCGCTGCACAGTGTCTTCGATGTTAAAAACAATGGGGCAGATTTACAAGCCCCTTGCGCCACTTTTGCGTCACTTTTAACATGGGAAAAGTGATGCAAAAGTGGCGCAAGGGGCTTGTAAATCTGCCCCAATGTGTTTTCTAAGCTGAATGATATAGTTTGTAACCATTTCTAGCTGTAATTCAGTGGATTTACTGCTGCATTATCAGTTGAAATGCCAATCACAATTTTCTAAATTAGCCATATCGTTCCTATCCTTCCACAAACCTTTCCTATTCTATTAATTTATAAAGAGGTTGTGCATGCTGAAACAGCCATCCCATTTCACTGCTGCCAAATTGTAGTTTCTTGACACACTCGCATATATCCCGGGTGGCTGCATCTCTCTAGACAGACACTTAATCACCAGCTTCCATTCCATTTAAATTTGATTTTTTTGACATCCCTGGATTTTCAAATCAATTATTGCAATCTGAAGCCACAAATCAACATCTAATAATGTCTTTAGGGAAAAGGTGTGGAGATTGTCCTCAACCTAAAAATGTTACAGTAAAAGTGTCTGGGATGCTGCTGAGCCCTTGCAAAGAAACAAAAGTTGAAAATAAAGAAAGAAATGTAAAAAACAAAATAAAACATTGACCCAATAGTCCTTGGTATTGAAATGGTTGTCTTCTCTGACAGTGACAGCATTGTGCTGCTCTGATGAAACAACTTCACTCACAGAGAAAATAATCAATGGCTGTAGTTGTTTAACCCAGTGTCCCAATGCTGTGTGTTCAGGAGGGCGGAAGAAAATGTGAATGACTCAAAGGTAGACCAAAGGATGAAGAGGGCTGGCAGGAAGCACCTCTGACGAAGTATATTTTAAAAACTATGGGGCATATTATCAACGAGGCGATAAACAATTATCGCCGCTTTAGCGTCCGTTTTCGGACGAAAAGCGGCGATAATCTTATCGCCTAATCAGCAAGGTCACGCTATCGCGTGAATCCTTGCATTATCGCTCTTTCCCCCAACGCCCATCTTTGCATCTCTAATGAGATGCAAAGTGGGCGTTACTGGGCGTACCCCGGATGGGCTACATTGCAAATATCGCCGATGTTCACATCACGATATTTACAAGGCAGCCCACAGGATTATAGCAGACGTTGAATTTTGGCGAAAACGGCCGTTTTTGCCAAAATCTAACGTCTGCTGCAATCCTGACTTACCTATGTTAGACATAGGAGGTGGATTCTGCTGATATGACCACAGGGTCGTATCAGCAAGGTTATAGCCATTTTGCTGGGAAAATCGCTGGAAAACCAGCGATGTTCCCTGCAAAACGGCGATAACCTCGCTATCTCTGGAATTTTTATCGCCCTGGAGAAACGCGTTGTTAATAACGCGATACCAGGGCGATAAATTCCAGAGATAGCCTGCGTTAGGGAATACGTCGCTAATCACGGCCAGCGATAATTATCGCTGGCCGTTGATAATATGCCCCTATATTTTTGGTAAATTCAAAACATTTTGGTTGACACCTTAAACACCACAAACCATTCCAAAGTCTGAGTTATCTCGGTTTATACCCAAAACACCTCTTCAAATCATATTTTCTAAAGCTGGATCTTTATCCAATGACTAGACCATGATCTAAAAATAATTTAGAAAATCCTTTATAATATTATTCTCAAATTGTAACACTATCTGGTTGGTTCTGAACATTCCAAATAACATTTTGCCTACATATAGAAGAATATTAATATCAGGAGTAAGTCTGGCATCCATTCACTGAATACCAAATCCAGGCAGAGTTTCAGGAAAATGAAATTGAATCCATGAGAGGGAATTTTACAAATGATGAGGTGTAATGGAGTCTGTTTGCCTGTATGTGCGCCATTCTGAATACACAAATGGATTTTAAAATATGTTGGTCATTATCCCAATAAGGAGTACTAATAATTTTACCTTGCAGTAAATAACAATTCCCACACTATGGACACTGTTTGGAACAGCACTGATCAGACAGCCATCCACTGAACACCCAAAAATCAATCATCTTCGGTGGTAGAAATTAAGCATCTTGCAGGCGAGACTGAATTTAGTAATAACTGTTACCCTTGTGCCAAAAGCACATTTTAAGCCTGGATTTATGAAATATTAACAGTTGGATCACAAAAGTGATAAGAATGATGAGCAGAAAGATAAGTCAGATGAGCTCAAATGTTCATTGAACAAGTAGCTATAGGTATCTAAACTCTATATGTTGACAAATTAGAAACCCAGTACTGAAGCCCCAGATAAGGCCCATGTACTACTTGTAAGCTAAAGGAGGTAGGTATTATATTTTGTGGAAATATTAACATATTGTTGTCTTCTCACAGGTACTGAAAGAGTGAGTCCCATGACCTAACACAAAGTGTAAACTAGTGAAAAGCTTTTTGGTCAGAATATGCTTTTGAAAGCCGCAGAACATTTCCAGCCTATACAAACATGTCACAGGAATTTATAAAAAATTATGTAAGTGATGTTTCTTATAGGTTATCCGGACTTAGCCTATGAGAGGACTACCTTCAGCTTAGGGTTAAATGCTAGAACTATTGAAAGTTTCTCTAGTTGCTGTACCTTCCCCAGGCCATCTCTTCCTTGGTTGGTTGAAGATCTGAACAGTACAAGGTTTGCTCATTCCTCTATCTCCTTCAGATATTTTCCATGTCAGGCAATACCACAAGAAGCGTGAGCACGCGAAGCAGCTGTGATTCACCAGGATTAGTGCCTGCTGTATTTAATGACTGCAGCAGGACCATGCATGACTACAAGGCTCCTCAGAAGGCCTCCCCAATAAGAGTGAAGGATTGCAGCTGCATATAAACTATGAAGATGGGGAGTGCTAATCTCTGCAGGATCCTACAGTCCAAAATGACTGGCTGCAGAAAATATTGATAAGCCTCAACAGCTCTATGCTCTCCTTCAGTCAGGAACACATCCAGTCTTTCAATTTCCCAAAGTTCTGCCACCTGTCAAAACCACACCAATAACCGGAAACTGCTCACTCTCTCAAAGATGACCAACGGGTCAAACAAAGTCAGGAATGTAGACATACCTTCATTTCTAGACCATAATAGCTGATTCCTTAAGCCCAGCTGCATACAATTAGCTATGTAACCCAGAGAGAAACTGGATTGATGATTATCCACATGGCCATGTTCTACCATGAGAGTGTGCATTGTAACAAAGATATATTAACAAAACCTTTTGCCCATTAGAACATGTCCATTGTAACACAGGCACATACTGCAACATAAATCAATTTTGTATATGGTAGCATTTATGTGTACCATTACTTAAGTGTATCTACAGTAACATGATTGTGTGTGTTTTATCATATGCTTATTGTCACACAACCGAGTGAACTATCACATTACTCTGAGTATAGGAAAGTAAGTGCTTGTACAATAACAGAGCAGACCCTCTGATTACTTAGGGCCTGATTACAACTTTGGTGGGAGGGGGTCACCATGCAGCCTCCCCGCTCCCGTACCACCAAAGAACACCGCCGGCCGCCCGCCAGATTACAAATATTTTTGCAGTCTGGCGGATGGTCCTTTGGCATTCCCAAGGCGGTGCCTTTCAAAAAGGCATGGCAATGGGAACGTCAAAGGCCGTTCCTTCACAGCATGAACAGTTAAGTCCATGCTGTGCAGGAAGAGGTGGTGCACGCACACAGGGGGGCACAGCATGTCCCCGCCTGCATGTATCCCCAGGCCCACAGGCACAAGGGGGCCTTGTAGGACCCCTCCGTTTCCTCCCTGCCTCACTTTCCACGGCAGGCTCACCACCATGAAAAATGAGGCGGGAGGAAACTCATAATATGCTTAGCAGTGCCACAGAGGCACCACCAAGCATATTGCGGCCTCAGGAGCAGCGCACTACCACCGGGGATCGTGGATCCCTGGCAGTTGCAGCTGTCCCCTCACAATCCGACCGCCGCACTCAAAATGCGGTGGCCAGACCACTGGTGTGGCGTTCCACAACTGCCACCGCACCTCCACCACGGGTTCAGGGGTTCCATGGATCGCCAAACTCATAATCACTCATAATATGGCCCTAAGCGTGGTCAAACAATATCTACTGTTTTCAAGTTGATGCAAGAACCAGCAAAACATATGAAAAAAACACTCACATTTCCATGAGACAGATGGAATTGAAGCAAGGGAACATTAACAACAACTGCACTGAGAGCATGCAAAAGCTTACAAAAAGCAGCCCTTGCATCCTTAAAATGCAAAGCCCTGCAATTAAAACAAACATTCACAAAGCCAATAGGTCAGGCTTTTGTGTAGTGCGTGCATGCAGACACCCATGTACACAAAGAAATGTAGAAACTTATGCATTAAAGACACACAAAGCATCCAACGTACAGGCCTCAGCTACACAGATATCATATATATATATATTCACTGAAAAAACCATAGGTTTTAGGGACGTTATAGTTACAAATTAGCATTTAAAAAACCTTTGAAATTCACTGAAAAAACCATAGGTTTTAGGGACAGTTATAGTTAGTTGGACATTGCACTCGTACAAAACCCGTGAAATTCCCCCATTATAGTTAATTCAGCTAACTATAACTCGCGCCCCGCAATGCACTGCTGATGACGTCACATATTACATCACTCATGACATGGTCAGTGACATCACTGATGACATCACTGATGACATCTCAAATGACATCACTGATGACATCATCCAGTGACTGTGTGTTTCTGTAAAGTTTAAATATTTTTTATATATATAGGGAAAGGCGTATTGAAGAATGAGTGGGTGTATAAGTGTCTGTATGGATGATTTAGTAGGTGCGTGACTAATTCTATAAGTGAGTGATTAAACGTATCTTACTGAATGCATGGGTTAGTGACTAAACTGGGTGAATGTCTGTATCTGTCTGTTGCTGTGTAAGTGGCTGCATGGGTTTGTGAATAGCTACATGAGTGTCTATAAGAGTTATTGATTTGTTGTCTGAGTATCTGTATGGGTGCCTGAGTGTTTGTGTGGATGGGGTGTGTGCGACTGTGCATAGATGTGTGAGTGGGTGATTCACTGGGTGGATGGTTTCAAGAGTGCATCTGTGATAGACTGTATGGGTGGGTAAGTGTGTGTAAGAGTGTGTTAGTGAGTGAATGTATGTCCCAGTGGTACATGTGTGAGTAACTACATATGTGAAAGGCAGTATATATGTGTGTTGGAGTATATAAATAGCTATAAGCGAGAGTGAGTGATTGTGATAGTGGCTGTATGGATGAGTGTGTGCTTGTATCAGTGATTGTATAAGAGCGTAACAATGTGCTAGTATTTGTATGATTAAGTGAGCTGGTGTGTGTATAACTGTATAGGTGAGTAAATGGCAGTGTGTTTAATTATTTGCATGACTGACTAGGTGTGTGAGTACCTCTATGGATGAGTGGCGGTGTTTGAGTGTCTATATAGGAGTAAGAGTGCATATGATAGTCCTGTATTGAGTGACCATAAGTATGAGTGACTGTACGGGTGAGTGAGTGGATGTGTGTGTGTAGACCTAAGAATCAGTGAGTCGGTATGTAGTTATTGGTGTTGGAGTGTCTATGGTTTTGCGAATGGCAGTCTGTAATTTAGATTGGGTGTATCAAAGGTTATATTAGGGTGTGAAGAGCTGCATCAGATTATCACGTGGATGATGTCATCAGTGATGTCATTTGAGATGTCATCAGTGATGTCATCAGTGATGTCACTGACCATGTCATGAGTGATGTAATATGTGACGTCATCAGCAGTGCATTGCGTGGCGCGAGTTATAGTTAGCTGAACTAACTATAACGGGGGAATTTCACGGGTTTTGTACGAGTGCAATGTCCAACTAACTATAACTGTCCCTAAAACCTATGGTTTTTTCAGTGAATTTCAAAGGTTTTTTAAATGCTAATTTGTAACTATAACGTCCCTAAAACCTATGGTTTTTTCAGTGAATTTCAAAGGTTTTTTAAATGCTAATTTGTAACTATAACATGTCTGAAACCTACGGTTTTTTCAGTGAATTTCAAAGGTTTTGTAAATGACAATTTTTAAATGTATTAATTGTTATATAAATTTTTTTCATACTGATTTCGAAAATTTTTAGAAAACATTTTTTTTTACATATTTTATTTTTTAAATTACATTGTAATTATATTATACATTACAAAAAATACTTTCTCAGAATGAATTACTTTAGTTTAAATACTTTGCACATAGGCAATAGACTTTTAAGTACAGTAGTTACAGTTGTTGCAATGGGCAACACATTTTCAAACACAATGCAACATTCAGCTCAATGTGAAATTCTAGTTAAATGCAATTAGTTACTTTATGGATTACTTTTCTAACCACAGGACTGGATCCTAGATTCAGTCCTGGGACATCTCCTGTAAACAGTTGAGTAAAAGCGTTTTGGTTACAGTCGTGATTTTTAAGGAATATTATTGTACTTTAAAAGTTGACACAGAAACTTTTTCTCATAGAATGACCAATGTTATCCTATGGAAGGAAATTCACTTAGGAGGTAAAAACTGTTATCGTTACTTTTTGTTACTCAGTGTTGGATCCTGGATCCAGCACTGGTGCATCTCCTGTAAACAGTTGAAAGAATGCGTTTAAGTCATACAGGCGATTTTTAAGGAATATTTGTAGTTTGTGAAAATCGACACTTTGAAACTTTTCTGCTGAAAACCAGACAAAGGATTCCTATGGAAGAAAATATAAGTTACTGGTAAGTACGGTTAAAATTACTTTTCAGGGTCAGTGCTGGGCTAAAAGATGCAGCACTGGGTTCTCTCCTGATAACAGGTGAGTAAATTGGAATTCGTACTTTGGTTGATTTTAGAGGAATATTATAAAGTTCCAAAACTCCACACTTAGAAGAATTTCCAAGTGAAACCAGTCAATGTTAGCCTATGAAGGAAATTCAAGTTACCGGTAAGTACGGTTAAAATTAATTTTGAGGATCAGTACTGGGCTGAAAGATGCAGCACTGAGGTCTCTCCTGATAACAGGTGAGTAAATCAGAATTCGGAGTTCGGCTGATTTTAGAGGAATATTTTAAAGTTCCAAAAATCAACACTTAGAATTTTTTTCAGCAAAAAGCAGGCAATGATATCCTATGGAAGGAAATTCAAGTTACCGGTAAGTACGGTTAAAATTACTTTTGAGGATCAGTACTGGGCTGAAACATGCAGCACTGAGGTCTCTCCTGATAACAGGTGAGTAAATCGGAATTCGTATTTCGGCTGATTTTAGAGGAATATTTTAAAGTTCCAAAACTCCACACTTAGAAGAATTTCCAAGTGAAACCAGTCAATGTTAGCCTATGGAAGGAAATTCAAGTTACTGGTAAGTACGGTTAAAATTACTTTTCAGGACCAGTACTGGGCTGAAAGATGCAGCACTGAGGTCTCTCCTGATAAGAGGTGAGTAAATCAGAATTCGGATTTCGGCTGATTTTAGAGGAATATTTGTATGTTTCAAAAATCAAAACTTAGAAGAATTTCCAAGTGAAACCAGTCAATGTTAGCCTATGAAGGAAATTCAAGTTACCGGTAAGTACGGTTAAAATTACTTTTCAGGACCAGTACTGGGCTGAAAGATGCATCACTGAGGTCTCTCCTGATAACAGGTGAGTAAATCAAAATTCGTATTTCGGCTGATTTTAGAGGAATATTTTAAAGTTCCAAAACTCCACACTTAGAATTTTTTTCAGCAAAAAGCAGGCAATGATATCCTATGGAAGGAAATTCAAGTTACCGGTAAGTACGGTTAAAATTACTTTTGAGGATCAGTACTGGGCTGAAACATGCAGCACTGAGGTCTCTCCTGATAACAGGTGAGTAAATCGGAATTCGTATTTCGGCTGATTTTAGAGGAATATTTTAAAGTTCCAAAACTCCACACTTAGAAGAATTTCCAAGTGAAACCAGTCAATGTTAGCCTATGGAAGGAAATTCAAGTTACTGGTAAGTACGGTTAAAATTACTTTTCAGGACCAGTACTGGGCTGAAAGATGCAGCACTGAGGTCTCTCCTGATAAGAGGTGAGTAAATCAGAATTCGGATTTCGGCTGATTTTAGAGGAATATTTGTATGTTTCAAAAATCAAAACTTAGAAGAATTTCCAAGTGAAACCAGTCAATGTTAGCCTATGAAGGAAATTCAAGTTACCGGTAAGTACGGTTAAAATTACTTTTCAGGACCAGTACTGGGCTGAAAGATGCATCACTGAGGTCTCTCCTGATAACAGGTGAGTAAATCGGAATTCGTATTTCGGCTGATTTTACAGGAATATTTTAAAGTTCCAAAACTCCACACTTAGAAGAATTTCCAATTGAAACCAGTCAATGTTAGCCTATGGAAGGAAATTCAAGTTACTGGTAAGTACGGTTAAAATTACTTTTCAGGACCAGTACTGGGCTGAAAGATACAGCACTGAGGTCTCTCCTTATAACAGGTGAGTAAATCGGAATTCGTATTTCGGCTGATTTTAGAGGAATATTTGCACAATGGTGAAGGGAGGGGGCGGGGCCTGAGGTGACATCTGTGCAAACGCGCCCCGTGGCGCGTTTTAAGTTGGGGGATTAAGTCCCCTTGAATCCTGAGGGTCCCTAGGGGCCAACTAGCCCACCAGGAACCTCCAATATGCGCCAGGGGCTGCGTTGCAGAGACGTGTAGAGAGGCCACACCCCTTTTACACCTCTCTGCAACGCAGCTCTGTGGCGCTTTCTGGATGTACCTGTTGGGCTAGTTGGCCCCCATGGACCCTCAGGATTGAAGGGGATTTAATTCCCCATTTTAAAACGCGCCACGGGGCCTGTTTGCACACATGTCACCTGAAGCCCCGCCCCTCCCTTCACCACTGTGCAAACGCGCCCCGTGGCGCATTTTAAGTTGGGGGATTAAGTCCCCTTGAATCCTGAGGGTCCCCGGAGTCCAACTAGCCCACCATATACCTCCAAAAGCGCCACAGAGCTGCGTTGCAGAGAGGTGTAAAAAGGGGTGTGGCCTCTCTACACGTCTCTGCAAGGCAGCTCCCTGGCGCATACTGGAGGTTCCTGGTGGGCTAGTTGGCCCCCAGGGACCCCCAGTATTCAAGGGGAATTTGTTCCTCTCTGCAAACGCGCCAGGGGGCGCGTTTGCAGAGTGGTGAAGGAAGGGGCGGGGCCTGCGGGCCCAATCGTTTTTTTTTTTTTTGTCTCCTGAAGGGGGGCTGTGTGGCCCCCTTCCTTTTTTTCTCTTTTTGGGCCCTGGGGACCCCATCCCCCAGGGCCTTACTCCCTTTTTTTAATTATTAAAAAAAAAAAGAACGGGAAGGGGGCCGCGTGGCCCCCCTTCCCTGGGCCTGTATTGGCCCCGGGGACCCCATCCCCCGGGGCATGGCCTCTATATTTATTATTTTGAGGGGGGCAGCGTGGCCCCCCTCCTCTGGCCATTTTAAGGCCCCGGGGACCCCATCCCCCGAGGCCGGCCTTTCCATTTAAAAAAAAAAAAAAAAATCTCTTTTTTGGGGAGGGGGGCCGCGTGGCCCCCTCCCGGGCCACTACTTGCCCCGGGGACCCCATCCCCCGGGGCTGGCCCTCTCCGTTGGGGACTGTGGGGGGGTCCCCAATCCCCCCACAGTCCCGCCGGCTCCCCACGTCCCTTGGGAGCCGGCATTGCTGTTCCACATGGGGAGCAGCTGACATGCTGCTCCCCATGTGGAAAAGCAATCGCTTTGGATATTGGAAGAGAGAGCACGTTTCCCTGCTCTCTCTTCCAATATCCAAAGCAGTTTGCTATGGCAGGACGGGAGCCGCGAGGCTCCCGTCCTGCCATAGCAAACTACAGTGTCCCGGGGTAGGCACCCCGGGACACTGCAGGAGCCGGCCCTGGGGGTGGTGGTCCCCAGGGCCATCAAGGGCTCCAGGAGGGGGCCGCGCGGCCCCCTCCCATTCAGTACACAGCCCCGGGGAGGTGGTGGTCCCCGGGCTCTGGGGTCCGTAACGGACCCCCATATTAAAATGTTTAGTGCCCCGGGGAGGTGGCGGTCTCCGGGCGTGTGGGGGCTGGAGCCCCCCCACACTGGTTTTATTTTTAATTAAAAAAAGCCCCGGGGAGGTGGTGGTCCTCGGGGCTGCGGGAGGGCTCAGAGCCCTCCCGCACCATTTTTCAAAAAAGCCCCGGGGGTGGCGGTCCCCGGGGCTTGGGGGGCCCTTTGAGGCCCCCACACATTAAATTATCCCCCACCATGCCCCCGGGACTTGGGCCACCCGGGGGCCAACTAACATCAAAGCGCGGGAGACCGCGCTTCGATTTTTTTTCGGCAGGATTGCGACCCTGGCGCATCCTGCCGATTTTAAAAAATTTTTTTTTTTTTTTGCCCAGGGGGTCCTTGTGGGACCCCCTGAGCAAACCTAGGGGGTCAGGGTGTTTCTACCCTGCCCCCTTTGTGCGCTTTGCGCACTTGTTTCTGTCCCTCGGTTCTACCGAGGGACAAAATGGCTGCCAACATTTCCTGAATCGGAATGTTGACAGCCAGCTGACAGCCAATTAACATGCAGCTCGTGATCGGGACGGTGCGCGCAGGGGGCGCTGAGGGTACGCGGACCCTACTCAGCCATAGATATCACTAACTTTTTACTTTTCATTTTCTCAGCAACTACTGAAGGGATTTACACCATTTAACAAAAAGGGTTCTTTCTGAACCAAGAACTACCTCTTTGCCAAATTTGGTGTAATTCCGTTCAGCAGTTCGGGCTGTAGCCGTGTCTAAAGTTTCCTATGGAAAAGTGCATGGGGAAAACGCGTTTTGGGACCCCCCTTTTTTCTCGGCCCCCGCTTGACGAATCCCCCGAGACTTTCAGGGTAGGAGCGGACCGGAGCGGGCCACAAAGTTTGAAAATTTCGCAAAGATACGTCAACCGGCAAGAGAGTTATTTCAAATAGAATGTCGCGGATTTCCTATGGATAATAGGTTGTAACTATAACTATCTACTGGCGACCGCCAGTAGATAATTCACTTAAAAAACCATAGGTTTCAGGCACGTTATAGTTAGAAATTAGCATTTAAAAAACCTTTGAAATTCACTGAAAAAACCATAGGTTTCAGGGGAGTTATAGTTAGTTGGACATTTCACTCGTACAAAACCAGTGAAATTCCCCGTTATAGTTAGTTCAGCTAACTATAACTCGCGCCCCCGCAATGCACTGCTGATGACGTCACATATTACATCACTCATGACATGGTCAGTGACATCACTGATGACATCTCAAATGACATCACTGATGACATCATCCAGTGACTGTGTGTTTCTGTAAAGTTTAAATATGTTTAATATATATAGGGAAAGGCGTATTGAAGAATGAGTGGGTGTATAAGTGTCTGAATGGATGATTTAGTAGGTGTGTGACTGACTCTATAAGTGAGTGATTAAACGTATCTTACTGAATGCATGGGTTAGTGACTAAACTGTGTGAATGTCTGTATCCGTCTGTCTGTTGGTGTGTAAGCGGATGCATGGGTTTGTGAATAGCTACATGAGTGTCTATATGAGTTATTGATTGGTTGTCTGAGTATCTGTATGGGTTCCTGAGTGTTTGTGTGGGTGGGGTGTGTGTGACTCTGTGCATAGATGTGTGAGTGGGTGATTCACTGGGTGCATGGTTTCAAGAGTGCATCTGTGATGGACTGTATGGGTGGGTGAGTGTGTGTATGGGTGTGTTAGTGAGTGAATGTATATCTCAGTGGTACATGTGTGAGTAACTACATATGTGAAAGGCAGTATATATGTGTGTTAGAGTATATAAATGGCTTTAAGTGAGAGTGTGTGATTGTGAGAGTGGCTGTATGGATGAGTGTGTGCTTGTATCAGTGATTGTATAAGAGCGTAAGAATGTGCTAGTATTTGTATGAGTAAGTGAGCTGGTGTGTGTATAACTGTATAGGTGAGTAAATGGGAGTGTGATTAATTATTTGCATGACTGACTAGGTGTGTGAGTACCTCTATGGATGAGTGGCGGTGTGTGAGTGTCTATATAGGTGTATGAGTGCATATTGTATTGTATTGTATTGTAATTGCATTTATATAACGCTTACTACCCCTGACGAGGCGTCGAAGCGCTTTTTCGGCGAGTAGCACGCTACTCCGGGACCCATAGAGGATTAGTGTTGAATTAGTATAGTGAAACATGCAAGTACATTTTAAGTGGTGGATAGGTTAGTCAGTTATTTTGATTTGGAATGATAGCAGAAGGATAGAGGAGGAAAAAAGGTTTGTATTTATATAGCGCTTGTTACCCCTGATGGGGTGTTGAAGCACGCTACTCCGGAAGCCCATAAAGGATTAGTGGTGAATTAATATGGTGAAATATGAAAGTAATTTCAGTGGTGGATATTAGTCAGTTATTTGTAGTGAGAAGGAAAGCGGAGGGATAAAAAGGGAAGAAAGGTTTGCATTCATATAGCACTTGTTACCCCTGATGGGTGTTGAAGCGCTTTTCTGGCGAGTAGCACGCCACTCTGGAACCCATTAAGGATTAGTGTTGAAAATTAGTATAGTCAAATATGAAGTAGTTTGAGTAGTGGATATGTTATTCAGTTATTTGGGTAGAGAAGGGTAGGTGCGGGATAGAAGAGGGAAAGAGGTTTGTATTTATATAGCGCTTGCTACCCCTGATGGGGTTTTTTAAAACAAATGTTTTTTAGGTCTTAGCAGTAGGAGGAGGCTTTTGGATGAGTAAAAGGGAGTTGGAAGGGAGGAGTCAGAGGGAAGAGTTTAGAAAGGTTTGTTTTAGGGGATCGGTATAGTAAAGAGGTGTCAGATGATGATGCAAGGAGGGGTAGAGTAGGAGAAAGTCTAGAAAGGGTTATTTTGGGGATCATAGTAGTGGTATGGCGTTTGGGATAAATGAGTGTGGATGTAGAGGATATATTGATAAATGTATAGGATGAGAGATAGGGTAGTGCATTGGAAAGAGTAGTAGAAAGAAGTTTGAGATGAGTCAGAAGGTTGGGCTAGAAGATATATTGAGAGAAGTATAGGCTGAGAAATAGGCTAGTGCCTTGGAAATGCTAAATTAGAAGAAAGTGATAAATATATTGATCCATAAGTACATTGAAAGTATATAGATACATAAAGGAGGTAAGTATATGTAGATTAAAGATATTGATAGAGGCACAGGATGAGAAATAGGGTAGTGCATTGGATATGCTTTTTCAGGAGAAAAGTAGCAGAGACACAGATCCAAGTACATGGAAGGTACATAGATGCACAATGGAAGTAAGTACATGTAGACCAAAGATGATTTTCATTTATTTCTTTTTATTATTATTTTTCTTTTTCTTTCTCTCAACAACATAATTATTCTACATGTTTATACAAAGCAATGCACAAAGATAGGTACATGTCTATATTGAAAACAAATGCTTATATACAGAGGGATATGCTGTAAATTTCTGTTTGCGTATGGTGCTTATGTGGTCCTGTACTGAGTGACCGTAAGTATGAGTGACTGTACGGGTGAGTGAGTGGATGTGTGTGTAGACATAAGAATCAGTGAGTGGGTATGTAGTTATTGGTGTTGGAGTGTCTATGGTTTTGACAATGGCAGTCTGTAATTTAGAGTGGGTGTATCAAAAGTTATATTAGGGTGTGAGAAGATGCATGAAATTATCACATGGATGATGTCATCAGTGATGTCATCAGTGATGTCATTTGAGATGTCATCAGTGATGTCATCAGTGATGTCACTGACCATGTCATGAGTGATGTAATATGTGACGTCATCAGCAGTGCATTGCGGGGGCGCGAGTTATAGATAGCTGAATTAACTATAACGGGGAATTTCACTGGTTTTGTACGAGTGAAATGTCCAACTAACTATAACTCCCCTGAAACCTATGGTTTTTTCAGCGAATTTCAAAGGTTTTTTAAATGCTAATTTTTAACTATAACGTGCCTGAAACCTATGGTTTTTCAGTGAATTTCAAAGGTTTTTTAAATGCTAATTTCTAACTATAACGTGCCTGAAACCTATGGTTTTTTAAGTGAATTTCTAAGGTTTTTTAAATGCTAGTTTCTAACTATTCCTACAGAGGTAGGACGTGTGAAGAAAGAAGAAAAAACGCACAATAAGAAGCAAAAGAAATGCAGAAAGAAGCAATAGAAGTCCACAAAGACGAAGAAAAGTGCAGGAAGAAGCAAGACATGTGCAGAAAGAACAAACAGAGGAGCAGAAAGAGGCCTTGTTGCAAAATCATCCTGTGCCCACAACTTTTTCAGACGGGTACTGGTGGTAACTGACTCTGACTAACCAGGCCTAGAGCCAGTGCTATGCTAAAAAACACTTAGAATACAGTGAAAACACCTACATACACTAGGGAACACTATGCGTTGGGGTACCCCTGTGCTTAGCATGACCTCCTCTGTAAGGCCCTAGTACATAATAGGGCAGGGGGATTAAAACTACCTCTAAGTCAGAGGTGCAGAAATATGCTACTTTAACTAGTAGTCGCGTTTGCAGAGTGGTGGAGAAAGGGTGCTGGGCGTCCAACCAACGCTCAGGAATTCCACTGCGTAGGACTTACAGGAGGGATTCTTGGCCCCCAAACTCCCTCAGGACTAAATTGGACTTCATCCCCTATCCCGTAGTCTGCCACGAGGCACATTTGCAGAGTGGTAGAGAAAGGGGGCCATGGCCTCCAAAGACGTCTTAGCAATCCCACTGTGTGGGACTTACTGGAGGTAACAAGAGGGGTAGTTGGCCCCCAACTATTACCTCCAGTCAGTCCCACCCAGCAGCATTGGTAAGTACTCGTACCAGGCCACGCCCACTTTGCCCACCACTCTACAAACGCACTCCCTGGCACGCTCTTGGATGGGGATTGAAGTCCCCTTCACTGCTGGGGGTCCTTTAGGGGCCAACTAGCCTACCTTTTACCTCCAGTAAGCCCCACGCAGTGGGATTGGTGAGAGGTAGACAAAGGCCATGCCCCCTTTCTCCACCACTCTGCAAACACGCCCCCTGGCGCGTTGTAAGTTGGGGGATTAAGTCCCCTTGAATCCTGAGGGTCCCTGGGGTCCAACTAGCCCACCAGGTACCTCCAGTAAGCGCCACAGAGCTGCGTTGCAGAGAGGTGTAAAAAGGGGCATGGCCTGGACCACCTCTCTGCAACGCAGGCCTGTGGCGCTTACTGGAGGTACCTGGTGGGCTAGTTGGCCCCCAGGGGCCCTCAGGATTGAAGGGGAATTAATTCCCCAACTTAAAACGCGCCACAGGGCGTGTTTGCTCACATGTCACCTCAGGCCCCGCCCCCCTCCCTTTACCACTGTGCAAACGCGCCCCGTGGCGCGTTTTAAGTTGGGGGATTAAGTCCCCTTGAATCCTGAGGGTCGCTGGGGTCCAACAAGCCCACCAGGTACCTCCAGTCAGCGCCACAGAGCTGCATTGCAGAGAGGTGTAAAAAGGGGCGTGGCCTGGACCACCTCTCTGCAACGCAGCGCAGTGGCGCTTACTGGAGGTACCTGGTGGGCTAGTTGGCCCCCAGGAACCCTCAGGATTGAAGAGGAATTAATTCCCTAACTTAAACGTGCCACAGGGCGTGTTTGCACACATGTCACCTCAGGCCCGCCCCCTCCCTTCACCACTGTGCAAACGCGTCCCGTGGCGCGTTTTAAGTTTGGGGATTAAGTCCACCAGGTACCTCCAGTAAGCGCCACAGAGCTGTGTTGCAGAGAGGTGGTCCGAGGCCAGGCCCCTTTTTACACCTCTCTGCAACTCAGCTCTGTGGCTCTTACTGGAGATACCTGGTGGGCTAGTTGTCCCCCAGGGACCCTCAGGATTCAAGGGGACTTACTCCCCTAACTTAAAACACGCCACAGGACATGCCGGAAGTGGGTAACAGCAAACCGGAATCAGTTTCGCTGTTCTACAGAACACAAAGCGATGGACAGAACCCGGCATTTATCTAGTCGTCCCAGTCATGATGTACACAAGCGAACTACAGTACTGGTCTGCTCAAAAGAAAGCAGACACCCCCCCCCCCTCCCCATGCCACCCAGCAGAGGCATTTGACTTCACTTCACCCCGAACAAAAAGTCAAGCTGACCTCATTTCCTCACGCACTGGTTGAAGTTTGTGACCTCTTGAACAGCCCCTCATTGCGAACAGATGCACCTTATTGATGTCTTTGCAGCTTAAATCAAGAGCTGGGCCAGCGATACTGCCTTCATTGACTGCCACATGAAAGGGCCCGTCAATGGCGGCGGGGAGCCCGCGCCTGCAGGGAGTTACTGTGCTGGCTGCAAAAGAAACAGGGCGGAGCTGCAATCCTACGAGTGGAGGGAGCTCGAGAGGCCTCCCCGAAATGCAACAAAATACAATCCATAAAGATAAGAGTCGCACCTGATACCCTTCCAGTCCAATTTTAATAGTAGCAATCAGTGCTTAACCAGTGTGCCATCCTGGGCCCTAGTGCAAGAAAAGTGATAACACCCCCACCACTCCTGCTTAATTATAAAAATACAGCAATAATCAGGGTTTATGGGCCCCTCTGGGCACCCTTGCCACTGTGTTGTAGTGAGCCTCAGCAAGGCCTACCAGTGCTTAGGGGTTCTCCCTTCTCTGCACAGAGTCCTCAGACACTTAGGAAGAAGTTGGCAATAGAAACTGAAATATAAAAGACAGAGTTTATTAAACCTCATGAGGTGGAGCTAACATTCGCACATCACCCTTCAGTAATGTATGAAGTAGCACACTGAATGGAAGGATCCTGGTCCTTTTATACCCACACAGGGGCTCAAATGAAGGCGGTACTAACACAAATGCTGGTTTTAGGCACATATAAGGTCATACAGAGAATGCACAGTCGACAAGTGGGTGGAGCTAACAGTTTCTACTTTTAGTAGACACATCCTGACATTTATAAACTCGGAACAGCTGCAAGCTCAACTGAGCATGTGCCAAGCAAGAGGAACTAAATATAACTTGTCTCTAGGCAGATTTCAAGAGCAGTTGACAGGAAGGTAGGACAGAGCACATGGCGAGCACATGGTAGCACATGGCAGCCAAAATGGCTGACAGAAATACAAAATGAATTCCACAAAGCGGACAATTTAGCCTCTAAATACAGGCTGTCTTCAGTTAATGCTTAACTTAAATGCTGCCAAATTACAACAACTGCACCTGCTGCACCAATGGAAACTACGCCCCCGATGGCAACCTCACCAATACCCAGACCACGGCCAAGTGCATTCAGTGGTGGTTATTTTTAGGTCGAGCCTAGTGCAGCACATGCGCTGCTCTAGGAATCGGCTTCTTGGAATCACTCTGGACTTCGAGCAAGCTTGTGCTCGAAGTAGTAACGTTTCATTGCCCTTTGCGTGTGGCTTTCGCACGCAATTGGCCAAAGGCGGCTTTTTGTCCCACCTTTTCTTAGAATGTTGACGCCTTCGGCCTAGACCTTGCGGTTACGAGCAGTGGCGCGCAGTGTGCCATCTGTTCAGTGTCACATTTCAAAGGTTTTTTGGTCTGCTTCGCGCGGCCTCCCCTACCCCTTTCTTCACCTCCCCTGGCTCCTTTGTGCTTCTTCCAGGAGCCGGCTGAGACAGAAGGCGACGCGCCTGATTCCATTAGTGTTTTACACTTCGCTCATCAGCATGTGTTAATAATGGTAAAACTTTCAAGATCCATAAATTATTTACGCATATGTTCATAATTCTAAAAACGTTCTGCCTAAAGCAAGCACTGCTAACGATTGTTAATGTTCCAAGGAACATTACAACATTGATTCAAGCAATGGGGGAGGGGCCAGAAACAGGGGGCGGGGGTCGAGGCACGGAGACCTGGGCCTAATCCCCGCTTTGTGCAGCTCTGTCACAATTACTTCATCGCCAGCCTCCCTTCACTTTCCGCCAAAAATGTAAAGTGCTAGAAAAGAAACGAAATACTGCCTCTGCAGCTGGACGTCACCTGTGCTTGCCCGTGCTACGGCATTCAAGAGAGGTGCAGCCAGGGGCACTGGAATTATGCTGTTCTTTGGGTGCAAAGTTTTCCGCATAATTATGGATTTACTGTAATTGCCACATACTCTATCATTTGCTGCATAATTTGCTTATTTTCGCAACCACAAAAAATTTGGCTCAAACGGATTAAGAGTTATTAAAATGTTATGTGGCCCTTGGCAAAGGTTGACTGGCCTTACAGTTGCTTTTTACTGCATGCCGGTGTTAAACTGGTACTAATGAAGTGAAACCTTGCATAGCTGGTGTTAACATGTGTAGACATGACAAAATTATGAAGTAATATCCAAATGTGCGGCATTACGTCTTTTATGTTGCCTTTTCTTGCCGCATAATTTTTGCCTGGTCCTTGTCGCATAATTCCAGCTGCCCTCGGTGTAGCTCCTATAAGCACAGAAGGGCACCCAGGGGGCTGGACATAGGACATTGACGGCAGCGCGCGGCACCGGCGCCTCCTCGTCAGCCATGATACCACATCCACAGAATCCCGCCTGACATTTTGGTGTCATCTGTTCGGAACTGCTCCGAGTCACAAGGAAGGCGCTATATATTACACAGAAAGAGGGCCGACCTGTCTTCGCAGTTATGTAAACAAACTTAAACGATGTGTAAGGTCCGTCATAAAGAATGGAACTAGTTGTCCCCTTGACTTGCGGCTCAAAAAAAATCAAACATAACGAGCACGTTGGTATCTACCGCTCACTACCTACTCGCTGAGGCCATGGTAACCCACAGAGCACATGCACCATTTGTATGTGCACATCACTCAATTATATAGCTCGGCATGCAAAGCAGGCGCTTCAAAGCGCTGTAGTTAAGCTATCACATAGTAACCCGGGTAGGTAGAGGAGCTATGTAATGTCATGCGTGTGTACACCCAGGTGACCTGCCTCTCTTCATAGGCATGCCGTGCACAACATCCCAAGGCAAGGCACCCGGCTGGTACGGACCCCGGCAGCCACTCGTTGTCGTGAACAAGAAATAAAGCCCCCCCTCCTTCAGCCAGCCACAAACTTTTCTTTCTTTAGCACAAACTTTTCATCTCTCTTCGAACATGCCCGAACTACGAATCATTTGTGTAGCGCTTACGCCTCCGAAAGACCACAAAGCACTGACATTTGGCTCAAGCGGCGGAGATACCTGCAGTCAAGCTGCGCGATTGGGCTGTTATGTTGTGTGAAGTTGCCCCAATAGGACCACAGGGCAGAGAAGGGGGCATCAGAGAGGGCCGCCAGTAGGGTCTGGAGTTCAGTGAATATACCTAATGAGAGTAATCAACATTCAAAAAGTGGCCCTCATTTGCACCTTGTGGACTGCGTTTTTAGTCTGTATTATCGCAGCTGAAACTCCTGTTTCCTTCTGAATTCTTCAACATTATGACTTGTTTGTTTGGCCATCACACTGTCTAGCGTATGATGGCCCCTCCTTCGTCTTCCGTTTCCCTTTATGGGGCTGTGCATCTGGAAACAATCATAAAAATGTTGCTCTGGCGAGTGTTAACACTCCCAAGGAAACTTTATCCCCGCTGTCCAAACCTTCCTGGCCGTGGTTACTGCTTCTTAGTGTGCCTTCTAGGCTGAAGGCCCCGTCGCCCTCTGCAGAGTAGTTTTTTTTTACTTCCATGCTTGTTTAAGAAAGCTGCTGAGCTGGTTGCCCCCTCCTGCCCCCCACGTCAGAGCCATGGCATCCCTGGATTGCCAGCCACTACTTTGTGTGAGCAGCGGCGACGCGAGGGGCCGCTTGCCACTGCACTTGGTAATGAGAACAAAGGCGGCAGATGTCCCACCAGAATCGGGCTGTAAATCGGTCTTTTCCAGTTGTGGGAGAAAAGACTCTCACTAAAACTGCAGAGCTCGCACACTCAGTCCGTTTATTTTTCCTGTTTTTTTAACCCACAAGTGTGTCGTTAGCAGCATGGGGGAAGGAGGGCAGGGAATGGTAATTTTCTGGACTTTTTACACTTCTGCAGAGTATTAATTCAGTTTGCATAAATCCTTGTTTCTAACACAACAACGAGAAAAGGCGAAGTCGAGGAGCTTTGTGACAGACAGGAAGGACCTGTTCACACTGTGGGGCATATTATCAACGTAATTATCGCCGCTTTAGCTGGACTTTTTCCCGCTAAAGCGGCGATAATTCAATCGCCCTATTAGCAAGCTGTCGCTAACTGCTGTTAGCGACAGCTTCTAGGCGATAGCGACCGGGTTGGGTGCCGCTTTGCATGCCAGCGATATTTATCGCTAATGGCATGCAAAGTAGGCGTTCCCAACCTAAAAGCGACTGGAAACAGTCGCTAAGGTCGCTATCGCCTATTAGCGAGGCAGGGGAGGTGATTAACGAACCAGCGCTAAACACGTTTAGCGCTGGTTTGTTAACGCCTGGTCCAGACCTGATTTAGCCATGTAATCCAATGGGAGGTGGATTACATGGCTAAATCCCCCTCGCCCTATTAGCAAGCTAACACTGGTCACAGTGTGAATATCGCTTGTTTTCAAGCGATATTTACACTGTTCTCCAGGGTTTCTATCGCTTTGGAGATAAGCGTTGCTGATAGCACGCTATCTCCGCGATAGAAACCTGCGATAGCCGGCGATAATTATCCTAGCGCTAACTGCGCTTAGCGATAATTATCGCCGGTTATTGCTAATAGGCCCCTGTATTTTTTAGTTTATCTCCCAAATTATGCACCCCTACTACCCATATTAGGGAATTTGTGGGGGGATGCAGGGAAATGTAAATCTTCCCCTGTCTGACGTAAAGCTGCCCTTGTAGCTTGCCACTCCTAGAATCGTGCAACGAAAGTAGGGTGCATTGTGTAATTTATTCACACGCGTGTAGACTAGCTTTAGCTGAACAGCACCTAACGTAGTGACTCAACCATACGAAGTGCTAAAGCAGGAGGTCTGAGTGGCAACGAGATGCAAGCAGGGCAAAAAGTATGTATTCTGACAGTTGTCACGCGAGATGCGATTCACAAGACTGTGGTAGCGTTTTTTTGCTGCAGTTTTACATAGCGCGAACTCGCCCCGAGGGTATCGGAGCGCTTTACATGAGCACCAGTTACATTGCACAAGGACAGTAGTGGGTGCCTGTCTCTGTCAACAGTTCCCCCTCCCTGGGCAAGCAGGGGTCCCCATAAATCAATAGTAGTGCTGTGGTTCTCACGTGGCCATCTGCAGCCCGGCACTGGACTGCTGAGAGAGTAAGCCTTACACCGTTTCTGCGCAAGCCTCCACGTCAAAATCCACACAAAAACAGTAAATTCTGGGCTCGTCCTCCCCCACTAACGGGCTGCGGCTGTTTGCGCCGGCTCTCTGTGTACAACAGCTTGATAGCTGCCTGCAAATATTGCATTTTGTATCACCAAAGGAGATTAATATTGCATTAACTGTATTTAACATTTTCTTAAGCGCCAGTGATCACAAACGGAGAGGCTTCCTGGGCGCCGGTGCTTGAGCTGAACGTATGCATGTTTTAAAGAAAAGAAAAAAGGATAGTTTTTTTTTGTTTTGTTTCTGATGTTTTGTTGTAATGTGGCGGCGTGGGCAGAGGTCTTTGAAGGGGAGCCTGCCCTCAGTGTCTGCTTCAAGCTTCCCTGCTCTGTCTGGAGATGCCCGAGGAGCTGCCTCCATTAAATGCTTATTGTCAACGCTTCAGTGAAGGGGGAAGATGTCTCTTGTAAGTGAATTTCCTGGGATGAGTGCTGTCAACTCTGTTTCGGTCTGATCAATACATGTGAAAGGTTGTAAAAATTATGTGACCTGTGGAAGCGACTCTGCTGCTCCTGTAATTGTTAGGGCCTGGGACCACTTTTGTGCACAGTGTTTCTGCACAGTGATCGCCTTTACAGTGAGGTAGAGACCTGTTAGCCTTGTGCTATCTGTGGGTGACTACTGCATGCAGGGCAGTCCCCTTTTAAAGATTGCTGGGTGGCTCAGTGAGCTAAATTTTGCTGCTAATTATTGGCACAGGCTCGTGGCGCTTCAATACTAAGCGCTACACAACCTAAGATCAAACCCGTTGTACTTTCATGCAAACCTACACGGCGGCCGCGCTTGTTTTTCTCTGCTCTCTCCCTCTAAGTACCCCCTACCCCTCCATTCTGTGGCCTCTTTATCCGGTCTCAGGGTACCACTCTCTCACTAGCCTTTTCCCCAGTCTCTCTCTTCGCACTGCTCTCGCTCTCCCACATCCGGCCCTCCCTCCCTGCCCTTACTCCACCCCCTCACCCCTCCACACCCTGTGTCTGTGAAGTCAGCTGGCATACCCTCTTGATGCACGTGGATTCTGGCCGTCTCTCACTGAGGGTGTCTATTTTAAGTGAAAGTCGATGACATTATCTAAGGCACTGGAGATTACACTGCGCGAGTAAATCACTCATTCACCAAGGGAGGGGCGCGGCCCCGCCCCACAGCGCCGCCTGACGCCCAGCACATGCTCGTGGCGCTTCAATACTAAGCCTGTTGACTAACCACAGACCGCAAATGATGAGCAAGCAACGCCCACAACTAATGGCCTTAAGAGTGCCTTACTAAAGCGTGCCCAGAATAAGAGCGTTATGGGTGATAGTCCAATGTTTCTAAGCGCTATTCAAATTCCAGTAACGTAATCAAGACTACAACTCACAGAATGCATGAAGGTAGTTCAGGAACACGCCTCTTTTCTGTCCTACAATTATCTTATGAAAACACACTGGTTCTGGAACTCCTTGCTGCAGCTGCATAACACCCTTTCTGTCTGCACAGGAGTGTCTGTCAATAAGATCTACGAAGCTTGTCTTACGTGAGCTTACGTGTACCATTGCACCACAAGTACCCAGCTTCCCGTTCCTGATGCTTTACGTGCGCTTTTGCCTCAAGTGCAACCATCCTCCACATGTGCCAATAGCTATGGCTAAACACTTATAAGGTCCCAAAGGCGAGACCTATTGGCTATGCCAATGCTTGTTTTCCCTGGTATCGCATGCCCAACTATGGTAGATTAGCCACTGACCCGTAATTTATGCCCCGACTGCCTGCCTATGGTCTGGACTAGCATAGAGGCCTGCAGCTTTCATCCCTGCAATCAACGAGTGTACCACCCCAGCTCTTACTAACCTCACGGGGATTAAAGGATGAACTGACCACAGTGATTCAAACCCGTGAATAGCTGTTGCACAAAGGCCTCGGCAGCAGGTGCTCAACCCGCGGAGCTAACCAGGCCTTTTAAAAACTAAAAACACGGGCATCTGCCACTATTCTTGCACTATATGGCGAGCTGGATTTTAAGGAGCCCAGATCCTATGTAATATTGTTTTGTGACGATAACCACTGAAAGGACCCAAAACTGTCCATGCACAGGAGCTTACAGGGCACTGCAATATGTCGGGCCATTGACTGGCACAGGACAGCCGAAACGTACTGCCGGTCGTTCAAAGCCACCCGGTTCTAACTCTAGCACCGCATTCCCTACACCAGTACCCACCGGATTAAAATGATGTGAAAACAGTGAAGAGATGCCCTGGCATGTTTACACAGTGGTAAGAGCATGCAGCGGCGTGCCATCCTCGGTTCAACATCCAAAGAAAAGAGCCCACGTGACCTGCAGCCCAGGAATTCGAACAGGGGGCTGTGAAGGGGGCCATTCACTTGACAGGGGAATGGGCAGGTTGTGTCTGTGGGAATAAGCAGCCATGAACCGTGCCTTTATGGACCATATGCTAACGGCTACTGCCTACAAAGACATGGCTCCGGCACTGTTTATATGGCTCCAACTGCGGTGTTAAATTCATGTCCAGATTAGCAGGCCTGGTAAGGTACACAACACGGACGGCTTACTGCGACGGGGGCACAAACACGGCCCATGTGCCGCCAATCTCTCCTCTCTTCCATTCGGCATTTTAAAAGGTGGCACGACGGACGCTGTGCATCCAAGGGGCTAAACATTCTACAAAGATGGGGGAATGTATATAATTCCATTACTCTGAGTTCACGCCCCCTTGTTCTGATTATTACACCCACCCCCCTTCATTACTGGAAAGGACTGTAGAGGGAGGCGGACAAATGAGCCTGTGAGAGTTTGGTATTCCAGGTGGAAGCGGTCCTTGATGATGCGTTAGATGCCCGTCTAGGGCAGGGGCATGCTTTTAAACTGGTCGGCTTGCAACCTGTCTGAGGGTGGGGGGGTCGTAACTCATATGTAGTGAGAGGAACAAGGACAGAGACTTACAGAATGGAATGCTCTGCATTCACGCGCTCCTGGAGGTGTACATGTTCCTCAACCAAAAGGCACCTATTCTATCATCCTAATAAGGATGAAAGTTTGAACCAGCTCACTGAGATTCGACCCGGACAACAAACTCTGCCAACTATTCCAGCACCAACACTTCCGGATGATTAAAGCCGCACAATCTCCAAATAAAGGCGAAAAAAAAAATCTCGAGTTTATGTAATCTCTACTCTGATTTTTTTTTAAGACAGAAAATGGTGTGAAACCCCCAGCTATGGTGCTAGCCATTTGCATTGGAAGCAGTCGAAAGTATCGGGGTTAAATGCAGCCCAGAGCTACATGTCACCTAATAGGGCCCTAAAGCGGCCCCCCTCTCCACAGTATACAAATGATTACATACATAAATACAATGGCGTGGATTGCTCGCATACTGGCCTTTACAAGGATTCAAAGATGTACCCGTGCTGCTCTTTGCATGACACACGGGGCAGACGTCACCGAGCATTATAGCGCCCGCACCACACCTCCGGGGGTTTGCCTGTGCAGCGCGCGCATGGGACACCGCACTGATGCCGGTGGAGGGGGTTTACATGACTGCACTTTAGAGCTGCCTGGCTGCTTTTTCTGTAGAAGGGGGTCTATGTGGATGCCCCCTCGCTGGGGTGTCTGTCAGTGTCCCCTTATAGGACCGGGTGACCTGCTGCGCGTGAGCCTCCGTGCCGGTACGACTCTTACCTCCCCTCCCCCCCATTACGGTTTGGACGGCAACCTCCAGCTCCTCTGCCTTAACACACGCACATGTGCTGCAGACAAGGGACCCCCCTCCCCATAAGACGGGGCCCGGACTGGAGGGAGATACGGTTATTAAACAGTTAAACTGACACTTCTCCCATCACCGGGACACCATCAGGCACTACAGTTTGCCCAACTTCAGATGGGCAAATTACCTCAAAAAATGATAAGACCGCTTAAAAAATATTAATACGTAGGCTATCCATAAAACCCTGAAGGCGGAGTTTCCACAAACATTGAAAAGTAAAAAAAATATGATGAAATCAATTAGTAGCATCAGAAAACATGGGATGAAATGTTTCAGAAATGAAACAAGCTTTCCCTTGTGCTCACCACTTTGTTGTATGTTACCAACTCCCCGTGCGTGCTGGAAGCTACTCGCTGGCGGTGCAAGTTTCTGCTCCGATCACGGGTAAAGTTCTTAAAAATCCACCAAGAAGTGCTCCAGCCTCCTGCCGAGAGAACGCTTACCTTCTGCGCTCACCACACATCCGCTGCCCGGGCTTCATCAGGGGAAGAAGCAGCCCGTGTCCGTCCAGAGCACAAGCAGTAGCATGTGCGAAGCACCCTTCCCAGCCTCCGCGGCACTCTGTTAGAGAATACACTGGCGGCCGTTTAAAATCACCTCTCACTCGCCCATAACAATGATAAGTTAATGACGCATTCCCCCCGGGACCTGGCCCACCCGGGGGCTTAATTACAAGGAAGCGCTGGAGCCTGCACTTCGTTTCTCGGCCGTTTTCGGGCACCGGAGCGAATTCGGCCAATTAAAAAAAAAAATGCTTTTATGGGCCCTGGGGGTCCCTGTGGGACCCCCCTGAGCAGGCCTAGGGGGTCAGGGTGTTTTTACCCTGCCCCCTTTTCTTGTTTTAATATCTTTTTCCTCACCTTTTCTTTCTCCCTCGGTCGGAGCACAAGATGGCTGCCAACACTTCCTGGTTTGAAGTGTTGGCAGCCAATTAGAGCCAAGCTCGTGCTCGGAGGGTTAGGCTCCGCCCAGATATCGAAACTTTTTATTTTTTGAATATCTCAGGAACTACTGAACGGATTTACACCATTTAACAAAAAGGTCTCTTTCTGAAACAAGGGCTACCTTTTTGCCAAATTTGGTGTAATTCCGTTCAGCAGTTCGGGCTGTAGCCGTGTCTAAAGTTTCCTATGAGAATTAACATGGAGAAAACACGTTTTGGGACCCCCCTATTTTCTCGGCTCCCGCTTGCCGAATCACCCCGAAACTTTGAAGACAGGAGCTGACCGGAGCCGGCTACGAATGTTTAAAATTTCGCGAAGATTCGTCATCTGGCGCCAAAGTTATTGGGAAAATAAAAACCGCTTTTCCTATGGAAACTAGGTTCTAACTATAACTATCTACTGGCGACCACCAGTAGATAATATATAAATATATATATATATATATCACACGAAAGATCCCCACGCTTGAAATGAGGAAACACGAGCCACTCCAATAGTTTTACAAGGTATTTAATCTTCAGGCAGAAAAATACGCGTTTCAACCGCACAAGCGGTCTTGATCACATGACACCCAGCCGGGGTCATGGAACTTTTAAAGGGAACATCATTGGTTGTAAAGTGAGTCTACGCATAGACACAAAGAAAATACTGTGTGAAATGTGCACACATTCTGTATGTTCATTTAAAAAAAGTGAAAAGAAATTATTAACAACAATTTGTCATTTGGCGTCAGCATACATTTAAACATGTTGCATATATACAGCGGAAAAGTCTGCCATTGAGCATGGGTAAATTTGCTAATTATAAATGGTTCAAGGGTATAGTACCCACATGAATGGAACAATTATAATGTACTATCCACAGTGTGCCCATGTTCCAGGCTGTCACATTGCGTCACAGAGTGAAAAACAGAGTGAAAAACCGTAAAGGGTGTAGTACCCAATTGTATATATATATATTCACTGAGAAAAAAAAACTAAGGTTAAAGTAGCGTTAACGTTATAATTAGGTGAAATGTTCCGTAACAATGTACCATTTTAAACTCTAAAAACCACTGAAGTTCACCAGTTATAGTTATAGTCATCTCAAGTAACTATAACTCATGCCCTATGGTAACTAGAACTCGCACCCTCGCCATGCACAGTTTTCTCATCAATAATTTCACTGCAAATGTTGCAGTGATATTACCATTGATGTCAAAGAAGATGTTATGAGTGATGTAATATGTGGAGTAGCAATGCATGGTGAGGGCGCAAGGTTTAGTTTTACCTTAGGGCCTGTGTGAAATACCTTGGACCATGGCACTTAATTTTTTTACAAATTATTCACGTAGATATATTGACCTAATAACTTATCTCACTGGCTAACATATCGAGAGAAGAGAAGAAGAGAAGAGAAGAGAAGAGAAGAGAAAAGTGGAGTGCAAAGTGTGTATTCTTATGGGACTGGTGCTCTGCAATTTGAACAGCTGTGAAGTGCCCATTTTTAGCTTCGGCAGTATATTTTAGTTGACACCCTGGGATGTTGTGTTCTGTTTTTGTATTTCCCCTCTCGAGTCTCTTCGCGTCTTTGGCACAGAGGCACTTACTTACTCTTTCTAAATCAAAGGTCATTGATAGAAAACAGCCCATCTGCCTCAGACAGCCTAGCTATTTAATATGGACGCAGAGTGAGGCTCTTGTTTTGTATTCCTAGTTCATCGTTTGCAGATGAGCTTTGCATAAATTATGCACATTTCAATTTAATCTTTCTTGCGATTCCGGCTAATTTTATCTCGCTGTTCAGTACAATTTAACTCCAACATTCAATTGAGACGCATTTCTCGAGATAAATCCCACCGTGCTCTGCTCTTGCCCTGAAGAGGAATTCAAAATCTGTTTTCCATCTCCCTATACCCCAAGGTCAAGGTGTTTTATTAAACGAGGGAAAATACATTATTATTGTGCTGTGGGTAGCTTCCTTGTCCCACCTTGTCCCACCTTCTCCTGCCCTCAATATTGAAGAGATAAGCAAGAGTTAAAGGCATGACCTGATGCTAAAGGTGTGTTTTTTTTCTCACAGGCACTTGTTTTAATGCAAAATATAAATGACTGTGAAAAGAACACCCAGATACATGGATTGTCATCATGTAGGAATCGAACACCAGTCACGATGCCGGGTGCATGCTGGTAGTGGCTAACATTAGCCCCGCTGCCTCCGCGGTGCGCGGGCCAAGTTCCTGCACCCTTCACACCCCCCCCCCGAAGCACACTGCACAGGCGGAAGGCCCCTGGCCTGAGATCTCCTGGCTGGGTGGGAGGGACAATTTCGAAGACCTGTAGAAAAGTGTGTATACATCACCCAAAGTCTAGTTACTAACCGTTGTTGAACTGTTTGCAAATTGCTTTTGTCAACCTAGATTTTAAGACTATAAATGGATTTTTAGGTCCATTTCTCTGAGGTTTTATATACTGCAAACCTGGTCCAAGTGCATTAGAGGACTCTATAGCGCACCAGCATATGTTACGGGGCCATATTATCAAGAACGACGATAACATTATTGCGGCGATAAGGGGCTTGATAATATGCCCTATAGAATTCCAATAAAAGCCCAGGTTCTGGTGTGAAGGACATCAAACCTGGGCTTCTATTGGAATTCTATAGGGCATATTATCAAGCCCCTTATCCCCGCTTTAGCTGCAGTTTCCTGCCGCTAAAGCGGCAATAATGTTATCGCCGTTCTTGATAATATGACCCACAGGTTTTTTTAGGCACGTGGAGATTTGATGATTTGCCCAGAATCACAGGATGTTGAGCTGAGATTCAAGCATGGCTTCATAATCGGCTGCTCTAGCTGCCATCCCAGATCTCGTCCTCCTTTTAATTTCTCGGAAGAGCAGGAAACGATTCTGTGCTACAAATAGTAGAATTCCATTCACCCTAATGGAAAAGATGTTTATTAAAATTAAAACAATTTTTATGAATTTTACTGAAGCATAAAATAAGTGCGCGTCTTTAAGACCAATTTCAGCCCTAATGTAAATATGAGTTTGCACTCTTTCCATGCTGGAACGGGTCCATGCTGCAGTGACCCTTAGTGTGCCCTTTGCACTCCCTGGCACTGCCCTTGTGACCCCCGGCTCAGAGGTGGTAAAAGATGCGCCAAGAGCAGAAAGGAAACCCTGCTCTCAAGAGCGATTTTTATATTCAGCAGCTCGTATTGGGAGCAGGATATTAAGATATCAGACCTGTAAAACAAATTCAGCAGTGCAATGCGCACTCTTCTGCATAAATTAAAAAATTACATTGGTAAAAAAATACTTTTAAATAATATGTCACTGGGTTTCATTATTTCGAATACATGAAAACTGGTGGATTCATCTCTAAGCTGACCATATCTGATAGCGATAGTGGCTAGCAAGTGATCATAATCAAAATATTTAAGGATGAGGAATAAAAATCTATTAACATGATTCATATTCAATATATTTCCTATATGAATGAATACAAGTCGATATAAGCACTATTTTACATCTTTTGTACGTCTTCCAATTTTTTTACATATATATTTTCTTTTTGAGGTATGTACTATGGGACCGGTAAACCATAAATATTTGTGGAATAAATCATTTTTATTCCTAGTGTTGTCCTGCGTTTTCGTGGCATTCCAGAATCTTCCTCGGAGAACACATAGGGACTGATTACCACTATGGCGGTCCATAGGACCGCAGTAGTTGCTGTGATGGGCCTTTCCACCACCACACTGCGGCACCCTGCGCCGCATTACGAGTGTGGCGGTTGAACCGCCCCAGGACCGCTGCAACCACCGGGGATCCAGGATCCCGTGGCGGTCTCGCAGCGGTCAGAAGCAGTAGTATGCTGGCGGTACCACAGTGGCACCACCAAGCATATTGCGAGCTGCCTCAATGCCACCCTTTTCATGTCGGTGAGACTGCCATGAAAAGGTTTGCGGTGAGGCAACAAAGGGGGCCCGAACAGGGCCTCCTTGTGCCTCTGTGCCTTGGGGGGAGGGGCATGCAGGGGGGCACATGTTGTGCCCCCCTGTAAATATGCACCCCCAGTTCCTGCACGGGAAGCAATGCACGACATGGTGCATTACTTCCCGTGCAAGAACGTGCTGCGGCGGTGCCTACCTAAGGCTCTACTATGCGTCTCAGTCAGGCACAGCCGTGGGACCGCCACAGCACCGTTTACCTGCCAAGGATTTGAATCGTAATCCAATGGGCGGTGTGAGAACGGCTTTGGCGGTCCTCCTGTTGAGCTCTGGTGTGGCGCTCCATAAGAGGGCCGCCAAAGTCGTAAGCAGGACCATAATGTTTCATGCAATACAGAGAGAGTGGGTAATGTTCCTGTCACGCCAGCCCTCGATTTAAAAAAGACTGTAGATAAAATAGACATTTATCTGTGTTAGCAACAGTCATGTTATATATAAGATTTGCAGTTATGGAGTTCTTCATTTCAGCAGTGTTAATAATTGGGATGTTATCAGGGTCAATGTCATGTAACATCGCATCCTGGGAAGATTCAGAGTACGCTATCATGTGATGGAACTTCCTGTGATGTCACTGGATTTCAGTCGCGGCTCCTGGAGGGAGTGCTGCGGGTCGGTGGGGCGGGGTAGGTGCAGGGTGGGGGGTAGTAAACTCTGGCATACAGCCGAACGGAGTTAAGTACATAAATAAATAAATAAAACGAATTACATTGCGCACACCGCATCGCCATTTGGCGATGCGGCGCGCGCAATGTAATTTGTTTTATTCATTTATTTATGTACTTAACTCCGTTCTGCCGTATGCCGGAGTTTACTACCCCCCCCCCGCCCCACAGCACTCCCTCCAGGAGCCGCGACTGCTGGATTTAATAGGGTGTGCGATGTCTCTTCGGCTACCTCTGGCATTTTGCTGAATCACGTACATGAAAGTGTCTCATTCGCACAGGCACTTTGCAGCCTGCATGGAGCACAAATGCTTTGCTTTATCTGTTAAATTTAAGTGACAGCACAGCCAGGCCTTGAAGAGAGATCACCATACTAATGGGTATCCATCGAAATAGCACAAACATATAATTTTCAAAACGAAAGCGTGCATGACCTGAGGTTATTTTACCAATCAGGCGGTTGTGTCGAAAAAAATGGATTGATATAGTCCTCGGTTGTTTTTTTTCCATTAATTTGTCTCCATACAACATCTGCAGAAAACACCAGACGCCCTCAATGCAAAAACCACAAACACATCAAATGAAATATGTGTTTTAGTTTCCATAAATTGCAAATTGACTTGGCTCCTGCATTAGCACACAGGGGAAGCATGACGCTCAGATGAATAGTGTTGTTAGAAAACATTTCCTGAAATGAGTTTAATTAAAATTCTATTACTGGTGTAATAGGCTTTGCGATTTGCTTTACAGATTAACCCCATCAAGTAATGGAAATGGAGCAGTTATTCAGTTTCACCGAAGAATTACGCACTATAACAAATTATTGGGAAGATGTATGGAGGCATGCACTGCCAAATGCAGCGACTGCTTGGTGAGGGCTGCTTTTCAGTGACTCTGTAAATGGCTCACATAACCACTGTTCGCGCTGCTTCTGCTTATTTTGTATAAGAATAAAAATGGAGGCCCAATGTTTTTTGACTCCGAAGTCTGCCGCCAGTGCTGCGGAAGTTCAGGAATGACTAGTTCCAAGGGTGTCTTGTGTTGATTCCACCGAATGCCTCTTTCATCCACCACCATACACTGCCTTCCCCTTTATCTCTCCCTTTCAGGTAACCCTGGGCGTAGTTCGCGTAGTAGTGCTACGCGTAGCTACGCGAAGTGCACTTCGCACTACGCGAGCTACGCGTAGCACTACGCGAACTGCGTAGTGCGGTAGGAAATGCTGTTCGCAATTATTGCATAGTGCCGGATGCTTGTCCGCACTGTGCAATCATTGCAAACGGCATCTTGCACAGTGCAAGCGGTCGTTTTCTGCCGCTCGAGTAGATTTGTACTCGAGCAGCAGTTTTCTCAACGCGGACTGGTAGTTTCTCATCGCGAGCGGTCGCGAGCATACGCGACCACTCGCAATGAGAAACCTGACCTCCCAGCGTTGAGAATCTCGCCGAGAGGTTTATTTTCCACGCTTGCGATCGGCAACTTGATGTTGCTGATCGCGAACGAGGAAAAAGTCTCGCCGGGATGTCATTTTGCTCGCTCGCGGTTGCCAACTTGACATTGAGGACCGTGAACAAGCAAAAAATGCCCGCTACGCTACGCGTTTTTGCACTGTGCTACGTGCAATTCGCGTAGCGCGTAGTTGCGCAAGCTACGCAAACTACGCGAGCGTAGCGTAGTTTTCCGCCCAGGCCTACTTTCAGGCTATTTTTCATCCCTGCTTTCCCCATTTGATCGCTATTTTCCTTTTCAGTTTTTCCCTCTCTCGTTCTAGGTGAAAGTTTGATGATGAAAACTGAGCTCAGTCCTAAACAAGCATTTGCCATGCAATCGGTCTCGCCTTTGGGACCTTATAAGTATTTAGCCATGGAGAAAAAAGAATACCAATTTGGTGATTAAATAGTTACAGTGTGTGCACAGATGGAACTAATTTTAAAGCTTATTCAAAACTCCCACACCCTGCCTGCCCAAAGTAATGTTATGAAATTAAAGGATCGTTTAGAAACCCACAGCACTGCAAATAAGTACATTGTTAGGCTTAAAACTGAACATGTATGGGTTAAATATGTATTTATTATCCTTAGCAAAACAAGGGCCAGGGAATAGGTTCCGTGTGTTGGAAGGAAAAATAAAAGGCCCTATTGGCAAGTGGGGATGTTTGGACAAAATATTGATGTAAAAATATCGGGAGACAGAATATTGTGACGCACAAATATCATGAGGCACAGATATCGTTGACATGAATATCCTTTTTGAGGTAAGTAATATCATTTTAAATGATATTGAAGTATTTAATATCGTTTTCAATATTATAGTCATTACAAATATTGTTTTTTAATTAATTGATTGTGTTTTATTTGATATTTTAATTTTATGTGTTACTATTGCTTATGTAAAGGTTATTTTTTTATACCTTGCAATTTTAAGACATTTTGAATGTTATATTTAATTTTTAATAGTAGTTTATAGCCTTGTACTAGGTTGTTTGGTTTATAAGGATATAGGGTGCAAAGTTAATTAGTTAATAGTAATTATGAATTATTTAAGAAATATTATTTAATTATAGTATTATGTAAATTGCGGAAAGCTGATTTACTTTTGTTATATGTTATGTGTGGGCTGTGAGGTTTGTAGGGGCATAGGGTCAGAGATTAGTTAAGTTAACTAAGTAATAATTAATTAACAATTGATTAATAATTGTTAATTAATTATTTAATTGATTTTATTTATATACTTTATGGAATACTTATTTTTTTTACTTATATTTTTGTTATGGACTGCTAAGTTTGTAGGGGTGTAGAGTGGGAAAATAATTAAGTAATAATTCATATTTGTTATTATTTGTAAATGTATTATTTATTGAATTTTAAATATTTAAATTATGGAATACTTACTTATTTTAAATATATTGTAGATGCAGGCTGCTAGGTTTGTGGGGGCATAGCCTGAGAAGTTAATTAAGTGATACTTAACAATTAATTATTAATTGTTCATTAATTATCTAATTGAGTTTAAATATGTAAATTATGGAATACTTATTTTTTTAAATTATTTTTTATGTGAGGGAAGCTAGGTTTGTAGGGTACATGGTGGGAATTAATTAATTAATAATTGAATAACAATTATTTATTAATTGATAATTATTTATTTTATTGAGTAGTAATTATGTAAATGAAGAATTGTTTTTACTGCTTATATATTTTTTACGTTAATTAATAATTTTTATATTGAGTTTAATCTTTTTTCTACATTGATGGTGTTACTTATATACGTAATGTATTTGAAGTGAAGTACTTTTCCTACTGTTGTTTAGACTGCATTAGGAATAGTAAAATTAACCTCTTTGCAGTCAACACTTTTCCTATTGTTAAATCCCACCCCACTGCAATCTAATGCTTTCCTACTGTTTCACAGACTGGAGTTGGAATAGTAAATTTTACCCCTCAAAGTCCAACACTTTACCTACTATTGTGCTGTTTGGAGTGGGAGTAGTAAATATCCCACAATCCTGGCACTGGCCTGGTGTGTGGAGGGCCGGATTACAAGGCCCAGAGTGCCTGAGAGGCTGAGGACACAAGAGCGAATCTCTGAGCCAGTTGGGTGCTTCAAAGAGGCCGCATCCCTCCCACAGTGCAGGACGCGCCTGGGCAAAGATCGGGCCCGTCTTTGCCCGCCATTGGCCGAAAGAGGCCGGGCTGGGGCACCTCTCTTGGCCCGAGCATCTGGTGCACAAACAGCGGGGCCCCTACTATTGTGGAAGGTAAGACGCCCTTGGAGGTTTGAATATCATGGGGAAAAAAAAAGTTGCCACCCCACCGGAAAAGAGAATGACAATACTCCCTCACAATCAACCATCACAAATGATCTTTCCACCAGAGAGCACCTTCTACATGAAGATCTTGGAGAATATTCCACCTCTACTTCCGGGGCATTGCGAAGACACTGAGAACTTAATGCATAAAATCGCACACTGGATGCGTGTGAAGTCTGCCTTTTATGGAGATTTGCATCACAAGATTTTGCTTTACAAGAGGGGGGAGATGGTTTTGCCCCTCTAAAAAGACTTGAAAGGGTGACTTGAGGTCAATTTCAAGGATCAGGGGCTAGTACATTTTGTGCTACAAGGTCTGCACTATTTAGTAGATACCCATGAGGAAATCAGAGCTGAGACACTTGGGGCCCAATTCTGATGCGGTTAGGAAATCTTCCTGATCGAATCGGTTTGGAAATGGTTTCCGACCGACTCGGATCGGGAGAGTCCGACCTACCGAGTATGATGCATCCGGATGCTTCCAGATACGATTTGGTTGGACTCCCATTGACTTCTATGGGAGCCTATGTTCCTAACCGCATCGTAATCTGGCCCTTGGTCGGGAAGACACGTTCCCGATCCGATTCGGAAGGAGCAAATGCCGTTAGGAGGTCTTCCTAACCGCATCATAATCGGGCCCTAGGTGGGAATGCTTTCCTAACCGCATCGGAATCGGGCCCATGGTTTGTTCTATAAACCTTCATCCATAACCCAACCTAATCACTCAAGAGCCCATAGCCCACAGATTCTACAAGTACAAAACCTAAATCTACTCAAATATAGTGCTGTCAAACCGCTTTGATCCCCTGAGCTAATAGGCATGATTGACTGACAACCCTCCGGCATTGAGACAAACAGCCTAGATGGATATCGAGGGGTTCTGCATTATACTAGCTTGGAGGGTCAGCCACAAGAGACACGGCCTAGCCTGGCCACTCTTTCTCTGAATAATGGGTTAGATTCCAATGATCCATCAAAATAACTATCTTTGATCTCTTGGAACATTCCGGGAGCATGTACAAAGTTAAAAAACCCTGACTGGTCAAAGTTTATTTCAACTTTTGATATCTATCTATCTATCTATCTATCTATCTATCTATCTATCTATCTATCTATCTATCTATCTAACTATCTATCTATCTATCTATCTATCTATCTATCTATCTATAGATATATCTATAGATAGATAGATAGATAGATAGATAGATAGATAGATCCAGCACAACATCTCCATCGACGAGGGCCCCCAACCCTACAGGACGGCTTCAGCTGCAGAGACAGAGCTTCCAATAAAAACAGAAGAACAAAGAAAACGCCTAAGCACAAATTCAGAAAGCAACCCAGTGTTCATTCCCTGATAGCAACAGGCAGCAAAATCACAGTCCTATTCTATTTCAGCCTTGATCACAGGTGAGCAAATCAGTGATGCATAGTACCCACGTGCTTATATATCCATACTGACACATGACACAATAGCAATAATCCAGGAAATGCCATAATGCACCTGAAATACGAACTTTGTGCTTCAGTGTGAAGTATTTAATAATCTTGCCATGTGGTGTCAAATCACTGCAATAGTTCAAACCATCTTAGTTAAGGTGCATACCGTTTCTTCAGAATAAAGTGGCCAAATGGATATTGAAAAGTTCATAATTATCTTAAAGTCATTGCTCATCATTAATGCTTCCTTGAGCAATACACTGTCTCTTAAAATGTAGGCAGTCCAGAATCGCCAAGAGGAGGTGATTTCCCCCTCTCTCATCTCCTTTCCTCACCTCTGTGTTCCATGATGCCAGGTTAAATCTATAATCCTGCACGTGGGCGAGTGAGTCATGCCCCCCAAAATATATTCAGCACAACATCTCCATCAACAGGGGCCCCCAACCCTACAGCGCGGCTTCAGATATATTGTTCCATATTATTATATGTAAAATATAAAAATATAATATATTGTAAAATTGTAAAATAAACGTTGTATTAATTAATATCTATATATTTGTATATTCATAGCAATACATTTAAAATATAAAAAATATTGTAAAATAAGTATTTGCATTAACTATGTTACACTATTTGTGTGTATGTATATATATATATATATATTCACTGAAAAAAACACAGGTTTCAGAGACGTTATAGTTAGTTGGACATTTCAATCATACAAAATCAGAGAAATTCGGCAGTTATAGTTAGTTGAGCTAACTATAACTCGTGCCCCCGCAATGCACTGCTGATGACGTCACATATTACATCACTCATGACATGGTCAGTGACAACACTGATGACATCACTGATGACATCACAACTCATATGGAGAAGCATTAAATGAAATCATATTTAAATATAGCTTGGATCTGCTGGAACATTGCAATGGGGAAGATCGAACGTTAGTACCAACATATTATGGGAACGGTAGAAGCTCTGTCATTGATCACATTTTGGTGATGGAAACTGGGCAATGCCTAGTAGAATTTTTTTACCTCATTCCAAGTGTCCTCAGTGAGCATGCTACTCTGACACTGGTCCTTAATATAAATATCTTAAGGCCTAATGGTTCACAAATTATGAACCAAGTAGAAACACAGGGCAGAAACTGAATCACTTTAAGATGGGCAAACATAGATGGCATAGCCATAACAGGGAAAATCATGGCAGAAAATCTTAGAGATTTTTATGTACGTACAGACTTGAAGTCCTCCCCACTGTGTATTATTGTATTATTGTAGCCTTCTGTAAAATCATGGTAAAAATCTCAGAGAAATTAAGATATCCCTTCAGAGGCAAAAGAAATTGAAAGAGGGGATTGTTTGATCAAAAATGCTCCTCGATAAATAGAAAATTAAGGAAAGCCTTATGGGATTCACTGAGAGAGAGGGAAAAAATCCATAAATTGAGAGCCATGTATAAATCTACCTTACATAAGAGGAAAAGAGAGCTGAAAGAAAAGATCTGGGATGACCTATTGCAGGCTGCCGAGTTAAAGGATAACTCTCTGTTCTGGAAAATAATAAATCTGCCATTTTTAAAAGAAAGAGGAGAATCAGGGATTGAGGCATTCGTACAACAGGGGGGACTGGATAGATCATTTTAATACTATTTTTAATCCGGAATATTGTCTTTTGGAATTGCCAACTACAACTATATACCATATTGATGCTGTGAATATCCCTGACATAACCCTAGAAGAGGTCACTAATGCCCTAAGCAAAGCAGCAAATGGAAAGGATGCAGGCCCGGATGGTGTCCCGTTTGGTACTTTTAAGGCACATGTCACTTAATAGGCCCCGATGCTAACACAAATATGCAACTCTATGGTCAAGGGTTTCCTCCCTATCTCCTGGACAGAAAGTGCAATCGTCCCAATATTTAAAAAAGGTCACAGAGGGGACCCGAAATGCTATCGGCCAATATCCCTCCTGGACTCTAGTGCCAAACTAATGGGCAGAATCCTCCTGGGTAGGTTAGAACAATGGGTGGAGGAAAAACATATTCTTACCGACACACAATATGGGTTTAGGAGTGATATTGGAACAATAGAACAATGTGTCAACTTACATCTGTTAATTAACGAATACAGGGTTGCAAAGGAGGGACACGTGCACCTATGCTTTGCAGATCTGAGTAGTGCGTTCGATCTGGTAAACCATAATACATTATGGGAAACACTTGTGGGCATGGGTGCCCCACAGGGTATCAGCAACTACCTGTCCCAATGGTGCTCTTACCTCACTGCACAGGTGCGTTACGGTCCAAAGGGGGAATGCACAGAAAGTTTTAAGGTTGCCCGAGGGATTAGACAGGGCTGTGTCCTTGCCCCCTGCTCTTCTCACTCTATATAAATGGGGTGGATGAATGTCTACAAAACGTTAAGGCTGACGCCCCCATGGTTAGATCTCACTCTGTCCCCATTTTAATATTATATTCGGACGATGCAGTCCTCCTATCTAGAACAGCCAATGGGCTGCAGCTCTTGATTGATAACTTTGTTAGCTTCATGGAAAACAAAGATATGAAAGTGAATTTAAAGAAAACCGTTACCATGGTGACTGGAAAATGAAGAGCAGAAAAGAGGATACACCATATAAAGGGAGAGAGATTAGCTGAGTCACAAATGTTCTCATACTTAGGAATTCAGATTACTGCAACAGGGTGTTGGGAAAGCCAATTAAATATCTCTAAAATGAAATTCCTGAGAGCTATAGAATCCATCTTTAGGTTTGCGAGTAAAATAGGCCAGAAACCAATTAGGGAGATAATGACATTGTATAAAAGTAAATGCCTCCCAAGCACTGGTGAGGGCGCTGCCCTCTGGGGGTGCACTAACTGCGCCCCATTACAAACTCTTGAGAACCTATTCTTGGCTCGACTGCTGGCCGTCCCAAAACAAGTTCAACATACATAACACACAAAGAAGTGGCAGTTTCTTTCTTAGAGGATGACCTATACATTAGACCCATCCTTTTGTGGCATAATATATGGAGTAAAGTAGGGACAGAGTTTACAAAGGCGATAATACTAGACTGCCTTATATTAGATGGCTGGAATAAAATAAAATGGTTGTCTTATATAGACAGCCACCTAAGAAAAGTGGACCATGCCATCGGAGCCAAGGACACAGATAAAGTCCTAAAATACTCCAAAACAGATGTGAAATCTATACTCATGGGAAAGAGAGAAAAAGAAAGAGATACCCATGAGAGTAAAAAACCCACAGTGTGTAGATATCTGTTGGGCCTGCAAAATTATTTGACAATTGTCAAGAATAGACAACACAGGTTTTACCTCACCAGGTTACGCTTAGGAATATTGCACTTAAGGTTTGCCTTTCCAAAAACTGGGGTATGGACTAACAATCTCCCAGAATGCACATGCGATGGCAGAACCAGTCAAAGCACAATGCCCTTTATTTTATTTTGCAGTTTTTATAAGGACCTTAGGAAACTTTTTTTAGCACCAATTTTCAAAACTGGCAACAATATTTACTACCAGGATGCTTTTAATTATTTATGTGCCTTGGAAAACGGGGATATTTGTCTATCAGTCATAGCATTTATTACATCTGCTCTGGGAAGAAGGAAAAACCTTGCACATCTGGAAGCCTTAACTTATGTACAGTATACATTTATTACCAATTGTTTTGCTTGAATATTATGAACTTTTATCAATTGATCAAATGGCATTGAATGAGCATCGAGGGGAACTGGTGATTGTGACCATGAACATTTTTGGACTGCTTTATGGGGCCTGGCCAGCCTCCAAGAGATGGACCCCATGCTGTTACATCACAATTGTTACAGGCTGTTGACTTGGGGAACGGGCATTCCAACATGAGTTTTGTATTACTTTTAATTTATTAATTGATTGCAATGTTTTTATCGTGTACTTTTATGGATTTATTCTTATAAACTAAATAACGTTTGAATTGAATTGAATTGATGGAATATATTTAATTTACATTATATTAAAGTTATATATTTAAAAATGTAACATTTACTACTTTAATCTCTATTTGAATTAAATCATCTATATTTCTGCCTATTTTTGGATGATATTAGTGTCAACTATATTTTTTCAGATATTTTTGTACATACTATTATAAGTATAGGATCACGATATTGCGCTAAACAATATTTTTGACACAATATTTTTGTCAACATACTGTTTACCACGATATTGTGTCAGTGATCCCAAGTGGGGGAAGTGCCCAGTGGTGATTGTTCTTCCTTGCTTCTTCAATCAATCACTAATATTTGTAGAGCACACACTGTAATCTCTAGGACCATCTGGGCGCTGAAGGTGCTGTGTCTCTGTCGCAAAGCTGGGTCATGAGCTTCTGTCTGAACTCAGCCAGGGAGAGACCTGTTCAGAGGTGGAGGGGTAGGACGTTCCAGGTCTTTGCAGTGATGTAGCAGAAGGACCGGTCCCCACTGTGGCTGTGATGAATGCCGGGGGGGTGTGAGGGTGAGTGAGGTGGAGAGCAGGTGTCTTGTGGGCAGGTGGAAGTTGAGTCAATGGTTTATGTAGGATGGTCCTTGGTTGTGTAGACCTTTGTAGATGTGCATGAGGATCTTGAACTGTAATTTCTTCTGGATGGGGAGCCAGTGGAGGTCTCTGAGGTGAGGGGTGATGTGGGTCCATTTGGGGAAGCCCAGGATGAGTCTGACTATGTTGTTCTGTATGGTCAGGGACCTTTTCAGGAGTTGGGTAGGGATTCCGGCGTAGACAGCGTTGCCGTTGTCTAGGTGGCTGGTGATGAGGGTCTGTGTGACGGTCTTTCTGGTGTTGATTGGGATCCTTCAGAAGATTCTGGGGAGCATGTGTGGGGTGTGGAAGCATGAGGAGGCAACTGTGTTGACTTGTCATTTCATTGTGAGTTGGATGTGTAGGATGATGCAGAGGCTGCGAGCGTTGTCTGTTGGTTTGGGTGTTGGTCCGAGATCTGCTGGCCACCAACTGTAGTCCCATACAGAGGTGTTCTTCCCGAAGATCAGAGATTCTGTTTTGTTGGAGTTGAGCTTGAGGCAGCTGACTCTTATCCATTTTGTTACATCTGCATGACACTGCGAAAGTTGGTTTTGGCGTTGGCAGGGTCCTTGGTGATTGAGAGGATGAGTTGAGTGTTGTTGGCGTAGGAGATTAAGGGGTCGATTCCGATTCGGGCCGGAAAAAGCACCGACCGACTCGGATCCGGAAAAAATACCGACCGACACGTACCAGTGGCGCCCGACACGCCAAGTACGATGCAAGCCGCGATAAATCCGACCGACACGTCAGGAAACCAAGCCGACCGACCGACCCGCTCGGAAAATAGCAATCCGGCCGGAAAAACACGCGAATCCAACCGACCGACACGCACCCGGAACAAATCCGACCGAATCGTACCCGCCAACTCCAACCTGCAAAGTACGATGCAAGGCGCGAAAACACGACCGAGTCGGACGGAGGACAAGCCGTACGACCGACACGCATACAAAACCGAGCCGAAGCAACACAATACACCGCGACCGACGCGTACGCAGCATACAAAACTGCACAAACACAGCGTGAACGAAACGGAAAACACCGTACGAGACCAATGCAGGGTCCGACTCGGTCACAAGAACGTTTCCAACATACACAAACAGCACAAAGGAAAAATCAACCAAAAAAAGGCCAAACAAGCAATTACCAAGCCAATAAATACTGGGGGGTGGGGACAGAGAACAAAGACACACCAACAACTCCACCTATATAAAGGACACAAATCACTACCATGAGCCTTTGCAAATGCCATTCCACTGCCAGCACCCAAGAGAAAGCAACCACACACCCACAGCTCATCCCTCACACAAGCCACACACCAGCAGCACACCAACAAATACCTACCTCACATACACCCAGCACAACACACACCCACACACCCTCACCTGCACACCAACACACACAGCACCCACTATCACCACCCATCACCATGCCCCCCAAGAAGAATCCCAAGTTCCTAGATAGTGAATTGGAAGTCATGGTAGACGAGATCCTCAGGGTGGAGCCACAGCTGTTTGGCACTCTGGTCCAACAGACCCCCATGTCGCAGAAAACCAAGATGTGGGAGAGGATCATCAACAGGGTGAACGCCCAATCACCATGTCGGCGCACAAAGACCGACATCCAGAACAGGTGGTATGACGTGCGCAGGAGGGTCCGGGAGCTGCTCAAGAAAGACTACCACCTGAGCCAATACACCGGCAGTGGCCCTCCTGCCAAGCCAGTATACCTCAGGCCCTGGGAGGAGAAGGTGCGGGCCATCCTTCCGCCAGTGAGCGTATATGGACTAGAGGACATCCCAGAGCCTGGTGAGTACACAACAAATGTACACAATAAACTGCCACAAAACACACACATCACTGTCAAGGGGAGAGTCAAACCATGCACTCATAGCAATTACACAGCAACTAGAACAGAATCATCCCAAAATGTGTATGTCAGTCAGATAAACACAACACATGCCATCAAAAAAGTCACATCCAACTGTGCCAACACATGTACAAACACAACCACAACTACAGCTAGGCAGTGGCACAAATAGAACTAACACACACATCCACACATGTAGCCACCACAACAACACCAACACACAGTGAAGACCACTCAAAGGAAGGAATTCTGTGTATGCTGGCCAAGTCAGTGTAGCCAATAGCATCATGGGAGTCGCACTCACACATATTGCCCCCCCCCCACAACTGTCCCATCAACACCACCCTGAACCATGCTCACATCACAGGGAGTGGAGAAGGACTCACAAGATGGCTGACACTGGCTACTGCTGTGGGGAGCACAAGGCTCTGCTGCCAACTGTGCACCAACAAACAGCAGGACACCACTGACTGACATCCTGAGAGACAACTTACACTCCCTGCAATGCAAGCACGTTCCATGGTGGGATATCTGGCTGGCTGGCTGGGTGGGAAGGGGGACTTGCAGCACTGACCATAGTCACCAGCACCTCCCCTCACACCCCCCCCCCAACACAAACTCCACAGTACCCACCTGGTAGAATGCAATGCCCTCCATCCTAACACAAGATCCCACAAAGCACCACCACCCTGGGTTATGTTGTGTGAAGCACAGGGACACTCTTGGGACTCTTAGCCAAACAACTGCCAGGACAACACTCCCAGCCATCCTGTCAGCACAGCCAGCCCACCCCACAGGGAAGCAGAGTCAAAAGGAAGGAAGCATGGGCATGCTGGGAAGGGGGTGGAGGCAATAGCATGATGGGAGTCGTAGTCACAGACATTGCTCAGCCTCACAACTGTCCCATCAACACCACCCTGAACCATGCTCACATCACAGGGAGTGGAGAAGGACTCACAAGATGGCTGACACTGGCTACTGCTGTGGGGAGCACAAGGCCCTGCTGCCAACTGTGCACCAACAAACAGCAGGACACCACTGACTGACATCCTGAGAGACAACTTACACTCCCTGCAATGCAAGCACGTTCCATGGTGGGATATCCGGCTGGCTGGGTGGGAAGGGGGACTTGCAGCACTGACCATAGTCACCAGCACCTCCCCTCACACCCCCCCCCAACACAAACTCCACAGTACCCACCTGGTAGAATGCAATGCCCTCCATCCTAACACAAGATCCCACAAAGCACCACCACCCTGGGTTATGTTGTGTGAAGCACAGGGACACTCTTGGGACTCTTAGCCAAACAACTGCCAGGACAACACTCCCAGCCATCCTGTCAGCACAGCCAGCCCACCCCACAGGGAAGCAGAGTCAAAAGGAAGGAAGCATGGGCATGCTGGGAAGGGGGTGGAGGCAATAGCATGATGGGAGTCGTAGTCACAGACATTGCTCAGCCTCACAACTGGCCCATCAACACCACCCTGAACCATGCTCACATCACAGGGAGTGGAGAAGGACTCACAAGATGGCTGACACTGGCTACTGCTGCGGGGAGCACAAGGCCCTGCTGCCAACTGTGCACCAACAAACAGCAGGACACCTCTGACTGACATCCTGAGAGACAACTTACACTCCCTGCAATGCAAGCACGTTCCATGGTGGGATAACTGACTGGGTGGGTGGGTGGGTGGGAAGGAGGTCTGGCTGTCAACCAAACACAATCAATGCAGACCATGTTCACACCCCAGAGAATACATAGAAATGCCCAAATAATGCAGGACAATGTGCCACACCAATATCAACCCCTGACTGTGACGACTTAGGACAATACAATGTACAGGCCCGCACCCCGAGGCACAGTCACAACTGTCAGGTGTGTCAACCACTGATGCCTGCAGAAACATGACATACATTGTTTGTGTCTCCCAAAAACAGGTGATGATAGGGACACAGCAGCAGACGCTGAGGAGTCCCAGTCCCAGGCTCAAGAGGATGCCGAGCTCACTGGCGTCGTACAGCCTCTGTCCTCCTCGGACGATGAAGAACAACCTGGCACATCCGGTGCAAGTCAACATGCTGCACCAGCAGGACCACCAGCTGCAGCACCAGCAGGTCCACCAGCTGCACCCCCTGCACCCACCCCTCCAACGACTGTCACCACGAATACCATCCCTGCCGACATGGACAGAATAAGGAACAACACCAGCGCAGTGACCCTGGACCAACCTGGGGCCATGGACACCACCACCACCACCAACCCCCAAGGTGGACCAGGGTTATCTGTGCGTGCAACTGCACACACTGCACATGTCAGCAGGGGTGGTGGGAGGGGTGGGAGACAGAGGTCGCTGCTTGCAGACGTTGCTGGTGTGCATGAAGACCCACAACTGGTACGCATAGCTGATGCGTACCAGTCCAGCACCGGAGAGCTCAGCCAGGTAGTGGGGCTCCTCAGAGACATCAAACAGCAGCAGGCTGCCCATCATGCCCGCTTGGACTCCCACATGTCCCATGTGGAGTCACACATGTCACGTGTGGACTCCCACATGTCACGTGTGGACTCCCACATGACCCGCGTGGAGTCCAAGTGGGATGTACTACATGAGATGACGGCGGTGCACAGGGACATTTTACAATGCCTCCGCCAGATGAACAGCAACCAGTCCACACCTCCCTGTGTGCCAACAACATCTGGTACCGAACAAACTGCAACTGCCACAGGGAGGGAGGAGGACTCTGGCGGAGAGTCCCCTGCACCGCAGCAGCCTGCACTTGAGGGCCCCCCCCCAAGAAGAGGGGTCGTCCGAGGAGGGGAAAGTGAGAGGCTGATGGCCAAGCGCAACTCCCAGGAAGCCTGAACCTGTTCTGGATTTTCGCCTTTGTGCACAGACTGTTCACCCTGTTGATGGCAACACTACTCCCACACATTGCATGGGGAGTACAAGTTGGAACAATGTGTCAGACAACTGTGGCCCCGATACTGGGGATCCTGTCTACCTGGACTTTCTATTCATCTAGGAACTTGGGATTGCAAGATTCATGTACAGCACAATCCATCCTATGCACTATTATCACAGATGTATCACAATAAACACAATAATACACCATACTTGCCTCTGTCGTGATTCCAACGTGGGTACTGTTATGGGGATGATGAACAACAAAATTACACTGTGTATGCGAACTGCAACAGCAAGGACAACACAGGCATGTGAGTACAGGCAACGTGACACATATGAGGGAGACACACCACCAGGGCTACACAACACATACACACCTAGGCCATCTGACTCATTGCCTACACTGATGTTGCCAGGGAAGACGGTGCAATGCACAGACACCACACCCATTCCCAGTTGTAGTCAAGTAGCCCACAGGTGCAGTAAGCAAATGGCAGTCAAATGTGTGACCACAGACAACGCACATCACTAAGTGAAGCACAGGTTTATTACACAGTAGCAACATGCCGTAACCACTACAGATGCAAGGTAACCCCACCTGGTAGCGGGCACACAGTCAACAACTGTAGACAGAAGGAAGTCCATGGGTGTGGCGCACATCACCTGTAGGGACACAACAGCTACCAGCCTGGATGTGCAATCACGTTGTCGGTGGACACAGTTGACCAAACGAATCTGAAAGTACCCTGTGAAGGACAGAAATGACACACAGTCAAAAGCAATGGAGTACAGGACAGAACAGCAAAACTCATGCACAATACATGTTACAAGATACCCACCCAGAACCAAGTTAGCATGTCAACACTGTTGGGGAGTACAGCCCACCTGTCACCACACATCGCAACACACATCCAGTCAAGTAGCCCATGGACACACTCCAACAGCACCAGAGCACCACCCACACATCATGCCAACTCACATCATTCACATGACACCTCAGGATACTCACATTCAGCTAAAGAAGTTGGTGATGAGCTGTGTGCGGACATCACCATCACCATCATCATCATCATCGTCACTGGCATCGTGGTCCAGGCCAGGATCCTCCACAGGTGGCGGATGTTGGTCATCGTCATCCTGGATGAGAGGCAACTCCTTCCGCACTGCCAGGTTGTGGAGCATGCAGCAGACGATGATAATCTTGCACACTTTCGCAGGGGCATATGGGAGGGACCCTCCGGTCTTGTCCAGGCAGCGGAAGCGGCTCTTCAGGAGACCAAAGGTCCGCTCAATCACTCTCCTGGTCCGACCATGTGCCTCATTGTAGCGCATCTGGGCAGGTGTCACAGGGTTCCTGAGGGGTGTCAGCAACCACGGCATGTTGGGGTATCCCGAGTCACCTACGGACAGACAAGTGCACATCAGCTGACTTGGAAAAGTGGGCGGAATACTACAGATCAGATCACACACAATGGCACAAAGTCAGTACACACCGACAAGCCAGGCACGCTGGTTCTGCATCTGTGCCATCAACCTGGGGATGCGACTACTCCTCATCACAAAGGCATCGTGTGCTGAACCAGGGAAACGGGCACACACGTGTGTGATGGTCATGTCTGCAAGACACACCACCAGTGCATTGACCGAGTGGTAGTGCTTGCGGTTCCTGTAGGCCTGCTCCTGGGCCTGTGGTGGTACCAAAGCCACATGTGTCCCATCAATGGAGCCAATGACATGCGGCATCCTCCCCAGGGCATAAAAGTCACTCTTCACGTCAGTGAGTCGTCGCAGTCTAGGGAAATAGATGTACCGGTTCAGGAAGAGCAACATTGCCGCCAAGAAATCGCGGAGCACACGGCTGAACATGGTCTGTGACATCCCACCAGCAGACGCCACAGTATGTTGGAAGGTACCGGTGGCAAAGAAGTGTAGGGCTGCCATCACCTTCACCTTGGGGGTCAGCGCTGTAGGATACGGCCGGCCAGGCTGCAAATGTGGGGACAACTGCACTGCCAAATCCTCAATCAGCTGCCTGGTGAAGCGGTACCGTCGGATGCTGTCCCGTTCCACCATCGTTGCCAGGTCTGGGAATGGCCGATGGACAGCAGGAGCCCTGCAGTGCAGAGGAGAAGTAAGCAAGATCGTCAGTCACCCCACATATGCGGCATTGAACACACTCAAGATCCCAACATACATCATCATGAGGCACAACTACATGAAGTGTGCAGTACCGGAACGACATGTATGGTACATACATGGCCAACATCTGTCAACACGGTCCTACAGGTGGCATCAATTTGTCCCAGGTTGGCCCATTGGATATCATGATGCTGTGTCACAGTCACCCCCCAGTGACATGTGAGGACAGATGTGCCCCAGGCACCACAGCTCAACGACAGGCACATTCCCAGGGACCCTGTAATGCCACATGGACACTGGCATCACCTGGAGTATCATGTGTACACCACAACAAAACAAACATGACCCCCACAGGTAGTGGCCACACTTGCCATGGCAGGAGAGCCATGGACGTCTGTGACACACACGCACAACATCAGAGTCCATGCACACACAACGTGGATGTGGAGACTGTCTCCCATTGTGCACATGAAATCAGAGACATTGTAAACACTACATGCACAAAGACTGTGGAGGGCCATCACTATTGTGCCACTGGGACACCCTGGCTCAAACATACCGTCCCACATGGGACTCACGGGGTATGTGACATGACATACACAAACACCACTGTGAAATGTGACCATGGCACATGCACAGATATGAACAGTTGCACATCACAGTGGTCACGTACACGTAACACCCAGGATCCTGTCCCCATTAACACGTGCACAGCCTGGGGGTGGCTGCCCACAGGTGACACCCACAGGACAACATGTACACCAACATACACACAATAGGAAATGCAGCCTTACATGCCTTATGATAAGGTTTGGACAGGCTGTCGTGATGTAGGTGTGCCCCTCACTCCCTGGGAGCTATCTGTGGCTGGCATATGTCCATCTGAGACAGGCATGCTGACATATGCCAGTCACATGTACAGTGATGCGTTGAACAGCAATGGACCGATCGGTGCCTCCGGCCGGCCCATTGCTTTCAATGTGTGCGGGTACGCGTTGTACCCCTGTGCGCGTTGTACCTCAATGGACCGATCGGTGCGCACCCATTGACAATGGGCTTGCCTGGCAACGGACGCGTTTTCGAATATTCGAACGAGTCGGTTGCTGGAAAATCAGTTGGTCACCCACAACAATGTTGCAAAATCATGTATGTCATGAAGTTGAAATTTTGAAGGATGCTGTGGGCGTGTTTTGGTGCTGCTATTCCATGGATTGGCCAGATTCAGAAGATGCAAACGACTTGGACCTATCACTTTGGACACAAGGGACAGTATCTGCCTCTCCAGCACATATATATTGCTGCATGTTCCCCTGAGAGCCCACTTGCCTGCACTACATGCTCCAGGACGACATCTGCCACTGCACTGCTGCTGTCTCTGCCCCTCTGGACCCTGCAATGGCACGTACTGTGGAGAGAGCCCCAGCCTTCAGCCTTGAAGAGAACCAGGCCCTGCTGGACAGCCTACTTCCACAGTACAGCAAGCTGTATGGGACACCAGGGGAGCAGGTGAGTGTTCTGTGCACTGCCTTTCTGAATGTGCATTTTGTCTGACTAGCAAGGCTGAGAGTCAGCACACCACTGGCTAGCAGGCTCACTGAGTAGTTGTCACCCCCCATAGTGTGTAGTGACTTGCACTGGACAGGTATGGTGCAGTGACAGTGCTTCTGAACAGGGTTTTACTCCCCATGCTATGATACCATGTAGTGACTTCTGGAAAACTGTCCATGGGCAGCCGTGCACTGCCTGGGTACACCATGTGCCCCTGTGATTGCGACATGTATATGCAACTGTGTCATGCACGGATATGTTGCATGTGTAATAATGTCCTTATCACTTTGTCATCCTGACAGGCTTCTGCCCATCGGAAGCATGAGATCTGGAAGGACATCGTCCGGGCTGTCCGGTCCGTGGGGGTCTACAAGCGCCGGATCCGCAACTGCCAAAAGAGGTGGCAGGACCTTCGGGGCTGGACCCGGAGGATTGCACGGGTCCAGCTGAAGCTGTCGCCTCCTCGCAGGAGGGGCGGAACACGGACCCTGACCCCCACATGCTCAGGATCCTGGCGGTGGTCTTTCCAGACCTGGATGGGCAGCTGAAGGCCAGAGAGCAGCAAGGAGGGGGTGAGTCAAAGACTGCACTGTGTACTCTGTCTAACATGTTATGTGCCCTCCTCGGGCCAGGTTGAACTGCCACAGTACAGCAGTCATGTTGTCCAGGAGCCATGTCCCTCTATTGTGCACTGCCCACTCCTCATCTGATACCCAGGTGTGGCCCTTACATGCAGGGAATTCTGTCACTTAGGACTGTGTCCTTGCAGTTTGCTTGACTCAAGGTGGGAGACAGCTTCTGTTTCCCTGACTCTGTGGTGGGCATCATGGGTGGGTCCATTGCTTACACAATGCCTGTATTCTGACATGTATTCAGCGTGTTACTTTGATCTGTGGTCCAATTGCTGAGCTGATCCACCACATGTGGCTGGGGTACCTGGCACACACCCATGCTGCGGGTGGGAACAATGTTTGGGCCCCAGGAGTATGTATATGACGTGTGTCACACATACTTAGCCAGCTGCCTACAGTCCAGGGCTCATCCCTCATTCATGTGGGGCTGGACAGTCATGCCTACTCCAGGCCATACAATACACTCTGTACTCCCACTCCCGTGTATCAGAGGACACATTGTGCACAGTGATTTGACCCCTCAGGTGTCTGCCTCTGTGTCAGTGTGCTGTGGATTAGTCGCCAGGACTGCTGTGGAGTTTCTTGGTAGGGGCTCAGCATGCCACTGGAGATGTGACCATAGGAGACGATACTTGTGTGACACATAGGTGTCTGATCAGCTGCCCATGCAGACTGGGGCATGTAAATGTGAAGTTCAGGCAGCTGTTCCCCATGCACAGCAGAGTGTGAGGGGCTCAGGTTCAGAGGGTAGTGTCACAGGTCTCCCATATGTCCAATAGGTATGACCTGGACAGATGAGGGTTAAGAGGATGTGTTGTGGGGGGATGTACATGTGCACTTGTGCAGCTCCAGGACTTGCATTCCCCATGACCTACTATTGTGACACAGTGCAGAGTGTTGTTGTCTGGCTGCAAAGTCATACATCACTGAGACAGTGATGTATGACTTTGCAGTCATGCCTCCGCCATGGCATGTGTCTACTGATTGGTGATCCTGCAGGGGAGTGACATGTGCTACATGCACACCATAGTGGCGCTGGCTATCAGGACATGGGTGCATCATGGTGTCTGTCGCTGGAATGCATCACATGCATTTCCTATTTGACTCTGGGCATCCCTTACATCCGTGAACCTGTACTGACTCAGTGGCAAGAGCTGTGATGTGTCCACACCGTGTCCTCTGCACTGTCCAACTACTGTGTACTTGGTGCATGTGTCAACACTGGGGTGTTGCAATCCAACAGACACCAGACAGATGGGTGCAAGGCCATGTGGGATGTGAGTGCCATGCTTGGCATCAGACTGACAATTGACTTCTCCTGTTCAATTAGGGCACTTTTAGCAATGTACAACTAATGATGCCAGGGCTTGCTCTGTAATGTGCTGTGCTCACAGTGGTGTGTGCGTTTGGTGCAGGTGACTGATGTCTGTCTGTTTCCCCATTGTTTGCAGATACATCCACGGCCACGGAAGGGGACAGCTCCACGGACCAGGAGGAGCCAGAGAGCCAGACTGGGTCAGCAGCCGAGGAGTGGTCGGAGGGACCCAGTGGCACGGAGGGCGAGGGGAGCCACACCGAGGAGTCCTCAGCAGCATCCACCTCAGCTGAGGACCAGAGCAACTCGGAGGATGACTCCCTTGTGGAGGCGGGTGTCAGCAGCCACCACACCCCAGCTAGTGTTGCTGTCCCCGCCACCACCAGCACCACCACCGCCCTCCCATCGGCTCCCATTCCCCAGGTCCGTGGAGGCTCCCATGTCCGGGAGCGTGTCTCCTTTGGGCCAGGCACCGCACCCCTGCCCCTGTGTCCCCTGCTGCCCTGAGTGAGGAGTCTGTGTACCTCCTTCGCCAGCTCCATGTAGGGCAGACAGCCATGCTGAGTGTCCTCCATGCGCACACCGCGCTGTTGACTCAGCTGGTGTCGTTCATGGAGGGCATCTCATCGGGCATGTCTGACCTACAGAGGGGCAATAGGTCCATGGACTCCTCCCTGACGGCAGCAGTGTCCCTCCTCAAACGGTCCCTCACCCCTCCTGCCTCTGCTCCATCCACACTCCCCAGCACCTTACCCATCCCAGGCACACACACACTGGCACAGGCACACACCAGCACACACACATCCAGCACACTGACACACACGCCAATGACAAAACGCACACGCACGCACATTCAGGGGACTGAAGCCAGACTCACAGGGGATGGGGCCCTGGAACACACACACGCATCCACATGCACTGCGCAGTCCTCAGTTCCCTCTCCCTCCAAAGCACCCTCCCTTGCCTCACCTGCAACCCCAAAGTCACAGCAGCTCTTCCTCTGTGACCTCGGCCTCTTCCCCACCGATGAAGCTGCTCCAGCATCCCGGGGGAAGAGGAAGCCCACCCACACGGAGCAGAGTGCCCCTCGCCCCCGGACACCCTCCCCCAGGCGCAGACGGACTGAGGCCCCCACCCGCAAGTCCCCCCGGAGTGCTAAGAGCAAGACCCCGCCACCACCCTGCAGCTCAGGCACAAGGTCTCCGTCCTCCATCCCTCAGGCCCCCACTGCACAGGTGCCCCCACCACACCCTGCCCCAGGTTCCCCCACCCACAGATATACCATCCCCAAGATGCTCCGGCCTTCTCCCCTGCCACTTGCTCTCCCAGCACCACACCCCCGCTGCGCTTGTCTGTGCCACTGATGTGGTGAGGGTGTCCCCCCCTCTGTCCAACCCACCTTGCCTGTTCCCCATTCTCCTCCCCTGGAGGTAGGCACTGCAGTGGAGTCCACTACCGCCCTGTCTGACTTGGGCACTGCAGTGGCGGACCTGTCCACCCCATCTGCAGGGTCCACTGCAGTTGTGCCGGCACCCACGACATCTGTGTCATGCCCCCAGTTGTGCCGGCACACACCATGTCAGACACCTCCACTGCAGTTGTCAGTGGCTCTCCTGCACCCACCACCCCTTCCCTGACTCCCCCTGGTGAGCCCTGATCCTGTCCCTGCGGTGCCTGGCCTGCCCCCCGGTTGCCCCTCCTAGTGGATTGTCCCTGGTATTGTGCAGGCATGCGTAGGGTGACATCTGCCAGTGTCACCCTGTTTGAACTTTGACAATGGACTGGCCATTGGCCTTTGCTCTTTTTTCAGGACTTCGTTTGGCCTCAACACATATGCTGAATAAAGCAACTTTCTTTTCTCTAGTGCTCATGCTTCAGATGTACATGTTGTTGGTGCAGCTAACCATGCCCTTGCTGCAGTGATGGTGATATCTGGTCTCATGATTATGAAGTGTTACTGTGCAGGAACCCATGTGGTCCAGGGGGAATGTGTCCTATCATGTGGTGTATCCATGTCATCAATAGCAGCATCTGAGGGTGTCATGTGTTCAGTATTTGGCAATGGGTTTCCTACTTACATTGGCAATTTCATATCTGTGGCTTCCACCCCTGCACATCTGTTGTGCCTGCCATCGTTGCATTTGTCTACTTCCCTGACCGTGTTGCCATCTCCAGTGGACATGCAGGTTTGGGCATCAATGGGGAGGGACTCATCCGTGTAGTCAGTGCAACATTGCTATACAAGTGTGTTGGATCTGTGCTGATGATTCCGTTGGCACATCCATGACCAGGCTGATGTGATGGGAGCCCTCATTTGGTGCTAATTGTTGATTGTGTGACCAAGTGCTCAGCTGACATGATGGGGCCCTACTGAGGCAACATATGGCACAGCTTTCCTCACACAGGAGTGGAGTCCCCTCATGGCAGTGTGTACACGTGTGACATTGCCTGCACCCAAGGTGTGTGTTGTATGTGCATGTCTGTGTGTTCACTTCCATTCATCTGCGCATGCTGTGATCCCTAGTGTTGTACCTGTTTGTGATGCTTGCTGACTTGAGCTATGTTCCCCCAAAGTCTTCTCCCTGTGTTCTCTGTGATGTGGGTGCATGGCACATTACTGGTCATCAGGGTGTCACCCATAGGTGTGTTTGCTGTCAGGGCTGAGTTTGTGTGCAGACGCAGATGGGTCACAGTCAGGTTTCCCCTTGGCACTTGTTGTTTGCCCCTGTCATGTGATTTCCAGTTTGTGTTATCTTTCAGTGATTGTGACATGTTGTGTGTGTGACTGCTGCCACTCCTCAGGGTCAGAGCTGCAATGTTGGAAGTTGTCTATGTGTGTTCTTTGTGGGTGACCTTGGCTTCTTCATTGGTGTGTGACTGTGGCTGGGATCCCATTGGTCGGTGTGGTATTGCCGTCATGTCCATGTACAGCGTAGTGTGCAGTGTGTCAGACATTCAGGAGTCTTGTTGAGTGTCCATGTGTGATGTGTTTCTACACCTTGGTTCCCACCCACCACCCTGGAATAGTCATGGGTGCATGTGCAATGTCACCAGTGCATGTGTACTTCACTGCTGCACATTGTTGGAGGTCGAGGGGTGTGGTGTTGAGTGTGTGCAGATGAGAGTTGTTGCCCGGCTAGGCCCCTGCCTCCATGTTGGCCTTGGCTTACTGGCCATGCTGATTGATTTGTGCTTGTGTAGGTGTGATGGTAGTTTGTTGCTCAGGACACCTGACTGTGGTTCATAGTGTGAACGACATTTAGCTTTGTCATCACAGTGGTATTTTTATTCAGCCCAGGGTCACCACATTGTGGGGGCCCTGGGGGTGGTGCTGTGGTGTGTCTGTGACTTGCTGTGTCAGTTGTTGTTCCTACGTGCCTGTGTGACATGTGTGTTTTGTGCTCCCTCTCACCTGACAATGCCTGCTTGCCCACATAGGGGATTTGGATCCATGAGTTACCTTAGTGTGGCAGTGTATGCACATCTGTATGATTGGTATTCAGCTCTCCTCATGTGTTGTGTGGTTGCCTGGGGACACTGGCACCCCCACCCCTCACCTGCTGTGTATGATGACAGTGTTGGTCTGCCTGTTTGTGTTTGTGCATCTGCACCACTGCATTGGCATATCTTGGGTGTGCCATTGGCTGTATGTTGTTTGGTGTGTTTCCCCTGCTGTCCCTGGGACTCCTAGGTCATCGGTCAGCACAGTGATCATGGTTTGTGTGTCCCATTGCTGCCATGGTATGGTATCTGTTCACCTCACATCTGCTGTCTCCACAGGGTATCTGCATTTGTGTGCCCATTGGTGCAAATATGTGGTTCTGCATTCTGATGGTCACTTCTGTCATTGTGTCATTGATGACTGTTGACGGTCTCAGCCCCCATGGGTGTTGTTTGTCTGCACATGGCCAAAGGAATGTTTCATTTGCACTGCAGTATTTGGCTCCCCCAATTTATGTTGCAATGGGACACATACACTACTTTGCCACAGATGAGTTTTTGGTTCTGTGAGCAGGAATGATCCATGCAGTTTGGCAGTTGCAGCTCTTTCTTTGTCAACAATTACCTTTTGGTCACTGTGATGATGAGGGTGTAGACCCCATTGCCACAATGGTCAAAATGTGCTTCAGCTATGGACCCCACACTTGCCTTTTGGTCACTGTGATGATGGGGGTTTAGACCCCATTGCCACAATGGTCAAAATGTGCTTCAGCTATGGACCCCACACTTACCTTTTGGTCACTGTGATGATGGGGGTTTAGGCCCCATTGCCACAATGGTCATGGGCTGCTTGCATTGTGGGTGCCACACACATATATGTGTGGCACATGTGCTAGGGGGTCACATTGTATGTTGAAAGTCATGTTCGGTGTTGTAGGCATTTGACACAGCCTACACACGCTTGTCATGGTGGTGGGGGGATGTCTTAATCTTGCATTCCCTAGGTTGTGGTGTGCTTGTTGTGTCATGCATTGTCCATCCTATGAGTGGGGGTGGTAGTAGTGGTAGGCATCCAGCCCCCTGGCTAAGGGTGGTAGTAGTGGTAGGCATCCAGCCCCCCTGGGTTGGGGTGGTAGTAGTGGTAGGCATCCTGCCCCCTGGCTAAGGGTGGTAGTAGTGGTAGGCATCCAGCCCCCCTGGCTAAGGGTGGTAGTAGTGGTAGGCATCCAGCCCCCTGGGTTGGGGTGGTAGTAGTGGTAGGCATCCTGCCCCCTGGCTAAGGGTGGTAGTAGTGGTAGGCATCCTGCCACCCTGGCTAAGGGTGGTAGTAGTGGTAGGCATCCTGCCCCCCGTGGGTGAGGGTGGTAGTAGTGGTGGGCATCCTGCCCCCTGGCTAAGGGTGGTAGTAGTGGTAGGCATCCAGCCCCCCTGGGTTGGGGTGGTAGTAGTGGTAGGCATCCAGCCCCCCTGGCTAAGGGTGGTAGTAGTGGTAGGCATCCTGCCCCCCTGGGTGAGGGTGGTAGTAGTGGTAGGCATCCTGCCCCCCTGGGTGAGGGTGGTAGTAGTGGTAGGCATCCAGCCCCCCTGGGTGAGGGTGGTAGTAGTGGTGGGCATCCAGCCCCCCTGGCTAAGGGTGGTAGTAGTGGTGGGCATCCTGCCCCCTGGCTAAGGGTGGTAGTAGTGGTAGGCATCCTGCCCCCTGGCTAAGGGTGGTAGTAGTGGTAGGCATCCTGCCACCCTGGCTAAGGGTGGTAGTAGTGGTAGGCATCCTGCCACCCCTGGGTGAGGGTGGTAGTAGTGGTAGGCATCCAGCCCCCCTGGGTGAGGGTGGTAGTAGTGGTGGGCATCCTGCCCCCTGGCTAAGGGTGGTAGTAGTGGTGGGCATCCTGCCCCCTGGCTAAGGGTGGTAGTAGTGGTAGGCATCCTGCCCCCTGGCTAAGGGTGGTAGTAGTGGTAGGCATCCTGCCACCCTGGCTAAGGGTGGTAGTAGTGGTAGGCATCCTGCCACCCCTGGGTGAGGGTGGTAGTAGTGGTAGGCATCCAGCCCCCCTGGGTGAGGGTGGTAGTAGTGGTGGGCATCCTGCCCCCTGGCTAAGGGTGGTAGTAGTGGTAGGCATCCAGCCGCCCCTGGGTTGGGGTGGTAGTAGTGGTAGGCATCCTGCCCCCCTGGCTAAGGGTGGTAGTAGTGGTAGGCATCCTGCCACCCCTGGGTGAGGGTGGTAGTAGTGGTAGGCATCCTGCCACCCCTGGGTGAGGGTGGTAGTAGTGGTAGGCATCCAGCCCCCCTGGGTGAGGGTGGTAGTAGTGGTGGGCATCCTGCCCCCTGGCTAAGGGTGGTAGTAGTGGTAGGCATCCAGCCCCCCTGGCTAAGGGTGGTAGTAGTGGTAGGCATCCAGCCGCCCCTGGGTTGGGGTGGTAGTAGTGGTAGGCATCCTGCCCCCTGGCTAAGGGTGGTAGTAGTGGTAGGCATCCTGCCACCCTGGCTAAGGGTGGTAGTAGTGGTAGGCATCCTGCCACCCCTGGGTGAGGGTGGTAGTAGTGGTAGGCATCCAGCCCCCCTGGGTGAGGGTGGTAGTAGTGGTGGGCATCCTGCCCCCTGGCTAAGGGTGGTAGTAGTGGTAGGCATCCAGCCCCCCTGGCTAAGGGTGGTAGTAGTGGTGGGCATCCTGCCCCCTGGCTAAGGGTGGTAGTAGTGGTAGGCATCCTGCCCCCTGGCTAAGGGTGGTAGTAGTGGTAGGCATCCTGCCACCCTGGCTAAGGGTGGTAGTAGTGGTAGGCATCCTGCCCCCCTGGGTGAGGGTGGTAGTAGTGGTAGGCATCCTGCCCCCCTGGTTGAGGGTGGTTGGCATCCAGCCCCCCTGGGTTGGGGTGGTGGCGCGCATTCAGGCCCCTGTGTGCATATGTGGCATTGGTGATGGGCATCCCGCCCCTATGGTGCTGCTGTTGCAAGTATATTCAGATTCCCAGTGTATGTGTGTGATGTGTCGTGTACGTGTTGTATGTGTTTTGTGGTTGGTGTCTGACTTACCTTCTGCGCCGTACGCGTCCGTGCCTGTTCCGGTAGTAGATGTAGAATATTGGTATGATCGGGACGAAGGGATTCATGGTTGGTTCGTGTCGTTCGTCCTTCTCGTTGCTTCGCGTCGTCCTCGCCGCTTGGCTTCGTCCTCGTCGCTTCGCTTCGTCCTCGCCGCTTCGCGTCGTCCTCGTCTGTGCTGTGTTCGTCTCGTAGCCGTGGATCGTGTTGTGGCGCGATTCGGAGCTTATGTGCGCCTCTCCCGGATGCTTTGACGTGCCGTGCGTAGCGACGGGTTCGGCGCGTACGGAAAGCGCATCGTACTTGTCCGGCCGGACGGGGCTGCATTTTCCCTTCCGTGCGACTCGATTCGGCGTTTCCGGATTCGCCTCGGTCGGAGAACAGGACCTGGTTTGGGTGAGTACGGCTCGGCCGGAATTTTTGCTGTTGTGCGCATCGTACTTGCTCGTTCGGTGTGCTGTACGGATCGGTCGGGAAACTGGCTTTCGCATGGCTTTTTTCCCGACCGAATGGTATTGGGTGCGCCTCCGACCGAGATCGGAATCGGCCCCTATGTTGGGGCCATGGGATTTGACCACATCTGCAAGGAGGGCCATGTAAATGTTGAATAGTGTGGGGCCTAGGGAATGATCCTTGGGGTATGCTGCAGGTGTTGTCCTTGGGTGTGGAGGTGAAGGGAGGCAGTTGGATGCTCTGTGTGCATTCAGAAAGGAAAGAAGTGATCCAGTTGAGGGCATTTTGCTATATGCCGGTTGTTGGACTTGGCCTTTTTGCAGGGTCATCCCTAAACTTTTTGCCTTTCTCCTAGCCATTTTTCTGACATGGTACTGGTGGTTTTAAGACTCTGGGCACTTTAGCACTGCTGTTCAGTGTAAAGTGCGTGTGCTCTCTGTGATAAATGTGGTAATATTGGTCTACACCTGGTTGGCTTATTTAATTTACCTGTGAGTCCCTTGTAAAGTGGTATCTCATATACCCAGGGCTGGTAAATTAAATGCTACTGGTGGGCTTGCAGTGCTGATTGCGCCACCCACCAAAGTAGCCTTTCAAACCTATCTCAGGCTTCTGCCATTGCAGGGCCTGTGCGCGCAGTGTTACTGCCGCTGTGACGTGGCACCTAAAATGTGTGCCATGTCCGTGACCCCCCTTTTACCGCATATCAGTCACCCCTAAGGTAGGCCCTAGCTAGCCCTATGGGCAGGGTGCATTGTAGGTAAAAGATAGGACATGTACCTTAAGTGTGTGACATGTCCTGGTAGTGACAAACAGCCATTTTTGTTTTCTCACTACTGTGGGGCTGCCCTCCCATAGGAATGCATTGGGGATTCCCTGATAAGTGTTTCTGTGGTAATCCCTGATATGAGAGGCACAGCGTGGTCAAGTTTGGTATATTTGGAATAGTGATAATAAATGCTGCGCAATGGGGTGCGCAGATTTATTATAACTATTTTAGAAATGCCACTTTTAGAAGTTGGCATTTCTGTGTGCTATGTGTCTGCCTGCCTGATGTGAATTGCATGTCTGGCTTGTGAGTGACAGGGGCTGGGAGGTGTGTGTGGCTCCAGGAGGGGCAGGGTGAGTCAGCGCTAGGCTGAATGGGACACCTGGGCTGAGAGTAGTGGGAGGAGAAATCCCTGACTCTGAATAGGACTGTCCCCAGGCTGTACAATGCTGGCTCCGCCCCCTGTGGTGTGTCTGATCACTGAGCCCCCACCTGACAAAGGGGAGAGGAGCTGGGCAAAACAAAGTGCTCCAAATCCCCCCTAAACCAGTTCTGACTGGTATCCCCAGACCCTGTGCTGTGACACAAAGGGATTTGCTAATATAAATATAGGGGCTGTGACCCCATGAGGAGTGCCCTTCTTGTTCCTGACTTGCTGAGGGGCTTGCTGCTGCTGGGGCCCAGGAGGAACCACCATGGGGGCTTGCCTCCCTGCTGGAGGGCCCTGTGTGCTGGTCTCCCTGGGCCCAGCTATGCCCCATGGACCTGGAAGAACTTTTGTTTGGGCTTGTTCCCTTTAAAATCCAGGGCTCTTAGCGCCTCGTGAGCGCTTTGCTGTGTTTCCAGGAGAGAGGAGCATCTGTGGTTTAACCTGACAGCACTGGGCTGCGAGGGCGTTGGGAGGGAATCCCGACGTGGGGATTCCCCCGCCCTGCTGCTGACCGAAGCGGGAGCCCACCCCGCTGTTTTAGGCCTCTAGAATGCGGGAGCCTACTCCGCGTTATGCCGGTAAGGCGGGAGCCCACCCCGCGTTTTGCGCTGTCTGGCGGGAGCCCACCCTGCCTTATGCTGGTGCCTTCGTGGGTATAGCGGGAGCCCACCCCACTTATTTTATATTCAAATTGAGCGGGTGCCCACCCCGCTTTTGTATGTATTGAAACGGGAGCCTACCCCGTATTGCTGCCAAAGAGAAGAAAGTGCCGCCGGCTGCGGTGGCGCGACCAGGAAGCCAGGCAGCCTTGCCTTGTAAGGGGCGGGGCCTCGTGCCCGGAGGAAGCAGGCAAAGCCGGAAGCCAGAGGAAGCCCCGGTAGAGGAGGACGGGAGCCTACCCCGCCTCCGTGAGCCCCGGCCAGAAGTCCCGGCCCCCAGGAGAGGGACCGGGTGAAGAGGAGAGAAGGCGGCCGGGAAGACAGGAGAGGCATAGCGGGGCTCCCGTGAGCTGAGGGAAGCCCCGCGTATGCTGCGAGAGGAGCTGACCGGAGGAGTCCCCTGACGTCAGCGGAGTCCCAGAGGAGCCCGGTGAGTCGGGTCTCCTCTTCTTGCTGTCTGAGCGGTCCCGCACCTGACAGCGGGCTGCTCCAACGTTGGGCACAGTGGTTAGGAAGTCCCAATAGGGACCTCGGAAGCACCGTGGTGCCTGTGCTCATTTTCCTCTGGGGGCATTGTGTGTGGGCACTTCAAGGGCAAGGTGGTGCCGATCGGGGCACATTGCCGGTGCTCATTTGGTCACAGCTGCCCCGCCGGACAGTGGGCAGCTGCAACGCTTGGGGGCCAGTTCTTTTGTTGAAAGAGGGGTGAGTTGCACCCCGCGCATCTGCGCCCTGTGGTTGTTACTGCATTGGCAGCCAGTACTGATATTTTGGGACAGAAGAGGGCACAGTGAGTGCCCAGGCCCATATTGCTTATTCACAGCTGCCCAGCAATTAGTGGGCAGCTGCTACGTTTAGGCTTGCACCCTTGCACACTTTCTTTTTGCTGCATTGGCAGCCCGGACATTGGGACATAGGGCATTTGAGCCCCTGTGGAAGGCCAGTTGGCCTGGGGGGCAGGTTGGTGACATTGGTAGAGCGCCAGGCTCTACAGGATTGCGTAAGGTACTTATGCCTACTCTGAATGTTGCCAAGAATGATTTAGGCCCATTGCGTACTGTGTTTATGCTAATGAGGTTTGGGCCTAATGTGATTTATTGCCTAATGTCATGTTATGATGTCTTGGGGTAGGGCCTATTTGCGTAATGTGTTTATGCTTATGAGGTTATTGCATAATGTGTTTATGCAGGTGAGGCCCCTTGCGTAATGGGTTTATGCTAATGAGGTTTGGACCTAATGTGGGTTTATGTCTAATGCTAATAGGATAATACTTAAGGTCATTATGGTACCAGTAGTTACTGGTTGTGTTTTATATTTGCATTTACTTACCTGATCTGATGGTTCGGACCGTGGCCCGGTTGGCCTGGTCCTGTATATAATTCCCCTGTGAATATTGCCCGTGCCAGTTGGCACAGTGTAAATGTGTGATTACGTTTCTAATGTGTTTTATGATAATACAAAGGCTATTTTTTTTATATAACCTTGTGTGGAGTTCCTTTTGTAGTGTGCCTAGTGTGTTGCTGCTGTATGTGTGTGTTGCGCAAACGCTTTACACATTGCCTCCGGGATAGGCCTGACTGCTCGTGCCAAGCTACCAAGGGGGTGAGCAGGGGTTATCTTGGGTGTGTAACTCCCTTGCCCTGACTAGAGTGGTGGTTTCTGCCTGGCTTTGGCGCAAGCCTTAGCCAACCAGAAATCCCATTTCTAACACCGGTGGTGTAGAGTCTGTCGATGATGGTGTGGTGGGAGATGGTGTCAAACACAGCAGAGAGGTCGAGGAGGATCAGGACCACTGTTTCTTTGCGGTCGAGGAGAAATCTGATGTCATCTGTGGTGGAGAGCAGCGCTGTCTCAGTGCTGTGGTTGGCGTGGAATCCAGATTGTGAGGCATTGAGGAGTTGATTGAGTTCCAGGTATTCAGGGAGCTGTTGGTTGATAGCTTTCTCAAATACTTTGGCCGGGAAGGGGAGCAGGGAGATCCGTTAGTAGTTTTTGAGGTCGCTGGAGTCGGCCGAGGGCTTTTTTAGGAAGGATCTGACTGTTGCGTGTTTCCATCTGTCTGGAAAGGTTGCCCTGGAGTTGGAGGTGTTGAGGTTGCTGTTGAGCTCTGTGCTGATTGGGTTGGCTCCGAGGTTGAAGAGATGGTGGGGACAGGGGTCTGTGGGCACCCCGAAGTGGATGGACGGCATGATGGTAGAGATTGTCTGTACAGTGAGTGGCGACCAGATGGTTAGCGTTCGGCTGGTAACTGCTGGTTGCTTGAGGGTGTCGAGGCTGGGGGTGGTGGTTTGGGGATTGAAGTTATTGTATATTGTGGCTATCTTGCTATGGAAGTAGGTTGAGAGTGATTTGCAGAGTTCTTGGGAGGGGTGGATAGTGTTCTCTGTGGCTGGAGGGGTGGCAAAGTCCTTGACAATCTTGAATAGTTCCTTTGTTTGGTTGGCCGTGGTGTCAATGCAGTTGGGGATGGCTGCTCTCTTGGCTTCCTTGATGCATCAGTGGTAATTGCTGCTTTTTGGGTGGCTCTGCTGGAGGAGTCCTTGGAAACTCGCCATCACTTTTCGAGTCAGTAGCAGCTGCGCTTGATGGTTCTGAGCTCTGGGGTATACCAGCTGGCTTGCTTCAAGGTTTTGTTGGTTTTAACTGGTTTCAGTGGGGTGACTTCATCGGCACATTTGGTGATCTAGGTGGCGAAATTCTGAATGGCCTGGTTGAGATCTGCTGAGGTTTTGGCTTGTGTGGTGCTGGGACATTGGGTCCATTGCGTCTTGGTAACTTTTCCCCAACTGCAGTGGGAGTCACTGTGGTGCTTGGTGGTTGTATGCTGAGCTCTCCCAGAGATGGTAAAGTGGACAATGGCATGGTCGGTTCAGGTGATCTCTGTGACGTGGGTGAATTTGAGTCTGTTACTGGAGGTGAAAATGATGTTGAGTGTGTGTCCAACTTTGTGTGTGTGTTTGGTGACTAGTTGGATGAGGTTGATGTTGTTGAGGTTCTCCAGGAGGGAGGTGTTGTTGGTGCCATTGGGGGTCATTGATGTAGAAATTGAGATTGCCAAGCAAGACATAGTGGTGGGAGTCGATGGCAAGGGGGACAATGAGGTTGGATATGGCATCACAGAAGGCTGGTTGGTGTTCTGGTGGTCTGAAAGCGACCGTGCCTCTTATCGTGGTCATGGCGTCAATTTGTAGTTGGATGTCGAGGTGTTCCATGAGGGGTGTGGGTCGTCATTGGTGTTGGCACATCGAATGGTTTCCTTGAAGATTATGGCGATGCCTCCTCCGTGTCTGTTTGTGCGGTCTCTGTGTATCATCCTGTAGCCAATGGGTGTGGCAGTGGCAATCTTGGCATATGTGGTGGGGTGAACCATATTTTGATGATGAAGGCCATGTCAAGGGAGAGGGTGGTGATGGTGTCCCAAATTTCTATTGTGTGTTTACAGAGGGAACAAGCATTGAGAAGGAGGCATTGGAGTGGTGTCGGTGTGCACAGCCTCGTGCACGTGGGGTCCGGTGTGGGCTGATGGTCCTGTGTAGCATGAGAAGCTGCAGTGTTTGCAGGTGATTGGTCTTTTTGTTGATTGGGGGGAGGCCGTGAAGCAGTTTTTTTTGCGGCATCCAGGGTCTAGGGCCCGGAGGTCCTTGGCGGTGTAGCGGTGGATAGTGGGGGGGCCAGGGATTTTGGTGCTGGGCATGGTCCAGGCACGGATGAGTGCAGGTGGTCTTGCCTTTGGCCCACCTGCGGGCTTTCAGGGAGGAAGGAGGCTGGGAACAGAAACCGGCAGGAACCAGCGGACGGGGGAAAAGTAGCGGGAGAGCGGAGGGGTGAACAACCAAATATAGTTGCACGATAGCAATATCAAATAACACAATGGCAAAGGCACTGTATTAGCCAAACTATTATGGATGTCAAACCAACCACAATTACCACAATGGCAGAGGCACTATATGTACAAACTATGCAAAACTAAGTTGGAAGCTAAAGACCAATCACAATTATCAGAAGCCGGACCACGACCCCGAACCTGGAAAGACTCGGGTCTTGTGGCGGTAGGCGAAGCTGTGAGTGCTAGGCGGAGACAGGGGGGAGCTACATGGAGACCAGGGGCTCCACGCTTCTCTTTCATCTTTATGCTGACTATTCTCATTATAAATGGTCTAACTCCATAAAAGAAGTGGCACACGTGATTGGCATTGGCCTATCCTTATTCATTTTTCTGGCAACATCATCCTTCCTTACAAGGACCATATGAAAGTGGTGGGCTAATGAGATGGAAAGGAATTGCGTCATACCCATTGAAGAAGATTCACATGAAAACTACAGTTTGCCAAAGATCTCAGAAGGTAGGGAACTGAGTCCCCTAATGTCTTTATGTGTTCTAGGTGCAGTGGTAGCCATGTAAATTGCGAACGTTGCACCTTTTCTTCCTCTGATACCAAGCAATAGTATGCGCTTACTCAAAGAAGACATCAGTCCTCAGCCTCCGACTTAAAACGGAATGGTCTTTGGGCCTGATTTAGATCTTGGCAGATGTGGTCCCAATTTCACTTTTTTGCCGGTTTCACCACCCGTCTACTTGGCGGTCCCGACGCTCTATTTAGATGCTAGCAGGCCCATGGAAGAATGACCGCCAGAGTGTCACGACACCGCCAGCTAAAGCTGCTGTGCTGCGCAAAGCGGAAAACAAAACACAGAGCCATATCTACAACTCTATTGTACTAGCGCTTCCCTCCCCTGTGCTGGCTCCCAAACAGGTTGCCTAGTGTCATGCACACATCTCTGCACAACAGCAGGCACCCTTCCAGTACATAAAACTATGGTAAGACATTCTGTAAAACTTTTCAAACATCATTGTACGTGTGCAGTGCAGCGCATATGCAAAGTTTGAAAAAATAAAAACATTTCTTCAAGTCACTGCTTGCCTTGAGGAGGCATAAAGAACTGTTTACAAATGTTAGTAAACAAGGGCCTTGATTCAAAAAGCTTATATGGTAACTTTGTAAAGCTCATGTACCATCCATGTGATGCTCCCTTGATGCAAAGTAGTCCAAAGCAGTGTAAAGCACTACTTTGTTGTACTTTTAAGCGAAAACAAGTTTTACACCGAAAGTAACTAATAAACCAGAACTTTGCACCAGTTTACTTCACTTTTTGTGACTCTGCACTGGCTCAAAGTGTTGTAAAATCATCTCCAAAGTACTATGGAAGTCTCCACCATTGCCAAGGAGCAAGAAAAGCAAGGGGGCACCTTATCACAGTATATGTTGTAAATATGATGCCACGTTAAACCTTATCTCATTTGCAAGGTGTTCCTAAGATAAGAAAAGTTCTGTGCCATGAATCGTGATTCCAGAATTACGAGCACAAATGAAAACTTCCCCAATCCCAGGCTGATTATGTCCTCTACCATTTAATGAATGACCTTGAACTTATGCTGTACATCCATCCTCATTATCTTAGGTGCCCTCTCTATGAGTTGTGTAGTCACCAGTAAGTCATGTACTTGCACGTATTAGTTCAAATCTGGAGCCATCTTAACAGAACTGTCAAGGAAAGCATAACCGGTGTTTGTGTTGTTTTTTTATTCCAATGGCAAAAGTAACCTCAGCTGTCTGTACTGCTCCATCGAAAATAAACATAGTGCATGTACAAATGTCATGCCTATGCAATGGCAAATTGGTACTTCCTACCATGTATTGTCCCAGCATCCCTGTAACAGTCTCCCCATGCTTTCTAACTTTGTCAGTCCCGATTCCACTCAGTGTCATTCCCCCGATGCTCTATTATTATTTTTTCCTCATGTTTCTCCATCCTTTCATCTTCCTCCTTCTCCCATCCTCTGTTCCTTTCTTTACTCTCCTGTGCCATCCTTGATCTTCCAATCTCTCCTGATGACCAGCCAATCAAACCCTGAAGGATCGCAAGCCACTATGCACTTTCATGTAATCTGATCAGGCACAAACATATTGGATAAGATCATTCCATTACCAAGTCATGCACTATTATATTGTCTTTGCTGCTGGAGTTGAAGGAAGTCAATGCATGTTATTGATCTCTTATGGTTCTATAATAAATTCAACAAATAGCGTAGTTGATGTGAAGACTTCCTCACTGTGAAATGAGAATTGTATGGATTTTGTTATCAAGGAAATCATGATAATTGTTCATCTCACTAAGATAGGAGTGTGTGTTTATATACCAGAACATGTACTGTACTATTTTTTTCTTTGTATTAAATCATAAATAAAATATATCTTTTTCATTCACAATATTGTGGTATTCAATATTCTTTACACATGGTTACTGCACAATAACTTTTAGTTAATTGATATTGTGACAAGCGTCCTGAAGTACAATACGCAAAACTACACGGTACTGGACAGCAAACTGCAAAGCACAGCATACCATACCATAACATAGCATAACATCAAAAAAATTATAAACATGCTGTTGGCACATAGATTTTCAACCATACGCATCTAGGTGGGATTTGTCAAATGTTCAACCATTCAAGTCAAGGAATAATTTGTTAAAATTTTAAAATAATGGAAGCACATGTGGCACTATTTGAAGTTAATTACTGGGTATCCGCAGTGGATGAAAAACTCCAAAATAGTTAAGAAATTTGGGAGACATACAGCTTCCAGTTGTCTAACTCTCGATTGCTTGATTTTGATCAGGGAAAATGTTAACTTTAATGCAATAACGTATTAAAAACCTATCAAAGTTACGGATATGAAGCTTCTCAAATAGCAATCAATTAATGGAAACAAGCACTGTCATTTCAAAATTTCAAGAGATAATGTGGTCATAGGTGAGAGTTTAAACTGATAATGATGGGAATACGATCTCAGAGAGCAATGATAAAAGTGAAAGAGCATACTTTGTTAAATGATAAATGCAGGACTAATTGAAACATTGAGATAAGTGAAACCAACACAAAGAGTTTGTACTCAATTATCTATGACGGTTTTCCTTGAATAAGTTAGTCTTAATGATATAAACACTGTTGGATGTTAAAGAGGCTGTTGTTATTGGGAACATGTATTTGCTAGGGCTTGCCTTAGTCTGTCTTACTGCTTGTTTTAACAGAGAAAAAATAATGAATAATTTGGAATCTAAATTGATCGTCATGAATGATCTTAAATTGACAAGGAAGTACACAAAGAAATAGAACTTGTAGAAACATAGTAACGCATACATTCTCGATTTCTCTATTCTGTGACTGGTACTGTAGGCTCTGCCAGGCAAGACAATCTAGGTGCGGAACACTGGGACTACAAAGTGCGGTTATGGATTCATCTGCCAAAGATCAGGTTGGGTTTGTAAAAGAGAGATAACACCCAATCCATGAGATGAGCTACCTTCCCCTTAACTCCCTTCCCTCCCTGTTCTTTTGTCTTTTTCATACTCCTTCTTTTGTGGATCCACAAATTCTGGTCTTGCATTCTTTGTCAGGATACTGTTTTTTCTGGAATTACAACCACAACATATTTATAAGCCAGTATACGTCAGTCAAGATTCTAGAGTTTCACATCAACAGATGAAACACTTTCGGTAAATCTGATCAAACAATTGGTGGTAAGTGTAAAAATGGTTGCACACATTGTTTACATCCATTTGTTTATTTTAAGCCTGTCTATAATGCAACACAAGGTGCCCATTTGCTGCACACCCAACAGCATAGACTGAAAATATGAAGCCATTGGTCGATCTGAAACTGGCCCAATTTATATGCATTATATTTGAATTCAAATGAGATAACTCAGGCAGAAAAGCAAACAATTTCCATGTATTTCTTCCCTCAGACTAAGGAACAATATTATTTTCTTCCCATGGCATTTTCTATGTGAATAGCACCCACGTAACATATTAAATGATTAAGCTATTGTCTTAAACTAATCCCTAGCTGGTTCTGATGTTTTCACACCTCATTTCATCATAATACATGAAACATCCTGTGGGTGTTCACTTCAAGTCAAATAATGGCTTTTTCCAAGCTGTCTTTTTTGGCTTGCCTCTAAGGTGGCATGATATCTCCTGGAAAGAAAATCTCTCCAGGTTCAATTTTCCTTCTAAATGTCAAAGACCTTCCCTTTATCTTGGGAGAACTACACACAGGAACACCTCACCATAATTGGAGCTGCAGAGTCCAGCAAAGATCCATGCTTCTCAGTGGAAGAGACTAATTCCTTCTTCATTCCCATTCATTGCTAAATGGCCAATGGCTAGTCTCCTTTATTCACCCCCTACGTTGTAGTGTGAATGCTATTTATAGCAGAATAGAAGAGGATATTCAGAGGAAGGCATTTTCATAAAATAATTAGATTGTCTATCCAAACACTGGTGTGAAATGTGTGTTTATTCACTTAGTAATCGAATAAAGTACACAATGTTGAACATCTCAAAACTGCACTTCACATTAAGTATGCCAAGTTTGTTTCATATTTCAGAGTTTATTTCCAAAAACTGATATAGTTTCAGTTTTAGTTTTATTGACTGACTCATACTCACAAATTTAAGTGATAAGTACACATTCATCTAAAAGATACAGAGATCCTGAGATGTCTTTGAAAAAGAATTAAAACACCCCTCTTTCCATGTTGGAACAGGGGTGGGTTCTATTTTGCGAAATGTAATACCAAGTTGCTCACAACATCACTGGAGACGACAATTAATCTAGAAGCATTGCGGTGTCCATGCTCTCCACTGATCTGAACTCTCAAGTGTCTGTGATCACAATTAATTATTTTTTACTTGTAGTTTTTCCTACCAAAGATTAGCGGGTTGACACTTAATTAGCTTATCATTTATAGATTCAATTTTTAAGCAATTTTTTTAAAGATTTGGTACGACATTACAATGTACATTTGAAAAGGAAGGATACATGTTTTTGTTCTTGTGTAGGAACTCAGCAAAAGGGTGAGTTGTGTGGTTTGTGTTTTAGCCTTAGTACAGTAATTTAAAAAACAATTGATTCCATTAGTCCAAAATGTGCACTCATTTAATTATTCGTTCAGTAAAACATTTTAAATATCTCTCTCCATCACTTATACATCTATGCTGCAGAGACTTTCATTTAAGAGTGGGAGAGATAAGGTGAATGCTAGTACAGTACTGTTACACTGTTCACGTTCTTTCTCCTTAGGTATGACATTCGATCCTGAGATGAAACACAGTAACAATGAAGCAAATGAGGACAGATGGTAGCTATTTCTAATTTCTCTGTGGGATCTTGGATCGTCTTGGGGCTTGTAAAGATTTTAATCTTAGGAGGATGAATGTGTGACCTGTGGTTTATGATGAACAAGTATAGTTTGTCAGTGGGTAGTGTAGGAAACTTCCCACCGGTCTCAATAGCCACATTTCTAATTCTATTCTCGCTCAGGCACAATACAGGAAATGTGGGTAGAGGACCAATCAAAAGTGTACAAAATGTTCAGTGGTTATGGCCTTAGCTCATAATTTGACAACCAAGGAAACTTGCTTGTGTATTGGTGACTTGTAGGACAAATAAGCAGAACAACCTGATTTAATATTTAGGTTGAGGAACAATGGGTCATAAATACTTGTTTTGTAAGCTTAGAATCTGCCTACAAAAGCTTAATAGTTCAGATAAGTCTGTGCATATTTTAGAAGTAAAACTCTGGGTAGATCCCATCTTAAACCAAGAACATTGAAAATGAAACACAGCAACCCATTAGTGACTCTAAAAGTATCCAACTCAAATGTCTGTATTCCAGCTAGGTTTTCAGCACTTGATTTGAAACATGGTAGTGGCTCCAAGAGAAACATGATAGTGGCTCTGAGTTTTGCCATTCCTGGCAAAGGGTTTTCACTTTCAGATTGTTATAATACCATCAAACCAGACCTGTAATAGAGTGAATGCAGCTTTTGGAAGGTCTTAGTACAGACATGAGCAAGGCACCCAGCAAGAGCATAACCACATTTTCAAAAGCGGAAATTTCAATAACAGAGTATCAGCTGTGGATGGATCCATTTCCCTTGGCTCACTCTCTAACTTAAATGGAAACTATGACATTTCCTCTGTGGTACACATGTTTTATGTCACTCTAAACTTCAAAACAGTTCAATTTCAAATCATCCCAAAGAAAATGTATTCCACTCAAAACACTTTTTAATGAATCTCTCCAGCTGATGGCCCAGTGAAGGAACATTGATTCTCAAATGAAAATTCTTAACTTCACAGATAATGAGCGTGTAGTTTTGGTATATATTTATTGTTTCACAGCATATTGCTATGGATGATTTTTCATACATTAGATGTGAACTAATTTTGTCTTACCTTAGTTTGAGTTATATATTTAAACTTCCATTTGCATACAGCATGATTCAGTTCAAAGTAACACTTCAAATCAAAGAATTGGAGGGAAGGCCTCTGAGAAGGCCTTCCAAAATGTTATAGATGTGATATCTTCATCAACTTTTTGATTTTTCACAAAACACTTTTCTCAAATCCAACTTTCGGCAATTAATGTGGCCAATTCAGGTTGCTTCTAACCAGCTGTTCCCAGGACTCTAATGCACCTTCTTCCATCACATGAATGAGTTAGCATTTTCTCTCTGTGGCATTTCCTTAAAGATTATTTTGCTCTTTGCTGAATAATTTCAAATTTATACGGAAGCTGAAATCATATTTGATCTCCATAAGTTTTTTCTTAAAACAAATGTAGTTTCTATATTAAACAGAAACACTAATTGCTTTGGATAAACAGAGCTTACAATATTTTACACTACTGGCACTAAGACATTTTAACACTAGAGAAATGAAAGTGCTTAGCTAGCTCTAATGAAAGCATGTAGGTATGTAATGATGGAATTTTATGCCACTATATTGACACATGCTGTGTTAACATCATTATATGCACACTAAAAGATGACTAATCACCTCTAAGCAAATCAAAATCTGGGTGTACTCAACTTTTTAATTTTAGGAAATGCAAAAAATTCAGATCACAAAGGTCTTCTGTAGACAGTACAAGAGCACATATTTTCAATCACTGAATAAAGATGCATGGTTTCATAAAATGAAACATCAGTGTTTTTCCCAGCGGTGAGATGGCCATCTGTTCTATGGCTCCCCTGATAGAAGTTGAATCTATTAGCTTTTTTCTACCAAAGATGAGAAGCTCAGCTGTTATACAATCCCAGGTCCCCAGGCAAATCTATCAGGGACTCCGAAATAATGGGCACTCCACTTGGCAAAATACTGTGTGAAAGGAGATTAATTGATTGGTATAATGGCTAGAAATTTAAACCTCATTTTACAACACAGCCTTTGCTATTTTTTTCACGTCTGGAAAGTTTAACAAAGTGCATAGACTAAGAAAAAGTATGTAATTATAAATTAGAAATGGGGATGCAAATGTAATTATTGTAGGTTTAACTAGATTTATGGAGGTTTTTGAAAAAAGTTAGATTCAACCTTGTTAATCATATACCATAAAAGGCCCTATTACAATGTCCTCCCGACACCATTTCGGTGTTGGAACTGATCAACCGTAGGTCAGCGGTTCCGACCACCAAATTACAATGCGACCGAACATGGTGCAGTCGCAAACTCCCATTTCTGTATGGGAGCTTGTGCTGCAGGTGGTTTCCACCCCATAGAGAAATGGAAGTTAGTGTAAATCCCTGCATGGTTTGGCAGGCACCGCACATGGTGCAGAGATTTACAGGGGGGCACCTCAGCCCCCAACTGGAGACCGCAGGGAGAAAGGGGCCCTGCTAGGGACCACCAAAGTCGCTTTCCGACATGCTTTTCATGTCGAAAGTCCCGACATGAAAAGCCTGTGGGAAACCGACAACCTTAATCTTCTCAGCAAAAACTCCATCCTTAAGAGATTATGTGCCGGTTCTGACTGGCCGGCGGGCTCCTTGAGTCCGTTGGATGCCAGCTGGAATGACCGGCCTGTTTCACTTCTGACCGCCGTCATTGTAATACGGCGGTCGAAAGTGAAACCGAAGATGTTGAAACCGAAAAGGAGGCCGATAGTTTTGGTGTGCGACAAACAATAGGTAATTAACAAATGAGTGAATGAAAGGATGAAGCATAGTCGGATTGATTTTAAATGTGCTTCAAATTCCACTCTGTAATTGATTGTTATAAGAACTTTGCCAATAAGTTGGAGTGCGTCCATACAACTGTTCAAGAATTCTTATTAGTGACAAGCTATTCTACATCTTGAGGGTTTTTCTCAACCTATGACAAGACGGGGAGGTAGGGATATAGATGGGTCTGACGTAGCACTCTCGTGGAAACAGAGACTAGATGGTTATCATTTTTGGTGATGCTCAGTTTGCTACATAAAGTGTGTTCATGTACGACATACATAGTTTGATTCCTGGACTCAGTGGAATCCAACTGCCACTGGAAAGACATCCTCCTTGTTTCATGAGTTTTGCAATATTTTGAAATGATTGAGCCTCTTTTGAATAATGTAGGTATGCTCTCTAAATGACTAATATGAAATTAAGTTTACATGCAAGGGAATATGCAATATGTACATAGAAGGCGTGCCTCTGTTATTGGTATAACAATGATGAGGAGAATATAGAGAACTACTTGAATCCACATGCACCAGAGGAGAACGATCATCACAACAACAGGCTGATAAGGAGATCAGAGGAGGAGAGGAGAAGCCCAGCACCAGGAGCAACAGAAAAGAGAAGAAATATATGGCTTCATGGACAGTGTAACACAGGAGAGGAGCATAGAAGTGAGATATAGCACTCTAGGCAGCAGAAGAGAGGAAATGAGAAGTCATTCACTTGGTAAGTGCAACAGGAGAGAGGAGCATTGAGGCTACTTCCAGCAGCATGTACAACCGAGAGAGGAGCAGACATAATATATTTGATAGTTAGTGGAGGAAGGAAGAAGTCAGTAAAGGCCAGGTTCAGGACTAAAAGCAACAGAAGAGATTAGCAGAGGTGCCATTCTCATGAGATATTGCAACACAGGAGAAGTAGTAGCTAGGACTTGAACCCAGTGCAACAGAGAGAAACAGAGATATTAGTCTCTGCAATTAACACAACAGAGAAAGAATAGTGACCAGGTTCTAACAATAGTATGACAGCTGAGTGTCGCAGTGGAGAGGTGCAGACTTTTCTTCTATTGCTGCAGACCATATATTGCACACTTCACAACTATTAAAAGAGGTGAGAGGGGCATGATGGCCAATTGTGATGTGACAGCGAAAAGGAGCAAAGATACTAGGGTCAACAATTAATACAACGTGGTAGAGTATCATCGTTGCCAGATTCTCCACCTGAAGTGGCAGTGAAGATGTTCAGAAATGTCATGTTTGATAACTAAAACAAGATAGGAAAAGAGTATGGTGGCTGCATTCTGAACCTGACAGCATGACAGACAGATAGCTTAACTGAAAGACCGATGATAATACTATTTGAAGAGTGTCTTGAGGGACTTGCAAGCAAGCAAGGTAAAATACTGTGGCAGCCCTCGGGGAGGGAAAAAAGATGGATGCTTGGGTGCGGCACAGCGAGCATGAATTAGCCCCACTAAGGGGGCCTCAGCAAAAGTGAGACATGGAATTGGGGGTGAATGCACTGCGTCATTTCCGGTAGAAAAGGGCGTGAGGCAGGGGTGCGTCCTGGCTCCGTTCCTCTTCTCACTATATACCAACGCGTTGGAAGATGAGTTAACGGCCAGGACAAAGACCCACCTTACTATAACAGCAAGCCCATAGTATCACTTCTTTACGCGGATGACGCAGTGCTTATGGCCAGAACTCAGTTGGGTCTTCAGAGTGCTCTTAATGCATACATTGGATTTATGGATAGCCGGGGCCTAAAACTTAACATTAAGAAGACCTTTGTGATGACATGTGGGAAAGGGAGAAAAAGCTGCAAAAGTCTCCCTGTGGGAAAAGCTAGGATAGATGCAACCAACACATTTTCCTATCTGGGTGTATTACTGGATCATGCTGGATCATGGAGTCCAGCGGTCAAAAGTAGAACTCTTCTTTTTAAAAGGTCAATTGGGGCACTGATGAATTTTTCTATTAAAATGGGTAAAAGACCCCCGGGGATCCTCCTTAAAATTTACAAAGCAAAATGTATGAGTGTAGCGATGTACGGGGCTGGTGTCTGGGGTTATCAGGACGTGGCTACATTACAAAAAGAGGAAAATAAGTTTTTACGATTTATATTAGCAATCCCACAGAGTACATCAGTTTACAATTGCCATAGCGAATTGGGGATTCCATACATTTCAGACCTGATAAAGATGCAGCCATTGTTGTTATGGCACAGAGTATGGACGTCACATCACACACAGTTAAATAGAGAGATTATAAGTGATGCTATGAGTTTAACCCACGCAAACAAGATTTTATGGCTAAGGTACATTAGAAGCTTTTTAATAGACATGGGAAAACCTGATTTTTATAGAAACCCTGTTACACTGACCACAATTTCTAGGAAGGAGTTCAAAGTTCTTTGTCAGGATCATCCGGAATCTCTAAGGGCGGCCTCAGAAATGTATAAAAATACAGTTATTAAACATCAGATAACTCTTGTATGTCCCACCATTCAACCTTATTTGGAATGGTGCTTAGGAAGATTATGATAGGTTTGTCCTCACTAGATTAAGATTTGACAACTTCCACCGTTTAGTTAGCTTCCCTATACAAAATGATTGGAACAGCAAGCTTTGTAGGTGCCCCTGTGACGAAATGTCTCCCCAAACGACTATACATGTGATTTTATTTTGTAAATTTTATAGAGTAGAAAGATCTAGATGGATTTTGCCAATGTTGAAGGGCGGGGGATGGAGACAATGTCGACCTGCCTTTCTTTATTTACAAAGATTGGATAATGTTTACTGTGTGGGAGCTATGTCTGGTCTCTTGAAGGCCATTTTGAAAAAAAGGAAAAGTATTACACGGGAAACATAGCATGAGACAGATTGATTTCTAGAACACATGGGGCATCGATTAATTGAGGATGTGATTTTAAGATTTTAGCGATATTTTAAGATGTATATATGCAAGGTATTAGTCTTTTTAAACAGTAGATTGTATATTCTTTATTGTGCAACTTTTATGATTTTTTTCTACTAAAAATCGAATAAAGTTTATTTGATTTGATTTGATTTGATGTGACAGCGAAAAGGAGCAAAGATACTAGGGTCAACAATTAATACAACGTGGTAGAGTATCATCGTTGCCAGATTCTCCACCTGAAGTGGCAGTGAAGATGTTCAGAAATGTCATGTTTGATAACTAAAACAAGATAGGAAAAGAGTATGGTGGCTGCATTCTGAACCTGACAGCATGACAGACAGATAGCTTAACTGAAAGACCGATGATAATACTATTTGAAGAGTGTCTTGAGGGACTTGCAAGCAAGCAAGGTAAAATACTGTGGCAGCCCTCGGGGAGGGAAAAAAGATGGATGCTTGGGTGCGGCACAGCGAGCATGAATTAGCCCCACTGCTGACTCGCACTCATAAGAAAGTCAGACTTTCAGCACCCTGGTTTAATGACGTGCTGAGAACAAGCAAGAGCGCCTGTAAACGCTTAGAAAGGACATGGAGGAAAAACTTTGAACCTGATGATAAACATGAGTATAAACTAGCTCTGAAGTCCCATTATACTAAAGTTTCTGAGACAAAAAAAGCTATCTGAAAGTCAAAATTGAGTCATCCAGCAATAAAAGCAAGGAGATTTTTAAAATTGTATAAGCCTTTACGGCCCTGTCATCTGTGGCCAGGGCTCTCCCGCTCTCTTCCGAATGGACGCACCAACTAGCGACTTTCTTCCACACAAAAAATCGTGACTATTCAGGAGTCTTTCACTAGGGGGCCTCCAGATGATCATGAAGACCAGCTAGCCCCTACTGCGGAGCTTTAATCTGGAGAAATCCCTGTCCTCCTGCAGTTTCCTTGGCTGCAACCTAAAGTATCCCTTGATATTATTAAGGGCCTCAAGTCAGGCTCCCCCGCCGACCCTTGTCCTGCAAAATTGCTGGCCACGGTGGCCACGACTTTAAATCCTGTGGTAAACAAGATACTTAATTCCTCGTTAGCCGCTGGCCATATGCCCTGCCGGTGGAAACATGCTAAAATCCTCCCAATGCTTAAGAAACCCTCAGCTGACCCCAAAGTGTCAGCAAACTTCAGGCCCATTTCACTGCTGCCGGCCTTCTCCAAGGTCTTGGAGAAATACGCGAATACGGTTTTTTCGGACTATGCTGAAGAGAATAACTTTCTGCATATCAGCCAGTCTGGCTTTAGAGCCAACTATAGCACTGAATCCACCTTACTGGAGGTTTCGGAACATATCAATGAGAAGCTTGACTTGGGAGGGAAAGCTATCCTGATCCTATTAGATCTGTCAGCAGCCTTTGATACTGTTCCCCATGATAGGCTCCTGGACAGGTTGCAGGAACTCAGAATTGGTGGCTCTGCATTAAAATGGCTCTCTTCCTTCCTGGAGGATAGAGGTCAGGAGGTATGGACTCCCCCCTTTGTGGCCGCTATCCCCAGTCTGAAAGTCGGTGTTTGGCAGGGCTCTATACTGAGCCCCAAGCTGTTTAATCTATATATGTCCCCTCTTGCGCCACTGGCCGAAGCATATGGTGCTAAAATTATTTCATACTCAGCTCCTTTTTACCTGTGATAGGGGAGCAGACTTTGAGGGTGAGAAGATTAGAATCTGCCTCACGAAGGTGTTTCAGTGGCTGAGATCTAATCAACTGAAATGTAATCCGGAGAAGTCAGAAATTATCTTTCTTGGCTCTTCACCTCTGGACGAATGGAAACGCTGGTGGACTGAAGATATGGCACCTCCTCTCTCTGCACAACAGCCGGTAAATAATCTGGGCATCATGATAGATGACACTCTCTCAATGAGAGCCCAAGTCTAGTCGGTAGTGGGCACTTGCTTTGGACTCTTGCGTATGTTGAGGAAATTTCTTCCACTTCTGCCACTTGATTGTAGGAGGACTGTGGTCCAGGCACTGGTTACTTCAAGACTGGACTATGTAAATGTCTTGCACCTGGGCCTTCCTGAATGCCTGCTCAGTCGTTTGCAGGTGGTGCAAACGCAGCTGCCAGAGCGGTTCTTATGCTCAAGCCAAGGACCCACATATTCCCGCACCTCAAGGCTCTTCACTGACTTCCAGTAAAAAAGAGGATCAGTTTTAAAGCTCTGGTGCTATTCTTCAAGGCCCTTCACGGGAGTGGAGCAGGATACCTTAGAAGGAGAGTAACCCAATACGCGCCACAAAGAACCTTGAGATCTTCCTCCCTGAGCCTAGCTTCTGTTCCCAGAATTCACTGTGTCCGGTCGGGCGGCAGTTCCTTCAGGTTCCTGGGAGCACAGGCCTGGAACTTGCTTCCTGTGTCTCTGAGAACTGTGACTGAGTTAGCCATTTTTAAGAAACAGCTTAAAACTTGGCTATTCTGTCATTGATCCACATCCTCTAGAAGCACCGTTAAACATGGTTTCCCGCTGTGGGGGGGCATCAGTCGGATTGTTGAGGAGGTCTCTTTAGCGCCGGAACACTCTAGTTGAGTAGCTGTGTGCTATATAAATGTCTTCATTCATTCATTCAACAAGACCACATCAATTGTATAGCTTTATGTACCACGCCTTCCAATAGGTTGGAGAAGTTTATCCTCAAACATTTGAGGACACTGAATACAGGATTGAGTGAATGCCGTTTCCCTCTTTGAGTTTAAAAAAAGGTTAAAGTCTGCGGAACTAATTAGTCCACACAAGACCCTGAAAAACGGGGTCAGCAACATACTATGAGGATTTGAACTTGACCAAGCACCCTTTCCATGTTCCCATTGTGGATTATGACTCCACGCATAAAAAAAGGCAGAGATTGATTGTGACTTACATCATCCTGGAAACAATTGACACACAAACCTTAACTCAGTTTGGGACTGTTTATCTCCTGGCCTGCCTGTGCTATAAAGTTTTTTGGCATAGAAGCAGGAAAATTAAAACCAGAAATTTAGAATAATGGAGTGCGACCTAGTGTGGGACATTGCTACATGCCTCGTTGCTCTTTTCCTTAAGAAAGGACATGATGTGGAACAAAGGAATTGGTTCATGACTGAAACGGTGAGGTGGGAAGGAGATCCATCTCTAATGACAAAAATATTGTCAGAGAGAGAGAGAGAGCAACAATCGATCTTCTGCTCACAGGCCCATGTGGTGGTCTTGAAGTACAGTGTAGAATAGCATCTCATTAATTAAAAACACATGGGGGCATATTACCAAGGATGTGCGATAATTATCGCAACGCGCACTTAGCGCTGTTTTTTTTATCGCCGGCTATCGCTGGATTACATCACGGAGATAACGCGTTATTATCAATGCTTATCTCCAAGGCGATAGAAAATCCAGCGATAGCGGCGAAACCCAGCAATAGCGCGCGAAATCCAGCGATAAATTCCACACGCTAATGAAAAGCTTGCTAATAGGCAGGTGAGGACTTAACCTTACAATCCACCTCCCATTGACTAGACTGGTTAAGTCAAGTTTTAAAGAGGTGTTAGATTCCAGCGATTATCGCGGTTAGCGCAAATTATTTTATCGCTTCGCGGGCATTGGTAATAGGGGGAAGTTGTGTTTGCGACTATTTGCAGTCGCTTTTAGTTGGGAACGCCTACTTTGCATGTCATTAGCGATATTTATCGCTGACATGCAAAGCGGTAAGAAAACGGCCGCTTTCGCCATAAAGCTGTTGCTAACAGCTGTTAGCGACAGCTTGCTAATAGGGCGATAAAAATATTGCCGCTTTAGTGGCAAAAAGTGCCGCTAAAGTGGCGATACTGCCCTTGATAATATGCCCCATGGGGGCATATTCTCAAGGAGCCATCGCAGATTTATCAGCACTTTAGCGCCGCAAAAGTAGCGATAGACTTATTGCGCTATTCACAAGCTGGCGCAAACTGTCGACATTGCCAGTTTTCCTGCGATAGCTGCCGCAAAACACATCGCCACGGATGAGAACGACAAACAACGCTAATGACATGCAGAGTAGGCGTTCCCGTGCAAAAACACACGAAAACAACACTTCGCGATATTCTCAACGACCAGCCAGATCTGCGATGCCGGACAAAAACAGGCGATAAGGCGCGTTATCAGCAGGAACTTAACACCTGCTCATTACTGGGCTTAAGTAGGACGAAAACCTGCAGTACAGAGGGAGCCCAGGCCAGAGCCACATCTGAAGACCAACACATGTCATGGATCTAATGATCATGCAGTTCGGAGACCCAAGAGGACCACAACAGGCCCCCTTCTCCAACCCCCCCCCCCTCCCGGACTACCACCGAGGTAGCGCAGAACAAGACAGCTGACCTTTCGAAAATGGCATGGCCCCTCAGCCACACAATTGCAGAATGTGGGGAGAGGTGGGAACCAAGTATGTGTGAATGAGGCAAGTCACCCATGAATAAGAATGTACACAATGCCAAGTGTGGCAGTGATCTGCTGGATAGACTCCAGTATGCAGAGCACAGACATGTCCCTGTGGACACATACTGCTGGTGTGTGCAGTGTTGTGGACAGTGGACGCAACCATCTTACCGCAGGCAGTGGGGAAGACCTCGCTCATGTATCTGTGTCGTCCCCCCCTGTACGTGGAAGCGCAGTGGGCTGGTCCGGCGTACGCCACACCAGCGTAGGAGTGTGAATAAATAGACCGGGGCTCTGGGCGTGGTTCACTTCCGGGATGGCCAACGCGTCTGCCGGGGCGGCGCCCCTCACCCTGCCACGAGTCCGCCACTGTGACTGCCAGCCTCCTCAGCCGATCGCTGCCTTCCGCGACACAAGCCCCCAGCACACCCAGCAGCACAGCACCGCGGAGTAATGTGTGCGCTGACTACTGCCTTCTGCCTACACTGCGGTCAGCAGGGCGCTCAAATGAAATTGAGTATTGGTTTATTTATGGCAGAGTCCAGTAGGCAACAGACATTGCTTCCAGGGCGGCCCACCCGGACGACGCATCATCGCAGGCTGCGCACCCGCCGAGCGCCTCCGGTGCCACAAACTCAGTGCAGCTCAAGTCATGGACCCTTTATGATGTAATCTTTTGTGTGTAAGTCCAGTTCTGGTGCCCCTACCTCAGTGCACTGCAAGTCATGGACCCTTTATGATTGAATCTGTGTGTGTGATCAGATGATCACTGTTCTAGTTGTTGCCAGCACCAACCACTCCCTGAGTGCTGGCTTACACTCACCCCACACCCATCTAGCACAGGCGTCACTGGACATGTGACCCTGGTAATAAAAAGGGGCCGGGCGCATGAGCATGTAGCCAGTTCCACCATACATCTAAGTGTGTCCATGTGGTCATTATGTATGCGTGATGGCCCCTGGCCCTACCACATCACATCGTGCTGTGGACAGTGGACGCAAGCATGTCACCTCAGGCAGTGGGTAAGACCTTGGACATGTAGCTTTCTCCTCCCCCCCTGTAAGCGTAAGCGGAGTGGGCTGGGCCGGCGTACGTCAGTCCAGTGCAGGGGTGTGTAGAATTAGCCCGGGGGCTCAGGGCCTGGTTCAGGTCTGGCCTGGACAAGGAAGTCACCAATGCGTGTGTCTCTGTTGTAGTGTCGGCACCACCCGACCCGCAATTGACAATGTTGCAATGTAGCATGCACCCGGAGGGCGATCTCGCACGAACGGAGAAATGAAGGAGCGCAAGACCGCTCGGGGTCTTGGCTCATACATGGCAAGTGTTGTGTGTATCTGCATTGCCGCAGCATGAGCCAAATGCCTAGCCTTAATCGCAGCGCGAGTTCAGCCAGGCATGAACTCTACATCTGTGTCCGCACTATCCTTACCATAGGCCTACACTCACGTGGCCGCCCACCTTCAACGGCCAACATCACAGTGTCGTTGTCAGGCCTGTGGACATGCGCAGACAGGCATGACAATGGTGTGCCGTTGGAGTGCAAGTGATGCAACCGCGCAGCGTACACAAGTGAATAGGCTCGGGGGAGGGAGAAGCAGCTGTGAGGCAACGTAACACACAGTGATGCCGCTCATTTGCCACATGCAAGTCATGTCAAACATGAATCCCAAAGTCGCACACATCCCACCCACACCCAACAAGCCACATCACAATTCCTGAATGCAAGCAGATGACAAACTGACATTAGGGATGAAAGCTCCTTTGTCTGAACTATCAGGCGGAAGCACATCTGCACATCCGACCTCGGAATTGCATGTGCCCGGCACCCCCTGACAGATACAATAGCAGTTGAGGATGACTCCCACACTACGCACAGCCCGACGACAGACCAACGTATACACACCCCACACACAGAAGTCCTTGCTTGGAGTTATCTTGCATGGAATGGCCTTCACACTTACTCCCACACAATCCCAGGCGTACAATCGTTGCACACTTAAAAAAACTCATTGATCCGAGCTGTGGCATTTCATCCACAGAACTGGCGCAGGTCAGAACAGTGCCGCTTCAACCAGGGCCACTAACGCAATGGCAGAGCATCCCGGACACATGCACAACCCCTGTCACGTGGAACTGTACCATGCACGTATGCTGCATTTACTGGGGGCACTGCCATTGGTAGTGCTGCGGGTCAGTTACCGGCTGAGCTTCCGCCTTGCCAACGTCACCTGCGTTCAGCCTGTGTTGCATTGCCGATCGTGCATATTCGAGTGGTCCATGGATGTCTGCCTATCCAACAGGACGGTAGCCTAACTGGATTTCGACATGTGTGAGCGCCCCCTGTTGGCCCACGACCAGGAGTGTCACCGTGATACCCGTCTATGGGATGCCTGGATACTTGGCATACATGCTGGCAGCTGGACCTGGGAAATTGCAGAACTCCTCGTGTGCAGTGACCACATTGAGCCGCTCCCCTATTGGGCTGTAGTGCTAATTGGTGACAGGGGGTGGACACAGCACATCTGTCCGGACCTGCTAATGGCTAGCCTCGCCGTCCTGTTCGATGGAGTCGACAACGACCTCATGTTGGAAATGATTGCCTACAAGCTGCAATTGCTTTCATGGACGTGTAACTACGTACCTGCAGCCACAACAGTTTGGAACCCATTGCACATGTCCCGACACCTTGTTGCATCTTGGGGTTCTGGTCACATATCCCACGACAACAGTGGACATGGCTGCATTCGCCTGGATCCCGAATACGTGGGCGGACAACCACGCGGGGTAACACACACCTGTGAAAGGTGAGGCACTCCCCCGGAGTGGACAGCGGCGCTTGGCAACGTTCCTCATTCTGACATACTGGTGCATTGGTCCGCATGTTGTGGCACTTCTCTTGCCCGTACTGGCACACATATGCTAATAAAGTCTACGCACATTCACTTGTATTCAACTGTGATGTGAGTTGTTTTGGATGACGATGTGTGTCTCACTGCCTATCTGGGTCACGGCCATACATGCGCATTGATAGCATTACCCAGGGAGTACCATTTATGTGGAATCACTGTCCCTACATTCATCAATACTTTCATGCTTAATTGATCAGGGCCATGACACATCAGTGTGAATTTGAATGTTTATTTGCATTCAGTGGGGTGTTTTAACTGGACCAGTACAGGGCCATGCAAACTCCACTTTACATTGTCGCCCCATGGAGGGCCAGCCAGAGTCCTTTACGGATGGACAGGTTCATCGGGAGAGGAAGACTTCAGTCCGCAGTGTGATTGCTGTGTCATTGGTAACCAATCCAAATATGGCAGTCCATGTCGAGGTCCAAGGTGAGTGTCGCTGAGTGTAACGGGGGACAGTGGAAGATGTTATTCCAGGGCATGATGCAGAGGGCAGAAACAAGCTGAAACAGGCCATATGGCGGTGATGTATGCTACCACTTCAATCTTGCCACCAAGCCAGATTCATCGTCATCTTCGTCCTCTGATGTGTCAGGTGCCTCACATGTGGGTGGTGGTGTTTGGTCAGCCACACTGTGTGGCACAGACACTTCAGGGGGCGGAGATGTGGATGGAGTAGTAGCAGCAGCAGTCACCGCGCCAGGCTGTGTGGCGGCAATGCCATGATGAGGATCTGCAGGGCATGGAAGATCACAGCTACATCTCGCTGGTGTGCAGCCGTGGCAGCCAATCGTTCAGCATGCATCCGCTCCATGTTCTCCATGATCCTCCGCATGTGCCCCAACTCCCGGCTGACATCGCTGGAGCCACTCTGACTAGACAGTTGTTCTTGTCTCCGAGTCATGACTCCAGCGATGTCAGCCATGGATTGTTGGAGAGCATGGAGCGGACAGTGGGTGTCCGTTAGGGACTGTAAGTGGACCCTGATGGGACTTAGACACCCACGTATGGCATCTAGTTTGGCTGCCATGAGGTCGAACCCCACCCGCAGCTGGTCAGCCATCTTCTCCTGGCACCCTAACACACGGCGTTGGAATGCCATGTGTTGGTCGTGGGGGTCCTGGGAGCCAGCCGTGGTGGTGGGTGCTTCCTGCTGTGTGGCCTGTGCAGGGGGTGGGGTCTCCTCGATGCAGCTGGGCTGCCCTGATCCTGGAGGTGGGGTGCCAAAGCTGTCCATGAGCTGCTGGAGGGCGTCGGTGTCGATGTTGGGGAGGTCCTCTTCGTCATCAGTGCTGAGTTGTTGTGTCTGCTCTGCAGGAGGTGTTGATTCTCCCTCGGCAATGTGAAGGGGAGCTGCAGATTGACACTGTGTTCACATGTATGTTCACGCATTGTACAAGTTTACTAACGGACTGCATGACAATGTACATTGTGACTGTTTGTGAAGAGATGCCTATTTGATGCGGGACAGTTGACATTTCTACGCCATCAGGGATGTGAGGTTGTACTTGTCCATTGACATCTCACAGTTTCCTGCTATGCCAAATGCGAATGGCCATTTTCTACACACAAGCGACAGCAGTTGTGTCCTCTGTTTTGTTTTGAGAGTGTTTCAGTTTGTACCACATTGTTGTCAATGTTGAGGTGCTCTGATTCTTATGTGTGTGTGCTGCATTGTGGGTGTGTTGCCCCTTCAGCTCTGATTTGGCTGGCCCGTCTCCCTTTCAGGCGGTGTGCCTTTCACTTCTATGCTTATACAGTGCTGAGATGTTGCAGACTTGGGTAAATTGGGCTCTTGGTTGGAGTTGTGACTCTTGGGCATGGTTTGTCCGCAGATGTGCTCTATTTACTTGTGCATGTGTGCTATTGTGCCCATCTCCCCCCGTCCCCCCAGTCCCTGGTCGTTACTCACCCTGTTGCTGTTGACTCAGGTCATGTTGTGCAGTGTCCGGTCCACCAACTCCTGCCACCGTCTCCCCAATGATGACTCGGGTCACCATTTCCTCCATCTCATCCAGCTCCTGGTGTGTCGCTGGACTCCCACCTCCAGTCTGCATTGCTGCTCTCAGGTTGGCAGCGATTTTCAGCTTGGTTTTGCGCTTCACATCAGTCCAGCGCTTCTTGCAGTCCTCCACTTCCCTTCTCTTCACTCCGACTGCATTCACCTTGGCCAAGATGGACTGCCTTATTGTATTTTTAGTTGCCAATGTCACAGTGGAGGTGATGATCAGTTGGTGGTGGTGTTCTGTCACCTCCGTAATGAGGATCCTGTTTTCCTGCGGACTGAGACGCGGGTTCCTCTTCTTCTTCTCCTTGCCCTTCCCTGTCCCCGAGGTCCCAGGCTGGTCCTCCGTGGGGCTTGTGGGGTTCTGGTTGTCCTCTGTACTTGCTCCGGCTCCCTCCATGGTGCTTCGCAGTTGTTTGTGTTTTGTAGGTGTTTTTTTTGCAGCTTTTATGGTGATTGTTCCAGCCTTACTTGTGGGACTTGCGGGCCTTGCGCTGCTTTTCGCTGGATTTTTATCACAGTTGGGCCCATCGCAGCTTTTTTCACGTTCGGGTTTCCATTTTTATCGCCGTCGCTGTAGTTGTATCGCGGACATTTGTGGCGTTCTCGGGAAACTATCGCATGTTACCGCCGTGTTGGGAATACGACGTTGAGACAGAGTTATTTTCACGCGATAGACGGCGATATGAAAAATTGCGTTAGCCTACTTTGGCGATGTTTATCGCACGTTCTTGTGAATATCCCCCATGGTCCGTACAAGTGCACCTATAATGTTGCATTGTTTACACTGATCTTGAACTAACCATCTAGGCTCCCAACAGATAGCAGAGGCAATATTCCTATGCACTAAAGGCCTCTGACTTAGGGGTAGCAATAACATGTTTATTTACAGCCACGGCCCGTGCAGGTAAGAATGGTGGGGATGGGTTGGGGGGGATTCAACAGACGACCACGAGGGAAATTTAAATAAATAATTATTTTCTCTCGTCCTCGTCTGTCGAAACGTCCCCGCCCCGGCCCCCACCCGGCCCCATCGCTCTTACCTGCACTGGTCGCAGCTGTTTATTTTTGGAGCAGGGCAGAAAGCACTTTATTCCACTGAGCATTTCCCCTGTGGGCTGGAGACCTTGGAGGCTGGCTCTGAAAGCCCAGGGCTGCTCCTGGTGCCTCTGTCACTTTCCTTGGCTCTGGGGAGGCAGAGAGAGAGGGAGAGAGAGAGGAAGGGGGGTAAGGTAGAGAAAAAGCAATTAGAGAGGGTGACGAGAGGGCAGAGAAAAAGGGGGGAAAGAGAATAGATGGATGGGGAAATAGTAGGACCGCAAAAGGCGACGAAGGCAACAGGCTAGGTTGAGCATTTTTGCCAGGGATGCTTTTGGTTCCTCAATCCGGCTCTGGTTTGGAGACCAGAGCAAATATATAAAGCTGAAAGTTGATGAAAATTATTTGACCACCAAGCCTTGGATTTACATGTACGTATCAAGGGTGTCTTCTGATGAATTATCACGCAAGAGAAGCACAAGGAAAATCAGCAATACCAATTAGGATTGTTTTGACAAATCAGTATTTTTCCATGTTTCCACTATTTAAAAATACATTCCCCATGAAGAAGACGTGATAAAATGAGATCATTGTTAGTTAAAATCTACAAATTAAGCAGTAGATGGTGATAACTGATGTAAATCTATAATTATACGTAAAATGCGGATGCATATTTGCATACTACCAAATGCCTTGCTTATGCCTTATGTCGATGACCTATGAAGCAAGTCATTGGAAGAATGGATGATGCAATTACAATGGCATCTTTTAAGTACTGGGAGCAGTATTAATACATGTACACCACACGCTGATCTGGAGAGTTATATATGAACTGAATTGAACATCCCTCTCTTTGTTACACTGCAGTGTAGATGTCTCTATTGACCATCGAGTCTTTATGAACCCAAGAGTAGAATACGCTTGACGGAGGAGTCCTCTGGCTTAAAAACGGATCAACTCTTCAGTAGGAAGGGCCAGAGATGGTGGGATCCACAATGGAGCAGGATAGGTGCAGTGGTATAAGCAGGGCCACTGGAATTATACGATTGTGTGGCGGCGGCGATTTTTGCATAATTATCGACTTGCTGCATTTGCCAGATAATCCATAATTTGCTGCATAATCTGCAGATTTTAACACAAAAACGTTGTTTCTAGCTCAAACGGTTAAAAAATTACTAAAAACTCAGGGCCTCGTGTTACATCACAGTAACTAAGGTCACCTTTCTGTTGTTTATTGCTATGTTTGAAGTGGTGAACTGGTACTAATGAGGTGTAACCAGTGCCCAGACAGTGCTAAGAAGTGTAAAAATAACAAAATAATAAAGTAATACTATCACAAAAGCTGCCCTATTATGCTGCATAATTTGCATTTTCTTGCCGCATAATTTACTTAACCCTTCCGCATAATTTTGCCATTCCCTACCGTATAATTCTAGTGGCTCGTGATTCACAGATGGTGCCTAGGAGTAGGCAACAGACTGAAGCTATCGCAACACAGTCAAAAAAAGCAAAGATGCCAAGCACTACATCCACTTGTGATCTGTAGATAAAACTACTTTTAACTGATCAAGCAATTAGTCTATGGCCCAGTGGGTCTTCTTTAAATGTGCTTGCACTCGAGCTGAGGAGCATTTCTCAGAACAGACCTTATTGTGAACTGCCAGGAATTACTGACACAGGCCAGCAATATCAGTTAGCTGTTGCACTGGGAAATACAGGTTCCCTTGGAAAATCTGCCGTTTCAGATTTTTTTCACCCAGACAATGTACTTGTTCAAAGCAGCCCTTGGTAAAATATTGCAGAAATTATTGTAGAAATTAAACCTTTAGCTCCTAAGATATGTGTCAGAGTCCCCCAGAGTCAATGTTCACATAATTGTGTTTTTTTCGCTTGGTCTTTGTATGGTTTGAGAAATGATTAGCCCACAGAGGCTTTTGTTTCTCAGAAATAACACCCCTGTTACCTATCACTTGTTCTGCTCACTCGGAGGATATGAACACTTTCTAAGAATTATGTGTTTCCCTTTTAGAATAATTACAATGCACCATTTCGATATCAAGAGCTTGTTTTTTCATATATAGGGCCACTCTCACTGGGAATTAAATGCATGCCAACTTCCCAGTTAGGTCACAAAACGGATTTAAAGTCATTTTGGAAACTAATCACATGTTTTTGCAAAAGCCTGTACTGTAACTGACCTTAGACATTGTTAATCCGTTTTTCTGGTTTATTATGACTACTTACTATAATCCTTCATTTTGAAAGGTTTTTTTTTGTGTGTGTGTGTGAGGCCTAAACTGTGCTAATGAAATTCTCTATGAAACAGAATAAGAGAAATGTCTTTGGTCACTCGTTGCTTTCCGCTCTTATAACTAGTAATGTATCCATGTATCTGGAGAAGAAAAAAGAAACCTTCATATAAGTCGACATTAATTTGCATGTTTATTTATTGTTAGTTAGTTGCTCTATACAACTTAAATTATAGGGTAAATATTACATTTTTAATGGCAAAAGTTGTCCCTATCACTGGCAAAATATTTTTTGCAATTTTTATTTGTGTTCCTTAAACATATAAGAACGGATTTCTTTATTTTTTATTTTTATTCAAAGAGTACAAAGGCATATTTAAGCATTAAGAACCAATCTGCAATTTTAAGGAAGGCTGAGTACTAATGCCACAACTTTTCAAATTACAGGCGGTACTTTTAACCGCTTAACCGCGGCGGCAATTCCGCCGCGGTGCGGCGGTTTAGCGGAGTGGGCGGGGCCGCGTCGGCCAACGGACGTTCGCAGCACTACAGAGGTAGTGCTCGCGACGGCCGTTGGCCGACGGGCGCACGCAACGGGTTAATATAGCACAAAGCATCAACAATCGCAAAGGACCTGGATATTGGAGTAATGATGAACACCATACATTCACTTTAGCCTAGATATATATACAGGCTAAATATCTATTTTACTAGATGAAGTTCATGAGATGTTGTTCTTTATTATTTACTTTTCCCTCCTTGGTTGCTTAACTGTGGTATAACGGGGTTTTAATACTCGAGCTGTACATCAATCATGAGACGATTTGATTTGGTGGGTCATGTGGATTCACAATGTGGCAACCGCGACCTTTAAAGAGAGCCTATCATCAATGGTGCCATGTTCATCCACTTGGCTGCAGCTTATCAGATTCCATTTTTCAAAGTGCCCGTCTCTGTTACAGACCTCTTTCTATTGAGGAAAAATGTCAATTGGATTACTGGTTGGGGTGGGGTGGGGGAAGGGGGGGAATCCTTCTCAAGCAGCCACCACAATTCTTCCCAGGGTGAAGTCACAGGCAAACCCTAAATTAACCTGTGCTCAACCCTCAGGTAACTTGACACAGATCAGTCAGGCTTACCTCAGAGGCAATGTGTGAAGCATTTGTGCAACACTCCAAACAGAAACACGGTGAAAACACACCACAAAAGGAGTCACCTCTCTACAGATTTTGAAAAATAGAGTAATTTTTATACATAAAATACGACCTAAACACAAAAAATGTAATCAGTAGAACCGGAGATATTAAATGTTAAAGATTTTATCAAAAATAGCGCAAAAAGGCTTAAAACGCCAACTGAGGATATCTGGTCGCACCGGACCGGGACAAATTCACAAGTTCACCCAACTACAGGGACCCAGTTAGGCCCACTAAACAAAATACCTTCAATCCTTGTTTGCGGAGCGTTGTGAGGACCTGCATCAAAGATGCGTTGCACAGCCGAAACTATGAGTTGGTTCCAAGATCCGGCGAGGCTGCGGTACGAGGTCCTGTTGCATCGTCATTGAAGATCCTGCTGACGAGGGCTTGTGATGTGAAGTCCAGAGTTGGGGATGTGTTGAGCAGTCAGGGCGATGCATCAGTTCCGAGGAGCAGAGAGGCTGCGATGTGGAGTCCGTCATCGAGGGATGTGAGGACTTGCGTCGAGGATGCGTCATGCAGCGGGGGTCCAATGGGATGCAGTGGCAATGCAGGTCTTTGTGATGGGTCCATTCCATGCAGCAACGGAAATGTGTTGGTTCTGCTCGGGCTGTACCGTGCAGCAGAGGAGATGCGTCGGTTCTGCTGGATCCACAGAGGCTCGCAGAGCACTTTAAGCACACTTCCAAGGGTCCAGGACTGGGGTGGCACCACTTGGCAGGTTAGACTCATGGATGTCAGAGTCCAGGTGCAGGTGCAAGGTTGTTGGAAGCCTGTTGTGTCCCTGAGGCTTCAGATCAGGAGGCCAGCCAACTAGCCCTTGGAGTCACTCTGGGTTCTCAATAAAGAGATGCAGGTCCAGTCGTTCTCACCCAGACAAAAGGGCAGCAGGCATCAGGTCAGCAAGGCAGCAGTTCCTTCAGAGCAGAAGTCCAGCAGAGTGGTGATGGAGCAGGGTAAACGAAATAATTTTGTACCCCATGGAAATTAATGACCTCTTAATAATTAATAATACTAACCGTTTGAAATACATGTATTAACCAACAAACGCACCTTTTTAGTAAACACTACACGTGGGTAATATGCTGATTTGTGCAAAATCTAATCTACTTTCAAATGTGAAGTTAATTAACCTTAGTATTGTGATTTGTGTATTAATTAAAGTAAAATTGCATGATTTGTGTTGCGTAGTAAATTTGTATTGTGGCAAAGAATGCAGATAGTAAGTAAAATGGCTTTAAATGTCGCTTCTGCTAGATAACACGGGTCTTTAGAATGGCGGGTGGTAAACAGAAAGGCTTATTTTCTTTGTTTTAATTTCGGTTGTGTTTGTTCTTATGATAGTTCGTTCGGGCCTGATAGGCCATGCTTCGAAAATGGCTGCTGGAGAGGATGAGATCACGTGAGATGACTAAGATGGCCTCTGCGCAGAAGCAATAAAGAAGTTCAAGTCACGTGAATGCGGCCTGTGCCCGGAGTGAGAGATGTCAAGGTTAATCTGACCTACAATGAAGAATGTGCCAAGAGATTCAGCATGTATTCCTGGGAATGGATGGGAAAGAACCGAGTGACAATGGATGAACTAAAATGTCACCATCAAAGATCGCTACAAAATGAATGGACAAGTTGGTCTACATTTGACCCCAGAGTCATGAGACTTATTGTATGTTTTATTGTCCCCAAACCAGTTTGAACAAGGAGGGCGATGAGGTGACCATCACCACCCCTCCAATGGACCAATTAGCGTGATTCTTGCCCCTAAGGATTGCAACTTTTATGTGTAGTAAGCCAGAGAATAGGGTATAAGAGAGTCTGCTCTTACGTGGGTTGGTTGCTGTTGGTGTTGTTGCCATGCCGTTTCTTTATTTTTCATTTTTCCACTTTGATGCTGCGACAGACTCTGTCATTTTGGACTTTGAACTTTGACTGGGGAAGGAACGAGATCGTTGCGGGAAATTCTGCCCGGGAGGTGCGTCCGAGGAGGTTAGCGGGACAGTCAGTCAGTTTGGGAGTCCTATTCTGTGATCTGCGGATTATTTTCCTTTGGTGAACCATTCTTGTCATCGCCCCATGGCCGAGGGTAATGCATAATTTTCACTTTTCCTAAACCTTTCTTGAATGTTTATTGATATATCAAATGTGTTTGTTTAATAAAGAATTTCACTTATTTGATTGAAGAATTTAGATAAAATTATATTCTAACTTTAAAATGAGTCTGTGGTTCTTTAATAAGTTTATGATTTATAAATGTTAAAGGTTTTAATTGTGATTGAGCTGGTCTTAATCACCATCAACTTATTCTACTAGTTGGTCCATCGACCGAATAACGGAGTACCTTGATGTTTAGAACCGACAGGATCCAAAGTTAATGCATATAATGTATAAATTATTATTCTGTCAAATTTAACAAGGTATCCCGTTCGTACAGCAGCACATTCTCCTTAGCGTGTAATCTTGAGATTGAATGAATGTATGTATGCGGTGCCATGGGCCCCACCGACATAAGTTTTAAATAACAATAGGTTGCGTAAGTGTTTTACCTGGATTGGTGTCCTAAGGAGCAACTTATATTAGCCGCGCTGGATCAGATTTCTTGGTAGCAGAGTTATGGTTTCTATAGATCAGTTTGGTGATTTTTGATTATTGATTTTTCGTGTCTAACACTCTATTGTTGAATTTGTTTTATGTTATGTATAAGTCGAAATTTTGTAGCTTCCAGAAAGTTGGAAGTGGACACGTGTGGCAAGAGAAGTCACATGGAATTGTGCATTGTCTGATTTCAAATTGGTGATAACACAGGATTGTGTTATGTTAGGGACATTTCATGTATGAAATTGCGTTTGAGTGAAATAGCAACAGGTTTTCTTGTGAAACTCTGGCCTTAATTCTCAGGAGCAGTGTAGTCTCCACATGTGTTTTATTCCCAGAGAAACGGATTTACCTCTTGCTTGAGAGAAGGGTAAGGTAGAGAGAAGTGCTACACTTATCGAACAAAACAGTATTCTTGTAAGTTAGAACAAACTATTTCTTTTGTTTAGTGAAACAGACAATGGTAATGTGTTTTACGTTGTAACTAATCCATTTTTGTCGAGAAGAAAAGTTAAGAAAACTACCGATAATTTTTGTAAAGGAGGGGTCAGTAGAGACAGGAGTAGAACTGACGTCAACAAAGACGGCACTGGTATTGGCCAGTTGTGGAAGAGCGAAGAGCTTCCTGATTGGTGCGTTAGTGTGAAGACGCGCTGGTATTGGTTAGTGTGAGAGTGACGTAAAGCTTTCGGATTGGTGCGTTGGTGTGAGACGCGTTGGGATAGGTCTGAATAGCCGAACAGTAGAAAGAACAGAGTGGTGAAGAATTTCGTGTATTTGTTTTGAGAAAAAGAACAGTGAAATATGGCTTATTATGAGTATGGTAGAGAGAAGCCATCATGGTTTGCGAAGATTAAAAACTTTTTCAAGAAAGACAAGAAGGTTGTGACTAGGGAAGGAGAAGTACTTCCTCCGCCGAAAATGCCAGCATCTCATATGATGTTGAAATATGGCTATCATACCTGTATTTGGTTGGAAAATTGGGCAAAATATACCCAAGGCGATGGAGTATTGGCATTTCCAGAAAATGGTTTGTTTAGCACAGCTGTACTTCGAAATTTGAGAGAAAAAATGATGAAACTTGAACCGAGACCTAGACCAACACAGTTCAAAGCTTTAGGTGAATGGGAAGATGAGATGTATGAAAGGGAAAGACACAGAGGTGCAAAGAATTATAGTTTAGTCCATGGAAGAGTATGGGGATTGAATCATGAAGACAGGATGAGACGATGGCAGTATGCTAACATGACGGATGGTTTGTTTCCTGTCAGAACAGTTGAAGAGATTACAGGGAGAAAGTGTACGGAGAAAAAGAAGCATGCAGTAACAGAAAGGTATGGGTATGGGGTTAGCGACACAGAGGATGAGTTGCTGGAGGACATTTTAAATAAAAGACCCCCTCCATATCAACAGAATTCTGCGGCGGTGACTTCAAATGCACCGCCAATGGAAACTGTAAGAAATCAAAGCCCTGAACAAAATTCTGAAATAAATAGGTCATTTGATAAATTAGAAACCCCACAGAATGTGAAGCATTATAATGGTAATACAACTGAATTAGCCAGAACCACAAGAGAGTTGACTGAAAAGATAAGAGAACTAACAAGGAATATGGAAGCTGTGAATGTGCCAGTGACGATAGGGCCAGTAATTCCGGTATTTGAAAATCAAAGAATAGATGAGCATTTCCTGACAATTCCATTGAACTCTAGTATGCAAAACGTAAGAGAAGGGATAATTCCAGAAAATAGAGAGGCAAGAGATTCTGTTGGTTCATGTAGGTCGAGTCCACCTACAAATTTTACAATTAATGAGAGTCAGATAAATAAGATTCCTATGGGAACTGAGTCAGAAACTGAGACCCCAGAGAGAAGTACAAGTTGGGCAGAAGTAAATAAAACCCCTGTGGGTCCGACTGCAGAAGAATTAAATGAGTGGGTGAGGAACTTACAGAAGAAAGATGCTGAACCACAACCTTTGGATGTGATCAGATTAAAAATAGATATGGAGGAATTGATTCTAGGCACTATTGGTACAGATCGGTTGAAGTCCTACCAAGATGACGAGTTAATGTTTATGTGTAAAGCGTTACTTGGAGAGCTAGGAACTTGCATGAGAAATTGGAAGAAACAGCGAACAAACTAGGAGTAGAATTTGGAAAAATCAGAGGATTGCAGAAACCGTACAGGGTAGATTTTAGTGAAAAGGATATAGAAAATCTGAACACTTCAGGACGGTTAACACAGATAAAGGAACTGATTGTATTATTAAGAAAATGGGGAGATGTGGACAGGTGGAGAAGCAGGTGGATAAGAAGAAAGGAGGAAACGACTGATAAAGCTTCATTGGCTTTTCCGGTGAAGGAGAAAGAACCGATAGTAATGGAGTATCCAATGAGGGAAACTCCAGGAGGAAGCTATGTACATGTCCCATGGTCCAGACAAGATATATTGTCATTTACAAATGACTTTCCAAGATTGAGAGAGAAACCTGTAGAATGGTATAGACAGGTAGAAAGGTTTGTAAAAGTTTCAAAGGTGTTGTGGGAAGATTTGGATGGATTGTTTGAAATTGTAGTACCAGCAGATTTATGGACAGAATGTCAAATTACAATTGACTGGCCGAAGGAAGAATATCCTAGAGATGCAAAAACAGGAGCCCCAGGTTCAGAAGTAATGAGAAAATATGAACAGGCAATACCGTTTCTAAAAAATAAAATCCCACCAAAAGAAACGGACTGGGTAAAAGATAGAACAACACAAGAGAGTAAGGAATCTGTACATGCTTACTATGAGAGACTGCTTTTGGTCTTTAAACTGTATAGTGGTTACGAGAACTTGAGTGAAAAAGACATGAGTCATTTTGTGTATAGATTCGTGTATGGCTTGAGACCTGAGATAAGTGAAATGATTAAGCAGCATATGTTGTGTTGGCAGAATAGCACAGTAGATGAAGTACTAAGGTATGCAAAATATTGTAGTGACGATATTGAGAGTAGACAGCGTAAACTCGAGGAAAAGGCAATGTGGGCACAAGTAAAGGTTGCAGAAAAGCAAGAAGCGCAGATGAATAATCAGTCTAGTGATGCAGGGCAGACTAAATCCAAACCGAATATTGGTAAGGGAAAAGGTCAAATGAGTATAGAAGAGGCTAAAAAGAAATGGCCATGTCATAATTGCGGAAAATTAGGACACTGGAGAAACGAGTGTAAATTTCCTCCAAAAGCTAATACAGAAAATCAACCATTAAATCCACAGGTGCAGAATGAGGTGAGTTACCAACAGCTTCAACAGCCGCAGGTAGTTACTCAACAGTGTCAGGTGCTGCAACCACCTCTCCCAAAGAGTGTAAATCCTCAGAGATACAGTACAGAGGCAGGATTCTACGGAGGAGAGCAGGTAACAAAATTGCTGCGCGCAGCTGCAGTTTCACAGTATTGGTTACGGCAGGATGGAGATGAATCGGATGAAAGCTTATGACGGTGCCTAGGAGAGGAAGAAGAGTGCGTGCTTGGCGCAACTCTAGAGGTAGATCAGTCAGGTCCATTTGTGGATGGAAAAGTGAATGGTGTAAATGTTACATTCCTTGTGGACACTGGAGCTACCCGTTCTACTGTTAGATCAGTGGAAATTCCAAACCTTCCTCTCTCAGGAGTATATATCCAAGTTGTAGGTGTTTCGAACAGGCAGATTAAAATCCCTCTTACAAAACCAGTAGAGGTAAAAGTTGGACCATTCAAAGAGATGCATCGCTTTGTGGTGTTTGATTGCAGTCCTGTAAATTTATTAGGACGCGATCTACTTTGCAAAATGAATTGTACCATCTACTGTACCCCAGATGGTATTGCTTTCCAGACACCAGATGAGGATGTCCTGTATAAAATGACAATGGCAGAACTAGAACCAGGAGTGAATGACATGTTTCCTGTGTTTGATGCAGAGAAAATCCCTATTGAATTGAAAGGAATAGTCAGGTCTGATGTATGGGATTTCACAGGCGAAGATATTGGACTAATGAGAGGAATTGATCCTGTAAAAATTACTGTAAGGGAAGGAACAAATTACCCAAATACCCGCAGTACAAATTAACGCCAGAAATTATTGAAGGAATAACACCTGTAGTTAATAAGATGATTGAACATGGAATTTTGAGAGAAATAATGAGTAGCCCATGTAATTCTCCTATAATGGGATTGAAGAAGCCGAATGGAACATATAGGATAGTGCAAGACTTGCGAAAGGTAAATAAGATTGTTATTCCTTGCTGCCCATTTGTGCCAAACCCCGCTGTAATACTGTATCAGATTCCACATGATGCAGAATGGTACAAAGTTATTGATTTGTGCCATGCATTCTTTTCTATTCCATTGCACCCTGACAGCCAGCCATTATTTGCGTTCCGGTTCGGAGAGCGTATTTTGGCATGGTGCCGAATTCCTCAAGGGTATACTGAAAGTCCTTCAATCTTTAATCAGATTCTGAAAAAATCATTAGAAGATTTAAAAATGCCTGAAAAATCTGTGATAGTCCAATATATTGATGACCTATTAGTGGCATCAAAGACCAGAGAAGCATGTGTTACGGACACAATTGCTTTATTGAATCATTTGGCAGAAGGAGGACATAAGGTGTCTCCATCAAAACTGCAATTTTGTCAGCAGGAGGTACAGTACCTAGGTCATAAGATTGAGAAAGGGATGCGAAAGGTGACGACAGAAAGAATACGGATTATCCAAGGAATGAGAGCCCCAATGACGCAGAGAGAGGTGAGAATGTTCCTTGGAATGGTTGGTGTTGGGCTTGGCCCTTTTTGCAGGGTCATCCCTAAACGTTTTGCCTTCCTCCTATATTTTTTCTGACCAGTTGTTGGCTGTTTTATGACTCTGGGCACTTTACCACTGCTGATCAGTGCTAAAGTGCATATGCTCTCCCTATGATAAATTGTGATGGATTAGTGACTCCATGATTGGATGATTGGTTTACTTATCAGTCCCTAGTACAGTGCACTGAGTGTGCCCAGGGCTTGTAAATCCAATGCCGCTGGTGGGCTTGCAGCACTGGTTGTGCCACCCACAGAAGCGGCTTGTAAAATGTGCCTCAGGCCTGCCATTGCAGAGCCTGTGTGCAGCCTAGGGCTGCCATGTCGACTTAGTGAGTACACCCACTTACCAGTCCCTAAACCTTCCCTTTACTGCATGTTGGTCACCCCTAAAGTAGGCCCTAGGGCAGGGTGCATTGTAAGTACAAGGTAGGACATGCCCTGGTGTGCGTGGCATGTCCTAATAGTGAATTACAGCCATTTTCGTTTTTCACTATTGCAAGGCTACTTGCTCCCCATAGGCCAGAATGGGCAGACTGACTATTACACCTTATAGTCAGAACTGACCCAGGGAACATGGTAGAAAAACGAATTTAGTATGCCTGAACTCAGAATGATAAAATACATCTTTTAGTGAAGTTGGTTTTAACATTCTGTGTTTGAAAATACCACTTTTAGAAAGTGGGTATTTTCTTGCTTAAACTTCCAAGCCTGCCTCTGCTAGGGTTGTGTATTCCTTGTCTGGAGATTGAGTGACAGGGGCTGGGGGTGGCTACAGGAGACAGGGTGAGTCAGCACAGGGCTGAATAGAAAGATCTGCATCCAGAGTGGAGGGAGGAGTTGCACCTGGGTCTGAATAGGGCTGTGCCTGCCTTCCACAATGCTGGCTCCACCTCCTGCGGGCGGCTGAGCACTCTGCCCCACATTCTGAAAGGAAAGAAGAAGTCAGAAAAACAAAGTGCTCCAGGACTGACCAGAACTGGTTTTGGGCTAGGCAGAGGCCTCTCTGCCTTCAGAGAACAAAGAGAAACTGTGTATAAAAAGGGGACCCAGACCCCTAGGAAATTAGATCACTTTGGGAAAACAAGAAGAAACCTTTGCTGAGGAGCGGAACCAAGAAGAAACTGAGGAGAAGACTATCCCTAAGCTAGAGGGATCTGCCTGCAGTGGTTGCCTGACTGCCAAAGAAAGGAGAAAGAACTTTGTGTGCTTTATTTTCAACTTGTGAAGGATCTCCAAGGGCTTGGAACAGAGCTTGCCTCCTGCTGAAGTCTCAGGGACAACAGACTTCAACCCCCAGCTCCCCAGAGTTCTTTGGAAGTGCCTGCTGCTGTTTTGGGGCCTTCTGAGGGACTGCGTGTCGCAAGGAGCTGAAAGTGCGACTCAAGAGGAAGAAGCGTGTCGCCGTCGCTGCTGCTGCCGTCGCAACTCCGAAGGAGGGTGTCGCCACTGTAGCTGTCGTATTGCACCGCATCGAGAGAAGCGTCTCGCAACGAAGAGGAAGCGTGTCGCCGTTGCTGCTGCTGCCGTCGCAACTCCGAAGGAGGGTGTCGCCGCTGTAGCTGTCGTATTGCATGGCATCAAGAGAAGCGTCTCGCAATGAAGAGGAAGCGTGTCGCCGTCGCTGCTGCTGCCGTCGCAACTCCGAAGGAGGGTGTCGCAGCTGTAGCTGTTGTATTGCACCGCATCGAGAGAAGTGTCTCGCAACGAGGAAGAAGCGTGTCACCGTCGCTGCTGCTGCCCTCGCATCGTGGATGTCGCCGCTTTAGCTGTCATATTGCACCGCATCAAGAAAAGCGCCTCGCATCCACAGAGAAGCGCGCCGCCGTCGGAGCTGCTGCCGTCGCATCTTGAATGTCGCCGCTGTAGTTGTCGCATTGTGCGGAAGCCTCTCGCAACGTCGGAGAAGAGTGTCGCAGCCGAAGCTGTTGCCGTCGCATCGCTGAACAAGGGTGTCGCCGCTGCAGTTGATGCATCGAATCAAGACTTCTCGCATCATCGGAGAAGCGTGCCGCATCTGGAAGATCTTCACGTCTTTATTTCTTTGCACCGGAACTTTGCCGCATTTCCATCGCTGCAACATTGCTTGTTGTGGAAGCGTCCCGCATCGTAAGGTACTTTGACTTAAAGTGTCGCATTTTAAGAACTTAAGAGAACTAAGCAAAACCTACCATTTTAAGTACAGTATTGTGGATTTTTGTCGTTTATGGTCTTGTGTTAAATCTATATAAAAGATACTTATTTTTATAATACAACTTGTGTGGTGTCCATCTGTAGTGATGTCACTAGATTACTGTATGTGTTCACAAATGCTTTACACACTGCCTCTGGGATAAGCCTGTCTGCTCGTGCCAAGCTACCAAGGGGGTGAGCAGGGGTTATTTTAGGAGTGTACCCCTTTACCCTGACCAGAGGCGAGGGTCCCTATTTGTCACAAGTACCTACCTGTGCCAACTAGAGACCCCCAATTCTAACAGTTGGTTATTGTCGACAGTGGATAAGTGGATTTTCATTAATTGCGAAACCTTTACAGCGATTGACAAAGAGGGATGTCAAAGATCCGATTGAATTGGATGAGGAGGAATTGAAGGCTTTTAAGGAACTGAAAACAAGTTTGTGTGAGGCACCAGCATTGGGAATGCCTGATTATGAAAAAGAATTTGACCTGTATTGTAGCGAGAGAGACGGATGTGCACTTTCAGTATTAGTGCAAAGGCATGGAAAAATGAAAAGACCAATCGCCTATTTTTCAGCTGTTTTAGACCCGGTAGCAAAGGCGTTGCGTGGATGTCTGAAAGCAGTAGCTGCTACTTGTGTGAGTCTGGAACAGAGTGGAGGCATTGTGATGGGATATCCTTTAAGAGTATATGTCCCACACTCCATTGAAATCTTTCTGACCCGAACAAAAACTCAATTCATGACACATAGTCGGTTGACTAGGTATGAAAAAGTGATTTTGGGTGCAGACAATGTAACCATTGTAAGATGCACGAGTGTGAATTCTTCAACATTCATTGCCAGATGAAGTAAATGTAGAAGTCAAAGATGATGTTGATCATAAGTGTTTGGATGTGCTTGAATTTTGCACAAAGCCTCGCCCTGATATTAGAGATGAACCCTTAAAAGAATCAGATTATGTGATGTTTGTGGACGGATCATGCCTGAGAACAAGTGAAGGAGTTTTAAGTGCTGCGTATGCTGTATGTACGGTGGCAACCATAATGGAAGCATCCTGTTTGAGAGGAATACGTACAGCCCAAGTTTCAGAACTGATTGCTCTAATTCGAGCGTGCAAACTGGGAAAGAACTTCCGAATTATGGTGATCACGGATAGCCAGTATGGCTTCGGAGTGGTCCACGATTTTGGACAGATCTGGTCCCAGAGGGGATTCCTGACTTCTGCAGGAACTCCTATTAGGAATGGTGAGTTTGTGAAGAAGTTGCTTGAGGCGATACAGCTACCTAAACAGATTGCAGTGGTAAAATGTGCTGCACACAAAAACTGAACCGATTATATTGCAGTGGGTAACAAATTCGCGGACGAATTAGCTCAATATTGTGCCAGAAACATGACTTCAATGAATCGGAGAAGGGAAAAAGAAAATGTTTCATGTCCCTTGCTGTTTACTAACACAGTTGAAACCTGGGATGAGGTAAAACAATTGCAGGAAGAAGCAGATGATGAGGAGAAAGATGGTTGGATAAAAGCAAGTTGCAGACAAAGAGAGGAAGATGAAGTTGGGTTTATAGAGATGAAAGACCAGTTATGCCTGATAGCATGATCTCTAATATGGCACAGATGTACCATGGGCAGGCACACATTGGTAGGGATGCCATGATCAGACTTTTCAGACAGACCTGGTATAACCCAAACTTTAGGGCTATAGCTGAAAGCCTTTGTCAAAGATGTCTTACATGCCAACAAATAAATCCTGGAAGGAAGACAGTAGTGAGTTTGGGAACAATAGGACGCGAAGGAGGTCCTTTTACCAGAATGCAACTAGGTTTGATTGAAATGCCCCCAAGCAATAGATTGAGGTATGTCCTGGTGGTCGTCTGTTTGTTTTCTCATTGGGTGGAAGCCTATCCGACAAGAAGGAATGATGGAGTTACTGTGGCTAAGCTCCTGCTGAGAGAATTCATTCCTAGATATGGCTTTCCAGTAACGATCGAAACAGATAGAGGAACACATTTCCAGAATGAAATAATCCAACTGATATGTGAAGCACTTGACCTTCAACAAAAGCTGCACTGTGCTTACAGACCAGAGGCTTCTGGAGTGGTAGAACAAGTAAATGGAACAATAAGGAATAGGTTAGGGAAAATGTGTCAAGCCACCGGACTCAAATGGCCCGATGCCCTGCCATTGGTGCTGATGAGCATCAGAAGCATACCTGACAGAAAAACAGGTCTGAGTCCTCATGAAATAATCATGGGACGAGCAATGAAACAAGCACACGTACCTGTCAACAAACTGCTGACTATAACTGATGATCTCGTATTGGACTATTGCAAAGGATTGGCTGATGTGGTGCATTCTGTGTTTCATCAGGTTGGACCGGATGCGACCACTCTTGAAAGAAAACTAGCTCATGATTTGAGTCCAGGAGACTGGGTCCGCATTAAAGTCCACAGAAGAAGAAACTGCTTGGTTCCTCGCTGGGATAAGCCACGTCAAGTGATCCTGGTGACAACAACTGCTGTAAAGTGTGCAGGTGTGAAAAATTGGGTTCATGCCAGTCATACCATCAGAGTTCCAGATCCTGAAGCTCGACCTGTAAGTCGACATCTGGAAATATCAGATACCAGCTCAGCATCTGAAGCAGAAACTGAAACGATCAGAGTTCCAGATCTTGAAGCTCGACCTGTAAGTCGACATCTGGAAGAATCAGGTACCAGTTTGACAACTGAAGAAGAAACTGAAACAATTAGAGTCCCAGATCCTTAAGCTCAACCTGTAAGTCGACATCTGGAGATATCGGATACCAGTTCGGCATCTGAAACAGACCAACCTGAATCCAGTGAAAGACAAAAGGAAAAATCAGGAAACAAAAGAACTGATATTGAAACTGGAGAAACAGAATGAAGAAACAGCGACAGTGAACAACCAAGTACAAGTTTTGGGAAAATTCCTCTAGAGATCGTTGAGGTAACTGAAGAAAATTTAGATTCAGATAGAGAGTTTGGGGAAAGTGTGGAAGAAATACGAGGAGTAGTAGGGTCAGAACTACAAGCAGAAGAAACACAGGGAAATTTAGATTCAGATAGAGAGATTGGGGAAATTGCGGAAGAAAAACAAGGAGGGTTAGAATCGAATTTTCAAATAGAAGAATAACAAGAAGATTCGGATTCAGACAAAGAGACTGAGATCATAAAGTTCAAAGTTAGAGGAAGTGAAGTGAGGTCTGAGACAGAATCTGAAGAAAGTGAAGAGGAAAGAAAGCAAAGAATAGGACCAAGAAAGAGAACTTGGAGAGCAGAACGAGAAGAAAAAGAAAGTGAACTGAAAAGGCCAAGAAAAGGAGACAATTGGCCCAACGAAATTAAAAGACTGAGATATAAAATAATAAATTTGAACAAAGATAATGCAGAACAAGTAAATGAAATAACAAGTCAAAAAGGACAAAGAAAACCAAGCGAAAGACAGTTGCAGAGACCAAAAAGAGTGAACAGACCTAACCTGAAATATAAGTCACCTGAATGGCTATACATAGCACTGACCGACATTAAAGGAGTGGATAGCAGTCACGAAATCCCAGACAAAGACTGTGAAGACGTGGGTGAGAGTGAATCGCACCAAACCTGAAAGACAAAGAAAGAAAACTGGACTGGACACATAAACTGGAAAAGACAAGAAAAAGTTCTAAAAAGAACTAAAAAGAGCACCAAAATAGACTGATTAAAGGGTAGAGCGGCTGAAAAGTCATTCTGAGGTGTGGAAACACATTTTCTGTACATACATATAGTTAGATTATATTTTAAACATGGTAGACACTGAGAGTAGAACAGTTAGATGTGAGTCTTTCTGTAGATGGTGTAGGATGTGTTTTTATTGTACAGGTTTGCTAATGCTTATCTGGTTTATTTTAGCAATAATAATTCCACTTAGGTTAGTTGTAGAAAATACATCTGTAATAGTAAATGACACGAATAGTGACAAGAAAGCTAACATAAAGAACACTGCAACATTAGTGGATAGTACTGATTTTCATAGGGATAAGTCAATAACTGATTTCTCCAAGAATGTCTTCACGAAACTTTTATACGAATATGTGGAGACAATGGATGTGAGAGATTGTTATGTCTGTATGCAGTTACCTGCATCTGTAACAGAAGGTGTGACATATCATCACCTTCCTTTGACGTATGGAATAACTTGTAGCGTTTTAGCTAGTGTATTTTATAAAACAGGTAAATTAGAGTATTACTACACTGACATAGATGCTGTTTTTGCTCAAGTTCACGTAATCCCTGAATTAAATAAGGTAAAAGTTGCAAAGGTTTTTGGAGAGTTTTTCTTAGAAACAAAAGAATTAACATTAGAATATACATTTAGACATAATCTTACTTGTGAGTTAAGAAAAGAAGAAAAGATTTTCTTAGACATGGTAGAAGACAGAAGAGTTAAGTTTCAAAGAAAGGTAGCAGGAGAAAAGACAAAAACCCCACCTTGGGCGTTTGAAGAGAGAAGTTATGACAAAGGTGAAAAAAATGCAGCTATGGTTCTAGATTGGCCCCAACAGGGAAAATTGTGTATTAGTAGAGATAACACTATGTATGATAACTATTTTGTGGGTTCTAGTGAGTGCCGAGATACATACAAAATTCTAGGGGGATGGGGATTTAAAGGAGGAAAAGATCCAGTATTTCCAGGGATCTATTATATTTGCGGAAATAGAGCTTATTATAGGTTGCCGGACCATTGGTATGGAACATGCTATCTAGGCTTGGTCTTTCCAAAGATTTTTCACGTGGAAAGAGGAATGAAAGGAATTCACGAGATAGGTAAACCATTAACCCGTAGGAGGAGGGAAAGCTTCTCAGAAATAATAGGTGACATTTTTGGAGCATTGATACCAGCAGTGGGTATATCTTTGAATGCATACAAGATTCGGAAATTGTCTACAGAAGTGGATCGTTTATCAACGAATACTGCTGGAGGGTTCTTGATGGTAAATACCGAAATGGTTGCCATGAGAGCTATGGTGATGCAAAATCGACTTGCCCTTGACATTCTTTTGGCAAAAGAGGGTGGAGTCTGTGGAATGCTGAAGGTACAACATTGTTGCACTTACATTCCAGACAAAAGTGAGAATATACAGAAGTATATAAAGAACATTACTGATTTGCACAAAGAAATTGCCCCACTGGAGGTTGAAGGTGTTTGGGAGAAACTTGGTAAGAGTTTTTCTCAATGAAGAAATGGTTCACAGAAATAGGTAGTTCTCTTATTGGGAAAATACTAATACCAGTCACAGTAGTAATAATAATAATGCTATTATTGAGATTAGCATATGTGTGTATTAAAAGAAGAAAAAGAAAAAATAGAGTAAAAAGAGAAAGTGAGAAAAATAAAGAAAGAGAACGGGAGATGGGAGAGATAGAATTGGAAGAGTTAAAAGAGAACATGTACAAAAGATCTAAAAGACAAGATGAAAAGAACACGGTTGTTTAAACTAACAAATGCAAGTGGACAAGAAACATTTATCTGATACATTTTTGTAGGGATAGGTTTTTGTGGTGATGTTAAAAATCACCAAAGGGGGAATTGATGGAGCAGGGTAAACGAAATAATTTTGTACCCCTTGGAAATTAATGACCTCTTAATAATTAATAATACTAACCGTTTGAAATACATGTATTAACCAACAAACGCACCTTTTTAGTAAACACTACATGTGGGTAATATGCTGATTTGTGCAAAACCTAATCTACTTACAAATGTGAAGTTAATTAACCTTAGTATTGTGATTTGCGTATTAATTAAAGTAAAATTGCATGATTTGTGTTGCGTAGTAAATTTGTATTGTGGCAAAGAATGCAGATGGTAAGTAAAATGGCTTTAAATGTCGCTTCTGCTAGGTAACACCTAACACGGGTCTTTAGAATGGCGGGTGGTAAACAGAAAGGCTTATTTTCTTTGTTTTAATTTCGGTTGTGTTTGTTCTTATGATAGTTTGTTTGGGCCTGCTAGGCCATGCTTCGAAAATGGCTGCTGGAGAGGATGAGATCACGTGAGATGACTAAGATGACCTCTGGGCAGAAGCAATAAAGAAGTTCAAGTCACGTGAATGCGGCCTGTGCCCGGAGTGAGAGATGTCAAGGTCAATCTGACCTACAATGAAGAATGTGCCAAGAGATTCAGCATGTATTCCTGGGAATGGATGGGAAAGAACCGAGTGACAATGGATGAACTAAAATGTGACCATCATAGATCGCTACAAAATGAATGGACACGTTGGACTACTTTTGACCCCAGAGTCATGAGACTTATTGTGTGTTTTATTGTCCCCAAACCAGTTTGAACAAGGAGGGCGATGAGGTGACCATCACCACCCCTCCAATGGACCAATTAGCGTGATTCTTGCCCCTAAGGATTGCAACTTTTATGTGTAGTAAGCCAGAGAATAGGGTATAAGAGAGTCTGCTCTTACGTGGGTTGGTTGCTGTTGGTGTTGTTGCCATGCCGTTTCTTTATTTTTCATTTTTCCACTTTGATGCTGCGACAGACTCTGTCATTTTGGACTTTGAACTTTGACTGGGGAAGGAACGAGATCGTTGCGGGAAATTCTGCCCGGGTGGTGCGTCCGAGGAGGTTAGCGGAACAGTCAGTCAGTTTGGGAGTCCTATTCTGTGATCTGCGGATTTTTTGTCCTTTGGTGAACCATTTTTGTCATCGGCCCATGGCCGAGGGTAATGCATAATTTTCACTTTTCCTAAACCTTTCTTAAATGTTTATTGATATATCAAATGTGTTTGTTTAATAAAGAATTTCACTTATTTGATTGAAGAATTTAGATAAAATTATATTCTAACTTTAAAATGAGTCCGTGGTTCTTTAATAAGTTTATGATTTATAAATGTTAAAGGTTTTAATTGTGATTGAGCTGGTCTTAATCACCATCAACTTATTCTACTAGTTGGTCCATCGACTGAATAGCGGAGTACCTTGATGTTTAGAACCGACAGGATCCAAAGTTAATGCATATAATGTATAAATTATTATTCTGTCAAATTTAACAAGGTATCCCGTTCGTCCAGCAGCACATTCTCCTTAGCGTGTAATCCAGAGATTGAATGAATGTATGTATGCGGTGTCATGGGCCCCACCGACATAAGTTTTAAATAACAATAGGTTGCGTAAGTGTTTTACCTGGATTGCTGTCCTAAGGCGCAATTTATATTAGCCGCGCTGGATCAGTGGCAGTCCTTTCAGTAATACAGCAGTCCTTCTTCCTGGCAGAGTATCCACAGGTCCAGAAGTGTACCGAAGAGTTGGTGTCTGAAGTCCAGTATTTTTACCTAGGTTTGCCTTTAAAGTAGGGGAGAAGCTTCTAGGAGTTTTCCTTTGAAGTCCCCAGGCATTCGGCCTTCCCTGTCCTGACTCAAGCCTAACTACAGGGGTATGCAACCTTTTGTGTGGAGGCAGGACAGTGCATGTTCAAGGGAAAGTGGTGCTGTGCCCAGCTCCTCCCTCTCATCCTGTCAGTGATGGCCCATTCAGGCACCTCTAATCTCCCTATTTTGTATGGCTGTCTAGGAGGAATACACAAAGCTCAACTGTCAGCTACACCCAGTCATGTGACCCTGGTACAGGCTGCAGGCACACATGACTGTGGCATTTTAAAAAACTGTAATTCAAAATCCTATTTCACCATTAGTTAGGATTTTAAATTCCAATTCCAGAGACACCAAACATGAACTTCTTGCCGGTTCCCATTTGAAAATTAGAGCTTTTTAAATGCAATAAGGTAACTCCAATGTTAGTCTATGAGAGAAGTAGGGCTTGCAGCAGTGAAAAACAAATATACACGTTTAGCACTACAAGGACACGTAAAACCTAAAAAAGCATGTCTTACCTTTTAATTACTCAGCACCCTGCTCTTCTCTGGGCTGTCCAGGGCCTACCCTAAAAGTGACATAAATGTATAAAAACGGAAGGTTTGGGCCTGGCGAAAGGTTTATTTTGCCAGGTCGACATGGTAGTTAAAAACTGCGCACACAGGCTGCAATGGCAGGCCTGAGATATGTTTAAAGGTATACTTAGTGGGTGGCACAATCAGTGCTGCAGACCCACTAGTAGAATTAATTTAGAGGACCTGGGCACATGTAGTGCCACTTTACTAGGGACTTACACATAAATTAAATTTGCCAATTGGGTATAAGCCAATCTAACATGTTTTATGAAGTGAGCACACACACTTTAACACTGGTTAGCAGTGGTAAAGCGGACAGAGTCCTAAGGCCAGCAAAAACGTGCACAACAAAAATATTGGAGGAGGAAGGCAAAAAGTCTGAGGATGACCCTGCAGAAATTGCCAAGTCCACCAGTTATCATCCCATACGCTGGTCTTTGAGATCTACCTCTAAAAGCTGCATTCAAGTTGAAAACTCAGCATGGCCTGATGGGGAGGGGTGAAGGCCCAGTGCTTTTTGATGACTTTTGGACTCACTTAGTGTTGGTCATCTTGGGATCCCAGTACAGTTGACCCTTTGACCTGCAAATAGGTAAGGCCTTTTTCCTGCAATGGCAGTTTAACATCATATGTTACCTTGTAATGCTAGTGGTTATTTCTGCACTTGTGGCTTTACATAGTTGTTTCACTCAGTCATTTTATTAATTACACTGAGAACTACAACGTGTATTTGGACAATGGAAGAATCCATAACATATTAAAACATCAGTCCCTTCCAAATATTGTATGTTATTGAAGATGTACGCAGGGAGAGTTGTGGTATTGTGGAACACACTCACTGATACCTCCTTGGGCTCAGTTCTGTTGCAGCCAAACATTTTGCATATATCTTTCTGTTTTTGGTGTTTGTCCCTCTCTCAACTTTTGCCTGTCTTCTAGGCTGCAGACAGAAATAAGTTTTCTCCCTAAATTTAACACACCACAAAGCCTTTCATGCAGACTTTCTTCCAGGGACAGACCAAACATGTGGGACTACAATTTAGTACCATTATTTAGCTGCTCATATGTTATAACCAAAAAAAGGCTTGTCTTGAAGTTATTTCATTATTAAACATGCTGTTTGCAGTTTATCTTTCTTTTAAAGCTCAGGTAATTATAGGAGTAAAGAAGTCCAAGAGGTCAGTTATACCAATGACTTGTGATGTCAAGTAGAACATGTGGAAAACAACTACTACAAGATGAAACAGCATAAAACCACTTTTAAAGATCATCCCCCCATAGCCCTTCATCAGGTGTTTTCAAAACTTAGTTAACACACAAGTAGAAGGTATATTTTCAGGGGCCCATCAAGAGAGACTAAAAAAAGCTAACCATACAAAAACCCCGAAAGGTCACCTTGGACTTGGCTTGATGATAGCTGTCTTAGTGAAAACACTAATGCTCATCTGAAACCATTTACTTCGAGGGCCGGACTTGAAACCAAAATCAGCCTTAACAAAAACATTCAAACCAGTCAATCACTGACTGAGTTCCAAATGGAATAGGGTATAGTGCTTTAGTGATTGGATCATGACAGACCCTCCAGCTCTGAAAGCAGCCTCTTAATCTGCAGACTACCAGGAAAATGCAAGTGTGCAGAATGGTCAGTCCTGGATATTTACTGTCACGTCCTTGTGATGGACTTTGACCATAACCGACATAATGTAACTTCCAAAACAAACAAGAAGAATTTTCCAAACTGATCAAAAGGCCTTTGTGAAGGTTATAAACTACAACTACTTGATGTCAGCATCTAATCTGTTGTTGTTTACTTTGATTAAATGTTGTCAGTAAGGATGTTCTAAAACACAAAGCCAGACGTGAAGCCAAAGTGAAATGTGAAGAATGATACAACAACGAATAAGTGGTTCTTACATAAGCTGCGGTTTAAAATTATTTGCTGTAAATCATTATCAGAGGAGAATCTACATATGAATGCTCATTAACATAATTACAAGCATATGCTGTGGCATTTAGGAGGTCTCCTTAGAGGACAGTGGTCTGGATAAAGGTTCTGTTCCCAGTAAGCACACATTCTCTCTACAAGTTATGAACACTGCCTGTATTTTGTACATTTTCATGTTTCATTATCCATTACTGATTGACTGTAACATTTGTGTTTGTGTCATTTGCATCAATATATAGAGTTAAAATAGTTTATGCTGATTACTTTATAGTCAAGTCAAGAGATACTCTATTTCGGCCTGATAAGGCCATAAAAGCACAGGTAAAACATATAAAAATACAATACAATCGATACAGCTATTTCAGTATAAAAATTATGCATACACGTTAAAAGGTTTGATCATTAAAAAGATTAGAAGGTATAGTAAATATCCTAAGAAGGCTCTGAGTATCTCGAACATGTAATGCAAGTTCATAAGTTAAAAGGCGGAGTTAAAAAGCAGAGTCCTGGGTCATGGTGGAGACATAGGGTGGATAGTTTGGACTTGCTCTTTCTTTAAAACTGCTCGGCGTACACACCACATTGAAAACAGATAACGGGACACTGAAAAAACAATTGGCATACTGCTATCATATTTTAGGATCCTATAGGCCTGTAAGCAATGGGAGGTTCCAAGGTTCCTACATAACTGTCGTAGCCAGCGATGTCTTATTACCTTATATGTTGGGCAAAAAAACAGTACATGTAGGTCTGTCTCCGTACAATTTTTGCAGGTTGGACAATCTTTAGTGGAACAGGCCCCCCCACTTGTGAGTAGCAGCACATAAGGGAAGTGCACCATGCCTAAACTGCAAATAGAGTTTTTTGGCAAGAGAAGGCTGTATATCATCTATGCTAGATTCTAAACTATATTGCAGTTTGACTTCTAGGAAGAATATTGTAAGTGTGCCTGTCCCGGGGCCCCTCAGTAGTAGATTGACATTGTAGTCCTTAAAATTCTTAATCAAAGCCTTCCTAGGTGTTAACGGGCATCTATCTTCAGCACTATCCCACAAATCTCCCATTCCAATGGATAGCAAGGAATTCTTGATGTAAGTGAGCCAGGATATTTTACTTGCACCATTGAGGTTTGCCACTTCCTTCAATTCCTCTCTGTACATAGATAATTCTGGGGTGCTCCATAAACGGCGCCAGTATAGCAGAGGTCTGAGGGCAACCTCCAGTGCCATTAGGATAACTCCAAGATCCATTCGGAGCGGGGTTAGTGGTGCACTTTTGAGAAGTCCCAAAAGTTGTCTAAGAAATGAGTTTTCAGTCTTAACAAGTTGTTCAGGTGACCGATGACCCTATTGTTCTGCCCCATATAGGGCAGCTCCTCTGGCTTGCACCTTATATATTTCCAGCACCAGCCCCAGGAACTTATGTACACACTTCCTCTGCTGTTTCGCTAGCCCCCCTGTTGTTTGAGCAAGTTTAAGACAAGCCTTCTTGATTTGAACGCCCCACTCCATTTTCTCATTAAGGGACAATCCCAAATAGTCACATACAGGGACTTTCTCTAGGGATTCCCCAGCTAATTGTGGATTGGGTCGTGTTGAGCACCCTGCATTGAAAACCATGTATTTTGTTTTCTGGGTATTAATTTCAAAGCCCCTATTCTTGCAAAATAAATAAAAGATGTCTAAAACCCTTTGTATACCCATCGGTGACCTTGACAGCAGGAGGGTATCATCTGCGAACATCAAGGCAGGTACCTTGCGGCCCGCTAACTTAGGAGCATCTATGTCCCCTCCTGCTGTCAGGGCTCCTACTAAGCCATTTATGAAGATACAAAAGAGGGTCGGAGCCAGAACGCACCCTTGCCGTACACCTCTCTCTATAGGTATACGATCGGTGAGGTCCCCGTTTTTCCCATATCTAATTTGAGCGAAATTATGGTCATGTAATCTTTTTAGGATGTGGCATAAATACGGGGGCACTCCCAAGTCTAATAAAATAGCCCAGTTTCTCCCTGGGAACTAAATCGAAAGCCGATTTTAAGTCCACAAAGATCATGTAGAGACTGCCACCCTCCAGGATTACTGATTTCCAGTGCAGTAGTTGTAACCTGAAGACTTGATCGATTGTGGACATTTTTGTTCTGAAACCGGCCTGGTAAGAACTAAGAATGGAAAATTCCTCCATCCAGTTCTGTAATCGGTCCAGAAGCACTCGAGCAAAGATTTTTTGTGCGACATCGATAAGGCTAATGGGCCGATAATTCGCAGGATGGAGGGGTGAACCCTTCTTAAAGATCGGGATGATTTCCACCCCTAACCAAGTTATAGGAATCTCCATTCCCTGAAGAATAGCGTTGAATACGCTCCATAGGTACGGAGCCCAAACGCTAGGTTCAGTGCGATAAAGATCTCCAGGGATCTTATCTAAGCCCGGAGCCTTTGCGGGTATTACTCGGACAATTGCAGCCGTTACCTCTTTTAGGGAAATTACGGGGGTATCCTGACGGGCTGGGTGTGGCTGGGGACAATGAGTTGCTATTTGCCCTGAATCGCCCTCCACCTTAGAATAAAGTGACTGGAAGTGAGCCCTCCAAACCTCAGCCCCTAAATTCGGTTCGAATGCTTGTTTGTCCTCTTTGGAGTCTGTACTTATTATTTTCCAGAAGGTCCTCATGTCCCTACTGTTTAAGGCATGCCTCAGGCTCTCCCACCTTTCTTCTTCCCAGTCTTTTTTAGCTAGCTTAATTGTGTTTTTGTAAGATAGCCTATTAGCCTTTATTACCAGCTTGTCATTAGATTTTATAGCTGAGAGCAGGGTTTTCTTAGCCTTTCAGCAATTGCCATTATACCAGGGGTGTCTGGGTGCACTGCCCTCCTTTGGTCGTGGTACATAGGAAAAGCTATCAGCCAGGGCTGCCATTAGGCCTTGGTGGTTTTCTGCAATTTCACAGAGTGGACGAGTAGAGTCACCAAGCTCACTCAATTGATTTGCAACCTCCAGATATGGTATGATTGTTTGATAAAGCGACGCCAGTCTATCTTGAGATTCGCATAGGGTACCCCATCTTACTCTCCTCCTACAGCCAGTTAGGGTGGGCCCTAGTGTTTTCGAAGATTGGCCGTTCAGGACATCCACGGTATATGGAGAGTCCAATTCTAAAATCAGGGCATTATGATCACTGTCATATCTGGGGGCAATCTTAAAATCAATCATCCGGTGCCAAGATTTAGTGTTCACCAGAATATAGTCTATGATCGAGGGGCAGCCCGGTCTGTTATAAGTAAAATTAGCTGGACAGTCAGATTTGGAGCGCCCATTGCACACCCTGAGCGAATGATTCAAGGCAAGGGTGTTCATCTGTATGACTAATGGTGTCCAGGCCCGAGTTAGCGGGGCATTGGCCATTGGAATAGCCCAGTGTAGGTCCTCCTCATTTGGGTCACCTGCCTCCATGTCCTTCAGTGGTTCGTACTGACAATTTAGATCGCCAGCCAGGATCACTATGTCATTGTCGATGACTGTGGGTAGAAATGACGATAATTTGTCAAGGGTGGGAGACTCTTGACCGTACCCTACTGGCCGTGAGTAGGCATTGATAAGCACTATCCTAGTTCTAGATGGGAAACTCCTAATAACACAGAGGATGTCACTTGAAGAAGTCTCTACCTGCTTCACTGAGCAACCCAGATGGGTTGCAATCCAAGTACTGAGACCCCCCGATGGTCTACCCTTCCCCCCAGATGTGGCTGGTGAATTAAAAGTTGCATAGCCAAGTCTTTGTATGTCCTCCCTGGCCCAGGTTTCTTGGAACATGCAGATGTCATTATCTCGGTCAAAGGCACCCCACTCTGGGTTGTCTACTTTGGAGCGGAGTCCTGCAACGTTCCAGGATAGTATTTGGAGCTTCGGTGAGTCATTTGACGGCTTGCTAGGGTTTCTGGGGTCCTTATCTAAAGGCCAATGGCCATTCCTAGCTGAGGGCTGGTTGACTTCTATAGTTGTCAGTGATGGGTTCACCGACTGCTGGACATTATAAGTCTGCGGCAGTGGCTGTACATTATTGTGGAGGGAAGGTACTCCCAGTATCTCAGCCCTTTCAGCTCTTCTAACTCCCCCGACCTCTACTGGTCCTTGCACTTCAGGCATGGGGTTGCCAGCAGAGGGAAATACCTGGTCCATAATCAACAGCTTAGTTGTACCTCGTCGATTGGCCATGGGGCTGGACTCAGTAAAATTCACAGGGGACACCCTCGGATTTGGCAAAAGCAGGGACTTTGGAACTCCAAACTCTGGAACTCCAGACTCTTGTTCAGCCTTGCGAGGGCTAGTTGATTCGAGTTGTCGGGAGCCTCTTGTAGCGACCCTTCTATCAATTAACTCAACAGTCGGTGTCTCTAGTCAGTCGTTGTCCTCCAAGGATCCTAGAACTGCATAGTAATTATTCACTGGTATATTATATCTGGGTTGATTCCACCCCCCACCTCTGTCCATCCCTTGTAAAGGCTGCATATAGCCAGATGGCTTATAGAAGTACCCCAATGGCAGTATATGTATCCCTGTTTGCTTTACAGTCCAGTTTCCCGCCTTATCAAGTAATGTTTGGACGAGATTAGGTGACCCAAAGGATAGCACCACACAATCACCCCTAGGGACTTTTTGGATCTACCTATCCAACCAACCCGTCTAACCATTTTGAATTCTGTAAAGAGTGGGGAGGATAATCCAGACCTCGAACTTAGCAAGGAAAGTGCTTTATTTCTAAGGGATGTCCAGTGTTCCCTGGTTCCGTCAGGCAGCGTGGGGACATTAGCCAACACAATTGTGTAGGGGTTGCTTCCGGTGGAAGGTGCAGGGTGTTTATATCAGATAGGCCTCTTACTGACTGTGGTGCTTTATGTTGGGCAGTTTTCAATGGGGCTTCCCTTCTACTTTCATGTCTAGGTCTGCTAGGTAAGGGATAGTTTTGGATATTTATTAATCGTTCTTGGATGGTACTTGGGACCTGTGACTTGTGGTGAATATTGGACGTACCTGCCTTGTTCTGGCACATGGACGGGAGATCAAATTGTGCTATTTGAGGAGCTATCACTAGACCAAGGCCTGAGGATCCTGATTGTGCAGGCAAAAGCCTGTCTGTCGCCCCTATTGATTTGGGTGTTCCTTGTGTTGCAATGGCAAGGGTTGATTGATTGGGGCTGGCTAATCTGAGTACCTGACGGGCTCGACAGGGGCTGCTGCATCATGTGTGCATTACTTGTCATTGATTCAAGTTTATCAATACTAGTTTCTATTCGAATTAATTTTTGCAATAGGGGTTCTAATAGAGTTGTGACCAACCCACCAATTTTTGCCCAGAACTCCATGCTTTCAATGCCCTGTATGAAAGTTGGGGAACTTGTAGGGGGCACGTTGTTAACAGGACTAGTTGTGGGCACATGCCCTTCAACCTCCTCCTCCAGCTCCTCCACCATATTTTTACTTTTGCGTCCTCTTTTTGATGCAGGGTGTGTTGGCTTGTTGGGACCCTGACCCTTTCTTTTTCTAGATATGGTTGGAGAACTACTCCCCAGATTAGTTTTGCTTTTCTGACCCCTAGTGATTACTTTAGGTTTTACAATTGCGGACTCTGGCTTAGTACTGTCATTTACTTCAGCGGTGTAACTAATCGATGTCCTCTATGGAGAAATACTCTGTTGACAGTCGGTGTTATTTGGGGGCTCTAGCAAGTCAAGCTGCCCTTGGGGGAGTTTTGGTTCTAAGGACAGTCTTCGCTCTGTTAAAGCGATTTCATGGATGAGAGCTGACTCAGCGCGTAGCAAAAAGGCATCCAAGGTCCCCACCACTCCCTGTCCTGTAAGTGATTTTCTTTTGCTCATTTACTTTATAGTTAAACATCTATTTGGATACACAAAGCAATTATGTTCATGTTCATTAATTAATTATTGATGGTTGTCCTTGTAAGTATGCAGATTCTATAGTGTTAGGGTTTTTTATGTCATTCAGTCTTTCTATATTGAATTGATGCAAGTACTGAACTGACATACTTGAACAGAATTATGAATAAGTAATTAGAAGAATTGATTTGATGCAAGTGTGCATGGAAGATGTTCTACATGTGGGGAACCTAGGCCCCTGCAGTGTGCTCCTGAATTGGCATGGGACCTTTGCACAGCTGAAATTCTTTGTAAAGTTGTAACATGGCTCAAGTAAGTAAAGTTTTAGGGGACCCTCAGTAAAGTGTATAGGATGGTTTAACATTATTTTGCAATATATTGTTGACTGCTAATATTGCTGAAAGCAAGGATCCCATCATAAAACGTATTAAAACTAATCATTAGTATTATTCCTGTGATAGTTTTTGTTATTTTTCTGTTATGAGTAGTAGATTTGGATCTTGTATTATCATAATTATTTAGGCCAAAGCACTCCCAGTCATACTTCTGAGGTGAATTATACTATCCTTTTTATGGCTGACGGTGTCTCACATGTTATGGATCACTTTGGTTGAATGGAAGAGCAGTTTTCAAACAAACAAAGACTGCATTAGTTAGAGTAGAACACTGACTTATGCCTGAAAGAAAAACGTAATTAAAATATTTCATTAAGCAACTTTTCACAACACATTCTATCAAGTCTATATCCTAAAAGATATAGACGTCCTTTTTGAGACACGTAGCAGAGTTGCCTTTTCTGTGTGGTGGCCCATGATTTTTCACCTTTTTTCTGAACCGTACTTTTGCTAGTACTAGGACTTTGACCACTGTGACACTGCCATTCTGTGTCACTGTGTGTTTGTTCTTGCCCTAAAATGGCACTGCTCAATTGGTGTCACCAAACTTCAGTTTTTAACTTTCCGGTAGGGGATTGGGAGGAGGTGGCAAAGCAAATGTCCCAACTGTATTGGAGTGTGGCCATCCGAATGTATGACAAATATATAGCTGTCATGAACATCAATGTGCTCTAATTGGGTTGCAGTTTAAAAGCACTGGAGTGAAACATGGAAGGGAAAAGTGTCTTCACCATGTAAGAGAACATATTTTTATATACTACATACTCACCTCCAAATTGTGCATTGTAAACCCACAGGAGTTTGTGCTTCATATATAATTTATAGTGACTCTACATATTTGGAATAGTGTGCCCTTGCAGTGACTAAATGTCAAAAGGTTTTTTCACTGTGTAGGTTTTGGTAGATTCTCTATGAACTTAATTAGGTAAAACCATTCTTTTCTTTCTTCAACTGAAAAAATGCTAGCTAAATAGTTCTACGTTATTTTCTACTGTTGCAATTTTTTTATTTTATTGTGAAATCATATTTTTGATAATTTTATTTTAAAAGTAACTACATCAAAATGCACTTTTGCTGCCTGAGCCAAAACTAACATGAGTTTTGCCACTCATTCCAGCTCCAGAGAACAATAGAAATTTCATTTTGGTATTAATGACCCTGTTCTTCAGAGGATAATAGTCTGGCCACAGGATCCAGAAAGGCAGGGGTTTTGGCAACAATTGACCATATAACAAGGACATTCTGACTGGGAGGGACACAGCAACAGTTAGCAGAACACAGGAATTCCTTCACACTATCTCTTAACTTGGAGATTCTAAAGATGGCCTCAAGGATCTGCTCCTGTTCATTACATGGGTACTCCTGTGCTCTATGGCTCCAGTCTCAGCCAGGGAAAGACTGTTTTTGACCATGGCAGAATGGGGAAATCTTATCTAAATAGAGAAGTGGTTTAGGGAGAGAAATAGGTCCTTCTGCAGGAGTTAGCCATTTTGGATTTAAGCATTCTGGGAATTTTTACAGTAAAGTGAAGCAGAAGTGTAGCAAAAGGTAAAAGTCATATGGTGAGAAATTAGAAAATACAATTAGGAAAACTTCTACAATCACTTTTTAATGCACAGGATAGACTGGCATCTCACACTACCTCAGGCAACACCAAACACACAATTCTTCTAAGCCCCAACAAAAATAATATTCTTCAAAAGTTCTTATTTTAGTGTATACACACTTTGATTCTTCCAACTTTCATTAATGGGCATATACTTCAGTATTTAAAGAGATTTCGATTTTTTTTTAATCAAGTACAAAATCAAATAGAACTGACACAATCGAATTAGTCCCCAAACAACATCCTGGACATACCATTCCAACTGTCAAGTCCCATTGAATTAAAAACAAGGCCCCTGCTGTAGACCAAAAGTCCAGACATCAAAGAGACACAATGAATTTTTTCCTCCTTGTATTGCCAGCAGCAGTGAGCGGATTAAAAGCGTTGATGTACATTTCAAAACTTGAAATTTAACATCCACCTTCATAAAGACCAAACAAAATAACAAGTGATGTGGTATAATGACAACTCTTCAGTCTTTTGACAGAAATGCACGTGGGTCACCAATTCTAACTTCAAAAGAGTCCAAAGACGGCACTCCAAATAATGAAGAGGTCAAACAGAACTGGTCCTACGGGCTGTACTGTCCTGCGAAAGAATGAAAGGATATGCAATTGTTGTTTGAAAGAATTGGTGACCCCGTTCAATCCTGTCAAAAGACTGAATAGTTGCCATGTACTACATTATACTACATCACTCTTCTGACTCCAAGAGTGTCCATCTGACCTCAGAGGACTGTAGCCTGCAGGAGCCTGACTGAAGAGAGATGTGGTGCCTATACACCTCTCCTTAGGACTAAGTCAGAACAAAAACATGCTTGATCCAGGCCACCACCTTTGTGTATTCGACCTCTGTTTCAACATAGTCAGCAAGATATTGCACCTAGCACCCAGTCAACCATCAACTGATATTTTTCAATGTTGCTTTGCTTTTTTTTTTTAGACCTGTCAGCCTTAAGGGGGGGGGGGGTCTTTTCCCAAACTTTTTGCCTTTACCCCTCTTATTTTTCCTGATCTCGTTTTTGTTGGCCTTAGGACTCTGTGCACTTTAACAGTGCTAACCAATTCTAAAGTGCTTGTGGTCTCTACCCCAAACATGGTATAATGGCATATACTCAACTGGCACATTTAATTTACTTGTAAGACCCTAGTAAAGTGGTACCCCATTTGCCCAGGACCTGTAAATTAAATGCTACTAGTGGATCTGCAGCACTGATTGTGCCATCCACTTAAGAAGTCCTGTAAAACAAGTCTCAAGCCTGTCATTGCAGCCTGTGTGTGTATTTTTAAACTGGCATTTCAACCTTGTAAAATTGATCTTTGGCCAGGCACAAACCTTCCTTTTTAATACATAAAGGTCACCACTAGGATAGGCCCCGAACAGCAGAGAGGGCAGGGTGCAGTGTATTTAAAAAGTTGGACAAGTACTTTTAGTTTTACATGTCTTGGTAGTGAAAAACACTTAAATTAATTCACTCCTGCAAGGCCTACCTCTCTCACAGGATACCATTGCAGTTACCTTATTACATTTAATAAGCTGTAATTTTGAAATGGGAACAGGTAACTAGTTCATGTTTGGTGTCTTTGGAATTGTAAAGAAAAGTCCTCCCTTATGATAGTGAAAAACTCTTAGATTTGTTTTTCACTAACACAAGGACTTCCTCTCCCATATGATAACATTGAGTTTCCTTGTTACATTTAATAAGTGATAACTATGAATTGGGAACAAGTTGACAGGTCGAGTTGGGTGTATAAAGACGTGCAATTTTAAACCTTCTTTAATTGTAAAGTCAGATTTTAACTCATACTTCTGAAAATGCCCCTTTTAGAAAATTGGCATTTTCTTGTCTTAACCATTTGGTGCCTGCAGCCTGTCCCTGGGTCACATGTCCACATATGGCAATTGGTCTTTGTATATTGCTCCCAGACAGTGACACAAAGGGATGATAGGTGCTGACAGGATGGGCGACTCTTATTTAATGATGGGGCGGAGACGTCACCTATCACACTTGCACTCACAATGGCCCTGTCTGAACACACACAAAAAGGGTTTGTCACTTGTCTTTTGTGTCCCCATACAAGCTGATGCCAGGGCAGTGAGGAAGGGAATGCTTGACACCTCAGGGGTGGAAACCTCCAGAACCTTCCCTACTTCAAAGTGGGCTCCGTATAAATACCGACTCTCTAACCCAACTCTTTAATACACATCTGGACCTGGGGAAGACGAAGAAGAAGAACTGCTGTGTTGCTTTGCTACAAGAAGGACTGCCACTCTGCTGTCCAGCTGTGCTGCCCTGCTGCCCTCCTGTCTGAGAAGGAATGGACCTGCATCTTCGACCCAGGATCACCAGAGTGACTCCAAGGGCTAGTTGGCTGGTCTCCTGATCAGAGCCTCAGGGGCAGACCAGGCTCCAACAACCTTGAACCCAGCACCTGGACTCTGCCAACTGTGAGTCCTGTCCTCCCAAGTGTTTCCACCCAAGCCCTGAATCCTTGGAAGTGGGCCTGAAGGAGCTCTGCCAGCCCATCTGTGGTCCAAGCAGAACTCATGCATTGCGACGCATCGCCTAGATAAACCCTGCATAGGAATCACAGCGAAATGCTTCTCCGACGCAGGACTTCGTGTTGCAGTCCCGCAACTCATCAGAACCGAATCTCTGCAAAGCATCCTGGATGCAGGACTTTGCAGTGGCATCCTCAACAATGATGCAGGACCTCGCATTGCAGCCTTTCTGCTTTCTGAAACCACTGCTGCATCACACATCCCCAAACCAGGACCTGGCATCGGCTCTGCTGCGCGACACATCTTTAACTCAGAACTCTGCATTGCTCAGCAACCAGGATTTAAGGGACTTTGGTAAGTAGGCCTAACTGGGTCACGTAGCTGGCCCGTGCTCCATAATGGTCGGCCTTAACTTGTGATTTTGGCCCCGCCTAGCGTGACCAGATAACCACAGTTGGCGCTTTATGTTTTTTGGCACTATTTTCACTTAAGACTTTAAAATTGCATATCTCGAGTTCTACTGATTGCATTAGTGATGTTTTGGTCTTAAATTATTTAAATCACTCTGCTTTTATAAACTGATGTGGGATTTTTCTTGTGTTGTGTTTCACTTAATTATTGTTTGAATTGCTGCATAAATACGTTGCACATTGCCCCTAAGTTAATCCTGACTGCTCTGTGGAAAGTTACCAGATGGTTGAGTACAGATTAATTTAGGTTTTCCTTGTGACTTGACCCTCACAAGGATTATGGTTGCTACTTGAATTGGGTTTCACCCCCTCAACCAGTAACCCAATTTCTTACACTTTTCTTTTTTCTGTGTCTTAAAACTTTTAAAAATCATAACTGTGGATCGTTATCCCATTTTAATCATTTTGTTGTCCAATTGCTAATTAAATTTTTCTTTACTTTTATAACTTGGCTTTGAAATTTTCTTGTGTTGTTTTCTTGACTTTTAGATTGTTTGTACTGCGTGAACTTGACAGGCATTTCAACTGGAAAACTTTATGCTGCTTGTGCTATACATAGCTTCTAGGGGTTGAGAAGAGTTTCACTGATAGCTTTAATAACACCTAACTAGAGATCGTGTTTATTAAGTTGGCAAGCGTTACTCCTTTTCAAATAATAAGCCACTTTCTTAGAGGAAGGGTTCTTGCCATTGCCAAGTGCCTCAATGCTGAATATGTTTTGATGTCACTCACGTGCTTTCATTGTTGCCTTTCAATAAAGATGGCAGTCGGTGCAGACTGAAATGTAATCGCCCTTCTTTCATCTGTACCCAGCTCTGTGTGCTCCTGCTCTGGTCTGTTCCTTCATAGCAGGGCTGTGAGGCTGCTCTCGATCAAGAGATGGATTACACAGGTCAGTCCTCTCAATTTGTGATGGAAGTCTGTCCAGACACCCGAAAATAGAGTTGCTGCCAGGGAAGAGGTTGACGTTTTCTAATGACTCCTTTCTTTAAATGTGCTGAGGCTGTTGCCGTGCCTCATCTTCTCTCAGGGGTATATTCACAAGAACGTGCGCTAAACATGTCCAAAAAATGTTAACGCAACTTCACACATCGCAGTCTATTGCGGAAAAATAACCCCGTGTTAACGTGGAATTCACAACACGGCGGTACCATGCGATAGTCTCCCGAAAACGCGATACAACAACCGCAACAGTGATAAAAAACCCAAACCCCAACGCAACAAAACATGCGATGAGCCAAACCGCGATGAGGAAATCAGCGATAAGCAGCGCCAGGCCTGCAATACACACACGGCAGGCGGGAAAATCACTACAAAAGTAGAAAAGACACACAAACACAAAATAACCAACACCGAAGCACCATGGAGGCAGCCGGAGCAGGCGCAGAGGACGATCGGAACCCCACAAGCACCCCGGACGACCAGCCTGGTACCTCGGGGACAGGGAAGGGCAAGGACAAGAAGAAGAGGAAGAGGCGGTTCGGTCCACAGGAGAATAGGATCCTGGTCACGGAGGTGATGGAACACCATCAAGAACTGTTCGTCACCTCCAACATGTCATTGGGCACCAAAAATGGAATATGGCAGTCCATCGTGGACAAGGTGAATGCCGTCAGAGAGCACAAGAGGTCAATGGACGAGGTCAAGAGGCGATGGATTGACATCAAGCGCAAAACCAAGGAGAAACTCGCAGGCAACCAGAAGGCAGCAATGCAGACAGGAGGTGGGAGCCCAGCGCCACAGCTGGAGCTGGATGACATGGAGGAGCTGGTGTCTACAGTCATCAGTGCGGAGACCGTGGCAGGAGTCCGGGGAGCGGACACTGGTCGACATGACACAGCACAACAGCAACAGGGTGAGTAAACACCAGGTACTGGGGGGACGGGGGGAGATGGCCACAATGGCACACATGCACAATCAAGCAGAGCACAGTGCACACCCACAATGACTCTGGATCATGGCCCTGATCTACAGACTGTCACAATGTACATTGCCATGCTGTCTGAATGTGAACATGTACCATGCGGCTACATACATGTGGACACATTGTAATACAGCATCTCCCCTTCACATTGCAGAGGCACTGTCAACACCTCCTGCAGAGCAGTCCCAGCCACTCTTCACTGATGATGAGGAGGACACCCCCAGCATCGACACCGAAGCCCTCCAAGACATCATTGAATTCATCCGCCAATCACCTCCAGGATCAGGGCAGCCCAGCTGCATCGAGGAGACCCCACCCACTCCACAAACCACCCAGCAGGAGGCACCCACAACCCCAGCTGTCTCCCAGGACCCCCACGAACAACACATGGCCTTCCAACGCCGTGTGTTGGAGGGCCAGAGGGAGATGGCTGAGCAGGTGAGGGTGGGGTTCGACCTCATGGCTACCAAACTCGATGCCATCCATGGGTGTCTAAGTCCCATCAGGGACCACCTCCAGTCCCTAACGGACACCAACAGGCCGCTCCATGGTCTCCAACGAGCCCTGGCTGACATCGCTGGAGTCATGACTCGGAGACAAGAACACCTGTCCGCTCAGAGTGGCTCCAGCGATCTCAGCCGTGAGCTGGCACACATGCGGAGGCTCATGGAGGACATGGTGCGGATGGAGGCGGAAAGGATGGCAGCCACCGCTGCACATCAGCAAAATGTAGCTGGGATCTACCATGCCCTGCATATCCTCATCATGGCATTGCTGCCACAAGGTGTGGCGCAGATGAATGCTGCTGCTCCTACACCATCCACATCTCCACCCCCTGGTGTGTCAGTGCCTCACAGTGCGGCAGGCATTTCCACTCCGGCACCTGATGCGTCACTAACACACAGTGCGGCCGACAATCCACCTCCGGCCCCTGATGTGTGAGTGGCACACAGCCCTGCAGCCGGAACTGCAGCACCCACAGGTGAGGCCAAGTACACATCCGAGGACGTGAATGGGATTGAGTTCAGAAGGAGGCACTAGCATTCATTTCCGCCACCTGGCCTGTTGCTGCTTGGTGCCGCACATGGCCCCATGACCTTCCACTGACCCCCGATACACTCTGCTGCACTCACCTTGGACCACGACATGGACTGCCATATCCTGTTTGGTGACCAATGACATGGCGACCAGACTGTGGACTGTACTCTTCCTCTTCCGCTGTACTTGTCATTCCCCGGTGGACTCTGGCTGGCCCTCCACGAGCCCATATTGTGAAGTGGAGTTGGCATGGGCCTGTACTGCTCCAGCTGCAAAACTCCACTGGATGTGCATTAAACATTCAGAAACGCACTGCTGTGTCATGTCTTTCATCATTCAAGTATGAATGTGTGGATGAATGTAGGGTCAGTGATTCCCCCTAACGTCAATGATGCTCATCTAGTGGGATTCCAGTCACAGTGTGCTACATTGCCGATTGCGTTCTGGGTGACGTAGACACTACAACAGGGACACACGCATTAATCACTTCCTTGTCCGGACATGGACTGAACCATGCCCAGAGCCCCCGAGTCATTGTTGCAAGCCCTGCGCTGGTCCGGTGTACGCCAGGCAAGACCACTCCGCTTACGCTCCGAGGGGGGGGCCACATAGCTACATGTCACAGGTTTACACGCTAGTGGTCTGCAGGTCACTGGTCTAGTTGTCAGCATGTCACAGCCACTCCCTGAGGGCAGGTTTGCACACACACCACACCCATCCGGAACAGGCGTCACAGGCCATGTGACCCTGCCAATATAAGGGGCCGACAACCTCACATTCCCCACTGCCGGAGGTGACTGGATGACGGACGTTCCACGATTCTCAATCATAAAGGGCCCATGAGTTGTTGCGCACAGGGTTAGTGGCACCCGAAGCCATGTGGCCGTCACGGGCCTACCACCACGTGGCGCTGAGTGGTGTTGCACAGGGTTAGTGGCACCGAAATTGCTGAGCGGGTGTGCAGCCTGCCATGATGACGTGTGCACTGATGTGGTCTCTGCCATTGATGCCTCAGGACTCAGCGTCATGTGTGGGACCTGCTGGGCCACGGTGCGGGTCCGCATGATGTGGAGCATGCCATGGTGGCGGTACCGGGGCCTGGAGCTTGCACGGGCACGTGGTGTGCCCACTGGTGGACACACCGTTGGCGGCAGGTGAGCAGTGGGGCCTGGGTGCGCAAGGGCGGACAGCCAGCACTGGTCGGCGGGAGGGGGTAGGGTGCGGCTGCATGTGTGCACAGGGACGGACAGGCGTTGTTGCCGTGTGCAGTGAGATGGACTCTGCCATGATTGACCCTGGCCTCGATTACAGATTGCAGACCTGGTGGCTTGCAGTGTATACCGGCACATGGTTGGAGACATACCGGTGGCAGCAGGTGAGCAGTGGTGCCTGGGTGTGCGGGGGCAGCAGTGTCCCTCCTGCTCTCTCTCTCTCTCTCTCTCCCTTCCTTTCCTTCTCTCTCTCTCTCTCTCTCTCTCCCTTCCTTTCCTTATCTCTCTCTCTCTCCCTTCCTTTCCTTCTCTCTCTCTCTCTCCCTTCCTTTCCTTCTCTCTCTCTCTCTCTCCCTTCCTTTCCTTCTCTCTCTCTCTCTCTCTCTCCCTTCCTTTCCTTCTCTCTCTCTCTCTCCCTTTCTTTCTTTCTCTCTCTCTTTCTCTCTCTGCCTTTCTTTCATTCTCTGTTTCTCTGTGTCTCGCTCCTTTGATGTGCAAATGACACACGTTCTGATTTTGTGCTTTATTTTCCAGGCTGTGACATCAAGATTGTCCCGGACGGACCAGACAGGAGTCTTTAGCATTGGTGTTTTGTGTTGTATTTCAATAAAGTTTTTGGTTGTTAGTTCAATGATGGGTGACTGTTTCTCGTTCTTCTGACCACACATGTGTGTTTCTTTTTGTCATTGTGCGACATCATGCGCTTTTTGTGGCTCTTGTGTCATGCACAATATGTGTTTGTCCGGGGGGGTCCGGGGGGGCCTGGGTGTGGTGGCGGTGGGTGTTGTGGCCCTCTTGGGTCTCCGAGCTGCATGATCATTCGCTCCATGGCATCTGTGGGTCTTCCGATGTGGCTCTGGGCTGGGCTCCCTTTCGTACTGCAGGTAGTCGTCCTGCTTAACACCAGCAGAAGGCAGGTGTTAAATCCCTGCTGCTACCGCGGCTTATCGCCTGTTTTTGGTTCGCATCGCAGATCTGGCAGTTCGTTGTGAAAGTGGTGTAGTGGTGTTTTCGTGTGTTTTTGCACAGGAACGCCTACTCTGCATCTCATTAGGGTTAGTTGGTGGTGTCACCCGTGGGGGTAAAATTTGCGGCAGTTATCGCGGGAATACTGGCGATGTCTGCAGTTTTCACACGCTTGTGAATAGGGCATTAAATCTATCTCCTCTTTTGATGCGTTAAGGTGGCGATAACTCGGCGTTAAGTCCTTGTGAATATGCCCCTCAGTGTTTAGGGAAGATAGCCACTCGCTTCTGTCCGTGGAGGACTGCAACGTTGTGACATCACTACTCTCTTGTAATTAACCACTGCAAGTGAGTGATGGCGTCATTTTATAAATACAGACACTTTTTAACACATATAATCCATTTTTCTATTTAATGATTCTGAATGCCTTTGCATCACTCTTTGCAAATTAAGGTAGGATATTCAGTTTTATTACACGATGTTTACTTTGTTTGCAAGCTGACAGTAGTTTATAAACAGCTGGGTGTTTTGTCTGCATTTATATCTAAAATGTTTTTTGAAGTCACGTACTTGCCAGATGCTTTTTATTAGTTTGCGATAAGGCATCTGTACTCTTTAGGAATATATTTGGGGGATCCCACTCAGTCCTAGGCCAATGCAGTGGCGTAGCTAGGGGGGGGCGATGGGGGCGGACCGCCCCAGGCGGCACAAGTTTTGGGGCGGCCGCCGGCCCCCCTTTCCCCCGCTCTTACCTGCGGCCGTCGCGGCCGCTAACACCCCCCCGCTCTTCTATCATTTTGCCAAGGGCGGCAAAACGCAGGGGCCGCCACGGGCAGCCTAAGGCCTAGCTACGCCCCTGGGCCAATGTATATCTGTGAGCTGTGTAATTCTAGATTCATCACATTCTGCAGGGGGAGGCCCGCCATTTTGTGTTACGCCACTGTTAGGATTGGCACTTGTATTTGCTATAGAGAATATGTAGGACAGAGTTTGTTCCTGTCATGCTGGCAGGGGAGTCTATTCTCGAAATGCACTCCTATCCTTCATATAAGAAATAACAGTTCTCGGGTTGGAAATTTAAGCAAAAGAACTGCATTACATCCTGAGTAATTGAAGAAAGCAGGCAGAGAGCTCTGTCAAGGGTTGCCGGTAATTCATATTGAACTGAAATCTGAGCTTGACCATGATACATAACTGGCTGCAGATGCCTTTGTTTGTAACAAGCCAGCGAGGCTGATGGCCTCAATGGCTAAAAGAAGAAAGGAAGCGAAAGCATTGACTGTGCTCAGCGCCTAATTGCTCTTCTGGAACAGTGCTTACAAATGAGCATCAGATCACGCAGATGCAGCCTCCTATTTACAAAAATCAATTCAGGTTCTTTTTAAAAATGTATGCTATGCTATTTTTTCAGCTGCATGCCTATTCTGTTTGCTTAATGGGGCAAGGTACTTCATTGTGGATTTGACCTCAGCTTGTTCCAATTCAAGAGAGGAGTGGGATAGTAGGGGGATAAAAAAGGCTACATTTTTTTCCAGGCTGCCAACTATGCTAAAGGCGGATATTTGGGGATTGCTTTAATATGGGTTAAAAACAAAAAACGCAAGTCCAATGCAGTATAATTTTCGAGAATGTTGATCAAAGTAGCAAAAAAGAAGTGATAGGAATATGTATATATATATATATATATATATATATATATATATATATATATATTACCTACAGAAGGTTGCCAGTAGGTAGTTACAGTTAGGACCTTGTTTCCATAGAAAAAGCGTTTTTGTTTTGCCAATAACTTTGGCTCCATTTGACAAATCCTCACGAAATTTCTAAAGTTAGCATGACACTTACTTCAGTTGCTGTCTTCAAAGTTTCGGGGTGAACCGTCAAGCGGAGGCTGAAAAAAGGGGGGGTCCCAAAATGCATTTTCCCATAAAAATTGGCATAGGGATTTTAGTCACGATTACAGCCCGAACTGCTGAACGGAATTACACCAAATTCTGCAGGAAGATAGCTGTTGGTTCGGAAAGCGACCTTTTTGTGAATTGGTGTAAGTCCGTTCAGTAGTTTTTGAGATATTAAAAGAAATTCAAATTTAGATATATAGGGACGCAGATTCTCTGAGGATCCCACAAGCCCTTTGCTGAAATCTGATTGGCTGTCAACACTTCAGCCAGGAAGTTTTGGCAGCCATCTTGGGACTTGGATTCAGCTGAATCCACAATTTTTTTTTGAAAAACAGAAAAGAGGGCAGGGTAGGAATACCCTGACCCCCTAACTGTGGTCCCGGGGTCCTCTTGTGACCCTGACAGTGACAAAAAGCATTGTTTTATTTAAAACATTTGCTACAGAAATGAGACAGAGCCGCAAATCCGTGCCAAAATTTAAAAAAAACAAGCACCCCGGAGCTTAATTTCAAATATTGGAGGGGGTCCGTGCGGACCCTCCTCCATGGGCTCTTTTTATCCCCGATGACCATCACCTCCTTGGGGCTTAAAATGAATAATTAGCATGGGGACAGACAGACCCCGTGCCCCGGCGACCACCAACTCCTCGGGCAGCAAGTGAAATACATATGGTGTGGGGCCACGGCCTCCCTCCTGGGCTATTTACGGACCTGGGGACCACCACCTCCCTGGGTCTGGCCTGTGAAAAAAGAAGGAGGGGTGCCATGCCGCTCCTCCTCCTGCAGCTATTAATGGCCCTGGGGACCGTCACCCCCAAGGCCGGCTCCTGCTATGTCCGGGGGTGCCCACCACCAGGACATAGCTGTTTGCTTTTGCTTGATGGGAGCTGACAGCTCCTGCCAAGCAAAAACAAACATTCAGGTTCCAGTGGGCGGGAGCTGTCAAAGAGCTCCCGCCCACTGGTAGCAGAGGTTTCATCTCTTTACCTGCCTGCATGTCTGCGGGAAAGGAAAGAGATGAAAGTATTGCTCCTGCACGCAGGGAGGTGCATTTCCAGCAGCTCCCTGTGTGCAGCAGCAATGCTGGCTCCCACAGGAGGTGGGAGCCGGCTGGGACCACCGGGGCCTTGAGGCTCCACCCAGGGTCCTGGGGAAGGTCAGAAGGGAGCAGAAAGAGGCAGAATTAAGGTCAGAAATGAGCAGAAAGAGCTAAGATAAAGGTGAGAAATGAGCAGAAAGAGGCAGAATAAATGTCAGCAATGAGCAGAAATGGGCAAAATAAAGGTGAGAAATGAGCAGAAGGAGGGAGAATAAAGGGCAGACATGACCAGAAAGAGGCAAAATTAAGGGCAGAAGCGAGCAGAAAGAGACAGAAAAATGGTAGACAACGAGCAGAAAGAGGCAAGATAAAGGTGGTATACAAGCAGAAAGAGGTAGATAAAAGGTCAGCAATGAGTAGAAAGAGGTAAAATAAAGGTCAGAAACGAGAAGAAAGAGGCAGAATCATGGTTAGAAACGAGCAGATAGAGGCGTAATAAAGGTCAGCAACGCATAGAAAGAGGCAGAATAAAGCTCATAAATGAGCAGCAAGAGGCAGAATAAAGGTCAGAAATGAGTAGAAAGAGGCAAGATAAATGTTATAAACTAGCAGAAAGAGGCAGAATAAAGGCCAGCAATGAGCAGAAAGAAGAAAAATAAAGGTGAGCAGGAAGAGGTGGAATAAAGTCAGAAACAAGCAGAAAGAGTCAGAATAAAGATCAGTACCAAGCAGAAAAATGCAAAATAGAGGTGAGAAACGAGCAGAAAGAGGCAGAATAAATGTCAGCAATGAGCAGAAAAGGGCAAAATAAAGGTGAGAAATGAGCAGAAGGAGGGAGAATAAAGGGCAGACATGAACAGAAAGAGGCAAAATAAAGGGCAGAAGCGAGCAGAAAGAGACAGAAAAATGGTAGACAACGAGCAGAAAGAGGCAAGATAAAGGTGGTATACAAGCAGAAAGAGGCAGATAAAAGGTCACCAATGAGTAGAAAGAGGTAAAATAAAGGTCAGAAATGAGAAGAAAGAGGCAGAATCATGGTTAGAAACGAGCAGAAAGAGGCGTAATAAAGGTCAGCAACGCATAGAAAGAGGCAGAATAAAGCTCATAAATGAGTAGCAAGAGGCAGAATAAAGGTCAGAAATGAGTAGAAAGAGGCAAGATAAAGGTTATAAACGAGCAGAAAGAGGCAGAATAAAGGCCAGCAATGAGCAGATAGAAGAAAAATAAAGGTGAGCAGGAAGAGGTGGAATAAAGGTCAGAAATAAGCAGAAGAGTCAAAATAAAGATCAGTACCAAGCAGAAAAATGCAAAATAAAGGTGAGAAACGAGCAGAAAGAGTCAGAATAAAGGTAAAAATGGAGCAGAAAGAAGCAGAATAAAGGTCAGAAACTAGTGGAAGGAGGCAGAAAAAAGTTCAGAAGGGAGCAGAAAAAGGCAGAACAAAGGTGAGAAACAAGCAGATAGAGTCAAAATAGAAATCAGAAACCATCAGGAAGAGGCAAAATAAAGGTGAAAAACGAGCAGAAAGAGGAAAATAAAGGTCAGGAAAGGTCAACTAAAAGCAGAAAGAGGCAAGATAACAGTGATAAATGAGCAGAAAAGGCAGAACATAGATCAGAAATGAGCAGCAAGAGGTAGAATAAAGGTCAGCAATGAGCAGAAAGCACAACAGAGGTCAGAAACAAGCAGCAAGAGGTAGAATAACAGGTCAGAAATGAGCAGAAAGAGGCAAGATAAAGGTGTGAAACGAGCAGAAAGAGGCACATTAAAGGTCAGCAACAAGCAGAAAGAAGCAAAACAAAGGTGAGAAATGAGCAGAAAGTGGCAGAATAAAGATGAGAAAAAAGAAGAATGAGGCAGAATAAAGGTCATCAACGAGCAGAAAGACGCCAAATAAAGGTGAGAAATGAGCAGAAAGTGGCAGAATAAAAATGAAAAGCAAGCAGAAAGAGGTAGAATAAAGGTGAGAAACGAGCAGATAGAGTCAACACAGAAGTCAGAAAACATCAGGAAGAAGCAAAATAAAGGTGAGAAATGAGCAGAAAGACGAAAATAAAGGTCAACCACAAGCAGAAAGAGGCAAATTAACGGTGATAAATGAGCAGAAAAGGCAGAACATAGGTCAGAAATGAGCAGCAAGAGGCAGAATAAAGGTCAGCAATGAGCACAAAGAAGCACAACAGAGGACAGAAACAAGCAGCAAGAGGCAAACCAAAGGTCAGAAACAAGAAGGAAGATGCAGAATAAAGCTCAGAAACAAGCAGACAGAGGAAAAATACAGATCAGAAATGTGCAGAAAGAGGCGAAATAAAGTCTGAAATGAGCAGAAAGAGGAAGAATAAACGTCAGAATTGAGCAGAAAGAGGCAAGATAAAGGTGATAATGACCAGAAAAAGGCAGAATATGGGTCAGAAACATACAGAAAGAGGCAGAATAAAGGTCAGCAATGTGCAGAAAGAAGTAAAACAAAGGTGAGAAATTAGTAGAAATTGTCAGAATAAAGGTGAGAAACGAGAAGAAAGAGGCCAAATAAAGGTCAGCAATGAGCACAAAAATGCAAAATAAAGGTGAGAAATGAGCAGAAAGTGGCTGAATAAAGATACAAAACGAGCAGAAAGAGGTAGAATAAAGATCAGCAACCAGTAGAAAGAGGCTATATAGAGGTCAGAAGCCAGCAGCAAGAGGCAGAATAAGGGTCAGAAACAAGCAGAAAGAGGCAGAATAAAGGTCAGAAATGAGCAGAAAGAAGCAGAATAAGGGTCGGAAATGAGCAGAATGAGGAAAAATAAAGGCAAGAAAGGAGCAGAAGGAGGCATAAAAATGTTTAGAAGGGAGCAGCAGAAGGGTGAGAAACGAGCAGATAAAGTCAAAATGGAAGTCAGATACCACCAGGAAGAGGCAAAATAAAGGTGAGAAATGAGCAGAAAGAGGAAAATAAAGGTCAGGTAAGGTTAACCACAAGCAGAAAGAGGCAAAATAAAGGTGAGAAACGAGCAGAAAGAGGAAAATAAAGGTCAGTAAAGGTCAACTAAAAGCAGAAAGCGGCAAGATAACAGTGATAAATGAGCAGAAAAAAGGCAGAACATAGGTCACAAATGAGCAGCAAGAGGTAGAATAAAGGTCAGCAATGAGCTGAAAGAAGCACAACAGAGGTCAGAAACAAGCAGCAAGAGGTAGAATAACAGGTCAGAAACAAGCAGAAAGAGGCAAGATAAAGGTGTGAAACAAGCAGAAAGAGGCACATTAAAGGTCAGCAACAAGCAGAAAGAAGCAAAGCAAAGGTGAGAAATGAGCAGAAAGTGGCAGAATAAAGATGAAAAACGAGCAGAAAGGCAGAACAAAGATCAGAAACGAGTAGAAAGAGGCAATATAGAGGTCAGAAACCAGCAGCAAGAGCAGAATAAGGGTCAGAAATAAGCAGAAAGAGGCAGAATAAAGGTCATAAACAAGCAGAAAGAAGCAGAATAAGGGTCAGAAACTAGCAGAAAGAGGCAAAATAAAGGTAAGAAACGAGCAGAAGGAGGCAGAAAAAAGTTCAGAAGGGAGCAGAATAAAGGTGAGAAACGAGCAGATAGAGTCAATACAGAAGTCAGAAACCATCAGGAAGAAGCAAAATAAAGGTGAGAAACGAGCAGAAAGAGGAAAATAAAGGTGAGAAATGAGCAGAAAGGGGAAAATAAAGGTCAGTAAAGGTCAACTAAAAGCAGAAAGAGGCAAGATAACGGTGATAAATGAGCAGAAAAGGCAGAACATAGGCCAGAAATGAAGAGAAAGAGGCAGAATAATGGCCAGGAATGAGCAGAAAGAATCACAACAAAGGTCAGAAACAAGCAGCAAGAGGTAGAATAACAGGTCAGAAACGAGCAGAAAGAGGCAAGATAAAGGTGTGAAATGAGCAGAAAGAGGCAAAATATAGGTCAGAAATGAGCAGGAAGAGGCAAAATAACAGTGAACAGAAAGAGGCAGAATAAAGTTCAGAAATGAGCAGAAAGAGTTAGAATAAACTTTGGCAACGAGCAGAAAGAGGCAGAATAAAGCTCAGAAACGAACAGCAAGAGGCAGAAATGAGCAGAAAGAGGCAAGATAAAGGTGATAAACGAGCAGAAAAAGCAGAAAAAAGGTCAGAAACTAGCAGAAAGAGCCGGAATACAGGTCAGCAATGAGCAGAAAGATACAAAATAAAGGTGAGAAATTAGCAGAAAGTGACAGAATAAAGATGAGAAACAAGCAGAAAGAGGCAGAATAAAAGTCAGAAACAAGCAGAAAGAGGCAAAATAAAGGTCAGAAAGAGGCACAGTAAGGGTAAAAAATTAGCAGAAAAGGCAAGATAAAGGTCAGAAACTAGCAGAAAGAGACAAGCAAAGGTCAGAACCAAGAAGAAAGAGGCAGAAAAAAAGGTCAGAAACTAGCAGAAAGAGGCAAAATACAGATCAGAAATGAGCAGAAAGAGGCAAAAAAGGTCAGAAATGAGCAGAAAGAGGCAGAATAAAGGTTAGCAACGAGCAGAAAGAGGCAGAATAGAGATCAGAAACAAGCAGCAAGAGGCAGAATAAAGGTCAGAAACGAGCAGAGTCATGATATTGGTGAGAAATGAGCAGAAAGAGGGGGAATAAAGATCATTAATGAGCAGAAGTAGGCAAAATAAAGGTGAACAGAAAGAGGCAGAATAAAGTTAAGAAACGAGCAGAAAGGTAAAATAGGTCAGAAATGAGTAGCAAGAGGCTGCATAAGGGTCAGAAATGAGCAGAAGTGGCAGAATAAAGGTCAGAATTGAGCAGAAAGAGGCAAGATAAAGGTGGTAAACGAGCAGAAAAAGAGGCAGAACATAGGTCAAAAACGAGTAGAAAGAGGCAGAATAAAGGTCAGCAATGAGCAGAAAGAAGCAAAACAAAAGTGAGAAATGAGCAGAAAGAGGCAGAAAAAAGGTCAACAACTAGCAGAAAGAGGCAGAATACATGCCAGCAACGAGCAGAAAGATGCAAAATAAAGGTGAGAGATGAGCAGAATGCGACCGAATAAAGATGAGAAACGAGCAGCAAGAGGCAGAACAAAGATCTGAAATGAGCAGAAAGAGGCAATATAGAGGTCAGAAACGAGCAGCAAGAGGCAGAATAAGGGTCAGAAACAAGCAGAAAGAGGCAGAATAAAGGTCATAAATGAGCAAAAAGAAGCAGAATAAAAATCAGAAATAAGCAAAAGGGTGGTCAAATAAAATTGAGAAGCAAAATAAAAGGCAGAACCGACCAGAACGAGGCAGAAAAAAGCTCAGAAGAGAGCAGAAAGAATGCAGAATAAGGGTGAGAAACGAGTCAGAAACCATCAGGAAGAGGCAAAATAAAGGTGAGAAGCAAGCAAAAATAGGAAAATAAAGGTCAGTAAACGTCAACCACAAGCAGAAAGAGGCAAAATAAAGGTGAGAAATGAGCAGAAAGAGGCAAAATAAGAGTTGCTATTCTGAAAGAGGCAGAATAAAGGTCAAAAGGGAACAGAAAGAGGCAATATAGAGGTCAGAAACCAGCAGCAAGAGTCAGAATAAGGGTCAGAAACAAGCAGGAAGAGGCAGAATTAAGGTCAGAAACGAGCAGAAAGAAGCAGAATAAAAGTAAAAAATAAGCAGAAAGAGTCAAAATAAAGGTAAGAAAGAGGCAGAATAAGGGTCAGAAATGAGCAGAAAGAGGCAGAATAAAGGTGAGAAATGACCAGAAGGAGGCAGAACAAATTTCAGAAGGGAGCAGAAAAAGACAGAATAAGGGTGAGAAATGAGCAGACAGAGTCAAAATAAAAGTCAGAAACCATCAGAAAGAGGCAAAATAAAAGTGAGAAATGAGCAGAAGGAGGCAAAATAAAGGTTTCTATTCTGAAAGAGACAAAATAAAGGTTAAAAGGGAGCAGAAAGAGGCAGAATAAATGTCAGAAACAAGCAGAAAGAGGCAAAATAAACATCAGGAGTGGGCAGAAAGAGACAAAATAACAGGCAGAATGAGCAAAAAGAGGCACAATAGAGGTGAGAAACGAGCAGCAAGAAGCAAAATAATGGGCAGAAAGAGTAGACAGAGGCAACATAGAGGGCAGGAGTGAGCAGAAAAGAGGCAGAAAAACAAGGTGAAAATGAGCAGAGGAGACACAAAACTGAAGGCAGCAGAGAGTAGTGGACTGCAGACAAGCTGGACAGGAGGACCATCACAGGGGAGCTGGCACAAGCACATGGTTCCGTGTGCCCCCAATTTTCTTTAGTGTGCACCCACTGACAGACCCACTCATACACTCATGCACACAATCACAGACCTACTCACACACCCACTCACAGACCCACTTGGAAACTCACGTACCCACTGACAGACACACTCAGACACTCATGCACCCACTCACAGATCGATTCAAGGACTCATTCACCCACTCACAGACCCACTGAGAGACTCACACACATACTCACAGATCCACTCAAAGACTCACACACCCACTCACATGCTCATTCACCCATTCACAGACCCACTCAGAGACTCATGCACCCACTCATAGATCTACTCAGAGACTCATGCACCCACTCCTAGACTGGCTCAGATACTTGCTGACCCTTCCACTCACAGACCCACTTTGGTACTCAGACAGCCACTCACAGACCCATTCAGACACCTACACACCCACTCACTCACCCACTCAAAGACTCACATACCCACTCACCTACCTATACAGCCACTTTCACACAAACTCTCAAATGTTACAGGTTATAGTTAAGAAATAAAATGTAAAAAACTTCAAACTTCACAAAAAAACAAAGGTTACAGGGACGTTATAGTCAGGAAGTAGAATTTAAAAAACTGTAGAAATTCACTGAAAAAAACCAAAGGTTACAGGGATGTTATATTTAGGAAATAGAATTTAAAAAACTTTAGAAACTCACTGAAAGAAACAAAGGTTACAGTGACGTTATAGTTAGGCTCAGATTTCCATTGCAATTCAGCCGTTATAGTTACCTGAGCTAATTATAACTTATGCCCTCACAATGCACTGTTAATGACCTCACATATTACATCACTTATAACATGGTCAGTGACATCACTGATGACATCATTGATGACATCTCAAATGACATCACTGATGACATCATCCACAGAAACACTCACATACCCACTCACATCCCATATAGTCTCTCATACACCCACTCACACACATACTCACATATCCATTCTCAGACCCATGCAACTACTGTTACACACTCACTCACTCATACAGCCACTCACACAGCCACTCCTTCACCCATACAGCCACTCATACAGCCACGCAGATCCATATAGCTACTCACACACCCACAAAACACTCCCACTTACACACTCACTCACACACCCATACAACCACTCATACACCCATTCACACATCAACACAGCCACTCACACAACCACTCACTCAGCCGTACAGCTACTAACAGAGCTATTCACTCACTGATACAGCCACTCACACATCCATTCACTCATCCAGAAAACCACTTACATACCCATTCACACATCAATACAATCACTCATGCACCCACTCACTCATCTATACAGACACTCACACAAATACTTACTTTGCAAAACAGCCACTCATATACCTACTCACTTCCAAATACACCCAAACAGCCACTCACGTACCCATACATCCACTTACACACCCAGTCACTCACTTATAGAACCATTCACATAGCCACTCAGTCACCCATATAGACACTCACACATACACTCATTCTCCCATAGAGCAACTGACACAGCCACCACAGACACTGATATAGCCACTAACCGACACACTCGCCCACCCTTACAGCCAGTCGCACACCCACTCCCACACTGATACACTGTCACTCACTCGCCGATACAGCTACTCGAACACCTACCTATTTACCCATACAGCCACTCCCACACCCAAACAGCCACTCACACACCCACTCCCACACTGATACAGACAGTCACAGTTCCACTTAGATGACATATATTAGAAACAGTATCACTCATTAGTAATACAAAAAGAATAGTAATTTAACTTATGCAGTAGCTCAGTATATATCTTTAATTCTCAGAAACTTTTACGAAACACTTACTTGATGATGTCAACAGTGCTGTCATAAATGATGTCATCATTATTGTCACTGACCCTTCATGAGTTATGTAATATGTGAGGTCATAGGAAGTGCATTGTGGTGCTGTACGTTACAGTTAGCGCAGGTAACTATAACTGCTGAACTTAAATGGTTTTGTATGAGTGAAATCTGAGCTTAACTATAACGTCCCTGTAACATTTGGCTTTTTCAGTGAATATATATATGTATATATAAATAAATATTTACATATGAATATTTTTTTCTCCGTTTGACAAATCTTCACAAAACTTTCAAAAAATAAAAAAGTTTAGCCACCTCAGGTCCTTCCTGGAAAGTTTCTGGGTGATCTGTCAAGCAGGAGCTGAGAAAAAGGGGGGTCCCAAAATATAAGATCTCTATGCATTTTCCATAGACTTCTTTAAGACGGTTTTATCAAAAACTACTAAATGGAATTACATCAAATTCGGCAGAAGTTAGATCTTGGTCTGCAGATTGTGCTTTTTGTGATTTGATTTTAAATGTGTTCAGTAGTTTTTGAGATATTAAGTGTAAAAAATATTTGTATATTTTGGCACATGGGCTTGCGAGTGTCCCATGGGTGTCTTGCGACAGCAAGTAATCCAAAATGGAACACTGTGATTGGGTAAGTGCACAATTTTTTCCATGAGCCCTCAAGCTCTTGAGGGAGTGAGCGTTCTTATTGCCCGGCTGTTGGAATGTTAGAAATGAAATGGCTGCCAATACTGTTTACTGTGAAAAATTGCAGGTGTTCTGTACATGAATCAAAAAAGCTATATAAGGGGGGGGAGAAAGGCATGCTGTCCCCCTAGATTGAGAGAGGAGGTGTCTAAGGGATAACTACTGTGAAGATAATAATAGTATATTGTTTTAAACTAATTTATATGATCTCCGGGGCTCTCGCAGGAATAGTAAAAAAGGAGTAGATGAGTTCTCAATACACTCTTTTAGCAGGAATGCATTTTGTGGTCCTTGTTTTTGAGAAGAAGTGTGTAAGAGATAAGTACTGTGAGGATTAGATGGTTAAATTGTTTTTAAAAAAAAAGATATTACAGGTCTGAAAGGAGAGCCCAGTCCCACCCCACACCCTACTACGTACTCCTATCATTACTGAGAGAGAGGTTTCAGCATAGAGGCCAGTCTCTCCACACACCCTACTATGCACACTCATCATCTGAGAGAGAGGTCTAAAAGGAGATGTCGGTCTAGCCGCACACCATACTTTGCACACCCATCATCTGTGAGAGAAGTCTGAAAGGAGAGGCCAGTACCTCCACTGATCATACTACACACAATCGTCAACTGAGAGAGAGGTCTAAAAGGAGAGGGCAGCCCCTACCCCACACCCTACTATGCACACCCGTCATCTGAGAGAGAAGTTTGAAAGGAGAGGCCAGTCCCTCTCCACACCCTAATATACACACCCGTCATAACAGAGAGTAGACTCAGTAGAATGGCCAGTCCCACTGCACACCCTACTATGCACACCAACGATCTAAGAGAGAGGTCTGAAAGGAGAGCCAAGTTCCTCCCCACACCCTACTAAGCACACTTATCATTACATAGAGAGGTCTCCGCAGAGAGGCCATTCCCTCCACAGCCCCTACTAAGCACACACGTCATCTGAGAGAGAGGTCTAAAAGGAGAGCCCAGTCCCTCCCCACACCCTACTATGCACACCTGTCATTACAGAGAAAGGTCTTAGCAGAGAGTCCAGTCCCTCCACACACCCATCTATGCATACCTGTCATGTGAGGGAGGTCGAAAAGGAGAAAACACTCCCTCCCCCTACCCTACTACAAATACCTGTCATCTGAGAGAGAGGTCTGAAAGGAGAGGCCAGTCCTTCCACAGACCTTCTAGGCACACACGTCATCTGAGAGAGAGAGGTCTAAAAGGAGAGGGCATGCCCTCCCCACACCCTACTGAGCACATCTGTCATCTGAGAAAGAAGTCTAAAAGGAGAGGGCAGTCTCTACCCACACCCTACTATGCACACCTATCATTACAGAGAGAGGTCTCAGCAGAGAGACCAGTCCCTTCACACACCCTACTATGCATACACGTCATCTGAGAGAGAGGTCTGAAAAGAGAGGGCAGGTCCTCTCCACACCCTACTATGTACCTTCATCATATGAGAGAGAGGTCTGAAAGGAGAGGCCAGTCCCTCTCCACACCCTACTATGCACACCTGCACACCTATCATTACAGAGAGAGGTCCCACCACAGAGGTCAGTCCCTCCCCACACTACAGAACCCCTGCCCATTAACTGAGAGGTCTGATAGGAGAGGCCAGTCCCTCCCCACAACCTACTACACACACCTATCATTGCAAAGAGAGGTCTGAAAGGAGAGGGCAGTCCCTCTCTACACCCTGCTATGCACCCCATCATCTGAGAGAGAGGTCTAAAACAAGAGGCCTGTCCTTACAAAGAGCGGTCTCAGCAAAGAGGCTAGTCACTCCACACATCTTACAATACACATTCATCATCTGAGAGAGAGGTCTGAAAAGAAAGGCCAGACACTAGTCATCTGAGTGAGGGGTCTGAAAGGAGAGGCCAGTACCTCCACATTCCCTACTACGCACATCGCCATATGAGAGAGAGGTTTCAAAGGAGAGTCTAGTCCATCCATTTACCCTCTACACACACCCGTTATTTGAGAAAGAGGTCTCGAAGGAGAGACCAGTCCATCCACACACCCTACTACACACATCAATCATCTCAGAGAGATATCTAAAAGGAGAGCCCAGTCCCTCACCACTCCCTACTATGCGAACGTATCATTACAGAGAGAGGTCTAAGCAGAGAGAAAAGTCCCTCTACACACCCTACTACAAACACCCATCATCTGAGAGAGAGTTCTGAAAGGCAAGCCCAATCCCTTCCTACACCCTACTATGCACACCTATTGTGACAGAGAGAGGTCCCATCAGAGAGGTGAGTCTGGTCCCTCAACACACCCTACTACATACACCCATTATCTGAGAAAGAGGTCTGAGAGGAGAGACCAGTCCCTCCCCACACCCTTCTACGCACACCTATCATAACAGAGAGAGGTCTCAGCAGAGAGGCTAGTCCCTGCACACAGCCTACTACGCACACCAGTCATCTGAGAGAGAGAGAGATGTCTAAAAGAACAGGGCAGTCCCTCCCCACACCCTACTATGCACACCTATCATTAGAGAGAAAAGTCTTAGCAGAGAGGCCAGTCCCTCCACACACCCTACTACACACAACCATCATCTAAGTGAGAGGTCTAAAGGAGTTGGCAGTCCCTCTCCACACCCTACTATACACACCCATCATTACAAAAAGAGGTCTCAGCAAAGAGGAGAGTCCCTCTACACACCCTCCTATGCACATCCATCACTGCAAGAGTAATGACACCTCAAAAAATGATTGCTGGTGACATGTCTTGATATCAGAGTTACAATAACTGAGAAAATAAATAACCTCTATTAAATATGTATCTGTTTAATACTCACACACATTTTACAAAGATTTTGCACACTGTGAACCATATCCTGTTTCGTTACAAAAAGCCCCCATTATTTCACTAAAATAATGTCAGAACACATCTTATATTTTAAAGTCATTCTACCATACATACACTCGCAAAAATAATTAATTTACTTTAAAAAAACTAGAAATTGACTGAAAAAACCCAAAGTTTAAAGTAACGTTATAGTCATGCGTAATAAAAATATATCTTTTCCTTTAAAAAATTCCTTAGAAAGTTACTGTAACATTATAGTAACATTACAGTTAGGTGAATTTGTCAGTGCAAACATTAACGTTTTGAGCTAAAACAAACACATAAATTCACCAGCTATAGTTAGCAGCGCTAACTATAACTTGCGCCCCTGCCATGTGCTGCTTATGGCCTCACATATGACATGACGTTCGATGACGTCATTTATGACATCGCTCAATCATAGAACAGTGAGTTAAAGTGAAAATTTGGACAAATGAATTGCGAGTAAATAAAGGGCATTGAAATTCATATTGTGAGTGCATGTATGGGCAAAAACGGGACCGTGATTGAAAAACATGCACGCTCGGAGTATGATTAATGGATTATTTTTTAAGCACATTTGCAGTGATATCAATTTGAAACAACTGAGATGACTATACTGTGCACTACTCTGAGTTTGAAATACCCTAAACAAAGGAGTCTGTCATTCTGCTTTTTGAAACATTAGACATGCTGAGTCACCAATTTGTTTCCAAAATATTTCTAAAAAACAATGGACTACAGATCCCACAATGCTCTCTCATGCTTTAGAGTATAAATTAAGTAAATGTATATATATATATACATATATATATACATCAGGACCTCAGGACACAAGTGGACTTCATCCCCCGAGCAGCAGTGCGCCAGGAGCCGCGTTTGCAGAGTGGTGTAAAAAGGGGGCGTGGCCTTTGAGCACTCTCAGCAATACAGCTGTATGGAGCTTACTGGAGGTTACAGGAGGGCTAGTTGGCCCCCAGGGACCCTCAGGAGGCAAGGGGACTTTATCCCCTAACCAAGAGCACGCCAGGAGGCGCGTTTGCAGAGTTGTGGAGAAAGGGGGCGTGGCCTGTGTCCACCTCTCAGCAATCCCACTGTGTGGGGATTACTGGAGGTAAGAGGTAGGCTAGTTGGCCCCTAAAGGACCCCCAGCAGCGAAGGGGACTTCAATCTCCATCCAAGAGCGTGCCAGGGAGCGCGTTTGCAGAGTGGTGGGCAAAGGGGGCGTGGCCTGCTATGAGAATTTAGCAATCCTGCTGTGTGGGACTTACTGTAGGTAATAGGAGGGGTAGTTGGCCCCCAAGGATGTCCTTGGGGGCCAACTACCCCTCTTGTTACCTCCAGTAAGTCCCACACAGTGGGATTGCTAAAACGTCCTCGGAGGCCATGCCCCCCTTTCTCCACCACTCTGCAAACATGCCTCCTGGCAGACTATAGGATGGGGGATGAAGTCCAATTTACTCCTTTGGGGGCCAAGAAGCCCTTCTGGTACCTCCTGTAAATCCTACGCAGCGGAATTCCTGAGTGCTGGTCGGAGGCCCAGCACCCTTTCTCCACCACTCTGCAAACGCGACTACTAGTTAAAGAAGTGTTTGCAATGTAATAGGTTTCGCATTTGCGAGAGTTAGAGCTATTGGCGTTGTAAATGTAAAAGTTTTTTGCTAATGTTTTTTGGAGTGGAGTAGATGTACGTTGTGTGTAGTGGAATTATGTGGTATGTTGTGCAGTGAAATTATGTGGATAGAAAGTATGTGGTATTTAGTGTATAGGAATTATATAGAGTGAGATTATGTGTTATGGAGAGTAATTATGTGGTATGGTAGTCTGTGTTGTGGAGTGGTAACCTCAGGTTTAGTCTTCCTCATTTCCATAGAAGCTCAACTATGAACTCAGTGAGACAAAAAAAAGAAGGAATCACTGAGGAGCACTTGTGGACCTAGTCAGAGGTATGAGCAGGGCCACTGGAATTATGCGACTGTTTGGCTGCACCGACTTTCGCACAATTACACATTTTCTGCATTAGCCACATAATTCATCATCTGCTCCCTAATCTGCAGATTGAACAAAAAAAGCCTTGTTTCTAGCTCAAACGGCTCAAACGTTACCAAAAATGCAGCGTCAAGTGTTACAGCGTGCTGGAAGGCACTTTGCAAACCGAGAATGGTCACCTGTTACTTATTGCTAAATGTGGGTGTTAAATTGGTACTAATGGTGTGCAAGCCACTCTTGCTTCCTTCTGCACCTCTCTTGCCTCTTTCTGCATTTCTATTGCTTCTTTCTGCACATTTCTTTCTTTTTCTGCACTTCTCTTGCCTCTTTCTGCAAATCTCTTCTACTTTCTGCACCTCTCTTCCCTCTTTCTGCACGTCTGTTGTCTCTTTCTGTACCTCATTTGCTTCTTGCTATACCCCTCTTGCCTCTTTCTGCACCCTTCTTTCCTCTTTCTGCACCTCTCTTGCCTTTTTCTGTACCCCTCTTACGTCTTTCTGCACCCTTTTTGCCTCTTTCTGCACCTGTTACTTCTTTCTGCACTTCTCTTCCTTCTTTCTGCACCTCTCTTGCTTCTTTCTGCACCTCACTTGCCTCTTTCAGCACCTCTGTTGCTTTTTTCTGCAGAGCTCTTGCCTCTTTCTGCACCCCTCTTTTCTCTTCCTGCACCTCTCTTGCCTCTTTCTGCACCCCTGTTCCCCGTTTCTGCACCTTTCTTGCCTGTTTCTGCACATCTCTTGCCTCTTTCAGTACCTCTGTTGCCTCTTTCTGCACTTCTCTTGCTCTTTCTGCACCCTTCGCGCCTCTTTCAGCACCTCTGTTGGTTCTTTCTGCACTGCTCTTGCTTCTTTCTGCACTTTTCCTCCTTCTTTCTGCACCCCTGCTGCCTCTTTCTGTACCTCTCTTGCTTCTTTCTACACCTCTGTTGCTTCTTTCAGCAATTCTCCTGCCTCTTTCTGCACTTTTCCTCCTTTTTTCTGCACCCCTGCTGCCTCTTTCTGTACCTCTCTTGCCTCTATGTGCACCCCTCCTACCTTTTTCTGCACCCCTCTTGCCTCTTTTTGCACCTCTGTTGATTCTTTCTGCACTGCTCATGCTTCTTTCTGCACCTCACTTGCCTCTTTCTGCACTTCTCTTGCTTCTTTCTACTCCTCTGTTGCTTCTTTCAGCAATTCTCTTGCCTCTTTCTGCACTTCTCTTCCTTCTTTCTGCACCCCTCCTGCCTCTTTCTGTACCTCTCTTACCTCTTTCTGCACCTCTCCTACCTCTTTCTGCACCCCTCTTGCCTCTTTTTGCACCTCTGTTGGTTCTTTCTGCACTGCTCTTGCTTCTTTCTGCACCTCACTTGCCTCTTTCTGCACTTCTCTTGCTTCTTTCTAAACCTCTGTTGCTTCTTTCAGCAATTCTCTTGCCTCTTTCTGCACTTTTCTTGCTTGTTTCTGCACCTCTCTTGCGTCTTTCTGCACCTCTGTTGCCTCTTTCTGTACTTCACTTGCCTCTTTTTGCACCTCTCTTGCCTCTTTCGGCATCTCTGTTCCTTCTTTCTGCACCCCTCCTGCCTCTTTCTGCACCCCTCTTCCCTATTTGTGCAACTCTCTTGCCTCTTTCTACACCTCTCTTCCCTCTTTCTGCACCACTCCTGCCTCTTTCTGTACCTCTGTTGCTTCTTTCTACACTTCTCTTGGTTCTTTCTGCACTGCTCTTACCTCTTTCTGCATCCCTTTTGCCTCTTTGAGCACCTCTTTTGCTTCTTTCTGCACTTCTTTCTCCTCTTTCTGTACCCTCCTTGCCTCTTTCTGCACCTCTGTTAGTTCTTTCTGCACTGCTCTTGCTTATTTCTGCACCTCACTTGCCTCTTTCTGCACTTCTCTTGCTTCTTTCTACACCTCTGTTGCTTCTTTCAGCAATTCTATTGCCTCTTTCTGCACTTCTCTTCCTTCTTTCTGCACCCCTCCTGCCTCTTTCTGTACCTCTCTTGCCTCTTTGTGCACCCCTTCTACCTTTTTCTGCACCTCTCGTGCCTCTTTTTGCACCTCTGTTGGTTCTTTCTGCACTGCTCTTGCTTCTTTCTCCACCTCACTTGCCTCTTTCTGCATCCCTGTTCCCTGTTTCTGCACCTTTCCTGCCTGTTTATGTACCTCTCTTGCCTCTTTCGGCACCTCTGAGTTAGAGGTAGTTTTAATCCCCCTGCCCTATTATGTACTAGGGCCTTACAGGGGAGGTCATGCCAATCACAGGGGTACCCCAACCCATAGTGTACCCTAGTGTATGTAGGTGTTTTCACTGTATTCTAAGTGTCTTTCAGCATAGCACTGGCTCCGGGCCTGGTTAGTCAGAGTCAGTTACCCCCAGTATCAGTCAGCAAAAAGTTGGGGGCACAGGATGACTTTGCAACAAGGCCTCTTTCTGCACCTCTGCTGGTTCTTTCTGCATATCTCTTGCTTCTTTCTGCACTTTTCTTCGTCTTTCTGGACTTCTGTCGCCTCTTTCTGCATTTCTCTTGCTTCTATCTGCGCCTTTCTTCCTCTTTCTTCACATGTCCTACCTCTGTAGGCATAGTTAGAAATTAGCATTTAAAAAACCTTTGAAATTCACTGAAAAAGCCATAAGTTTCAGGGACGTTATAGTTAGAAATTATCATTTAAAAAACCATAGAAATTCACTGAAAAAACCACAGGTTTCAGGGACGTTATAGTTAGAAATTATCATTTAAAAAACCATAGAAATTCACTGAAAAACCCATAGCTTTCAGGGACGTTATAGTTAGTTGGACATTTCACTCGTACAAAACCAGAGAAATTTGGCCATTATAGTTAGTTGAGCTAACTATAACTCGCGCCCCCGCAATGCACTGCTGATGACGTCACATATTACATCATTCATGACATGGTCAGTGACACCACTGATGACATCACTGATGACATCTCAAATGACATCACTGGTGACATCACTGATGACATCATCCACTTGATAATCTGACGCACCTCCTCACACCCTAATATAACCTTTGATACACCCACTCTAAAATACAGACTACCATTTTCGAAACCATAGACACACCAATACCAGTTACAAAATACCCACTCACTGATTCCTAGGTCTACACACACGTACACTCATTCAACCATACAGTCACTCATACATGCAGTCACTTGTCAATACAGCACTATCATTTGCACTCATACACCTATAACGACACTCAGACATCGCCACTCATCCATAGAGTTACTCACACACCTAGTCAGTCATGCAAAGAATCAATCACACTCCCATTTACTCACCTATACAGTTATACACACACCACCTCACTTATTCATACAGATACTAACACATACTTACTCTCTTATACAATCACTGATACAAGCACACACTCATCCATACAGCCACTCTCACAATCCCTCACATATAGTCATTTATATACTCCAACACTCACATATACTGCCTTTCACATATGTAGTTACTCACACATGTACCACTGAGACATCCATTCACTCACCAACACACCCATACACACACTCACTCACCCATACAGCCCTTCACAGATGCACTCTTGAACCCATACACCCAGTGAATCACCCACTCACATATCTATGCACAGAGTCACCCCCCACCCACCCACACAGACACTCAGGCACCCATACAGATATTCGGGCAACCAATTAATAACCCATATAGACACTCATATAGCTACTCCCAAACCCATGCAGCCGCTTACACACCAACTGACAGACTGATACAGACATTCACACAATTTAGTTACTAACCCATGCATTCAGTAAGACATGTTTATTCACTCACTTATACAGTTAGTCACGCACCTACTAAATCATCCATTCAGACAACTATACACCCACTCATTCTTCAATACACCTTGGCATATATATATATATAAAACATATTTAAACTTTACAGAAACACGCAGTCACTGGATGATGTCATCAGTGATGTCATCAGTGATGTCACTGACCATGTCACGAATGATGTAATATGTGACATCATCAACAGTGCATTGCGGGGGCGCGAGTTATAGTTAGCTCAACTAACTATAACGGCCGAATTTCTCTAGTTTTGTACGAGTGAAATGTCCAACTAACTATAACGTCCCTGAAACCTATGGTTTTTTTCAGTGAATTTCAAAGGTATTTAAAATGCTAATTTCTAACTTTAATGTCCCTGAAACCTATGGTTTTTTCCGTGAATATATATATATATTTATATATATCAAAAAACCAAGGGTGTCCCTAGAAGATGTCACACCTGGAGGGGTAACCACTCAAACACCCCCGGCAGTGGCAGCCACAGCGTAACCTCTCTCTTCCTTCATTCATGATGCCAAACGCGTTTCGAGCCGTAGCTCTTGATCACTGGCTTGAAAGAAATAACTGAGGCAGAAATGTGTATCGGAACCTTAATTTAATTGAATACAGAGTCCCGCCCCAGTGGGCGTGTCAGGCTTGGCATTCTGGTAATTGCAGTCCGTATGCCTACGACGACTCAAGTTCCATTAAAACCCCCAGTGGGTATTGCTGCCTCAGTTCAGTTCAAAATTTCCCCCAGTGGGATAGACGCTAAAAAATCTTCATCCCCAGTGGGTGGAAGTGCAAAGGAAATCGCTGCCTGCACACCAATGGAATCCGCAGGTGAGGCTCCCACCACTCCAGAAAGTGCACGCGGTTGCGAGCACACGGATCCGCTATCTCAAGCGGCGGGACATCTTCGCGGCCACACCAGCCACTTAACAACAAAAAGCCAAGGGTGTCCCTAGAAGGTGTCACACCTGGAGGGGTAACAGCTCAAACACCCCCGGCAGTGGCAGCCACAGCGTAACCTCTCTCTTCCTTCATTCATGATGCCAAACGCGTTTCGAGCCATAGCTCTTGATCACTGGCTTGAAAGAAATAACTGAGGCAGCAATGTGTATCGGAATCTTAATTTAATTGAATACAGAGTCCCGCCCCAGTGGGCTTGTCAGGCTTGGCATTCTGGTAATTGCAGTCTGTATGCCTACGACGACTCAAGTTCCATTAAAACCCCCATGTCATGAGCAAGGTTGTAAGTTGACAACCGAAATGCGCTGACTTTTGTTCTTTTCCCGTAATAAACCACCTTGGGTGAGATCCGCGTCTTGGAGTGCCACTCTCTTCTGTTCATAAGTTTGGAGACAAGAATTGTTGTAGATAAATGATCAAGGCCCTTGTGGATCGAGGTGTGTTATAATGGTGTGGTCCAGCTGTAATGTTGCACCCACTGCCAAAAAAAGAACTAAAACTGCCCAATATGCTGTGGACTGAATTGGAGGCTTTATACAAAATAGACGGAGGCTGCCGCCGCCAAGCACAACAAAGAACGGAGGAAGAGCCCACCTCCTGGTGAACGGAGGAGAAACTGAGATGTTGTAAAGGAGAGTCGCTGCAACCCGGAGTAATCCCAGAAGGTAAGGAGAGGTGGGAGAAGCTCTTTTCATGAAACTTACATGGTAGCAAATGAGGGTTCTTGATAAGCCAAAAAGACAGGAAATGTTTGCGTGAAGGAACTAAGCAATGAAAACAATATTGCACAAATAATAAATGAAACAAGTAGATCTCTCAAAATCAATTTTGGAAACACATAGTGGCAAAATATGGAATCAATAGAAGCAAAGCACAATACAGCAATGGAAATTATATTGATCAATCAAGCATAACTACAAAGAAAGGGTTGAAAGCGAATGAACATCAGGAGAAAATGTAGTTGGCATTAAAAACAACTAAGGGAATGTGAAAAACTCTCACGAAAAGAAGTGAACAAATGGTGGAAAGTACAGAGTATTGAGAGAGAGAGTTGAACAAAAAGTATATGGAAGCACATGATATCAGCGGAGAACTCCTACAATAATAGGGAAATACATTATGAATTTACCTCTGGGACTAATAGCAATTTTAATTAAACACCAGAAATAGCATTAAGTGCAATTCAACAACAATTAAGAAATTTGGAATTAGAACTGGAAACTTTAGAAGTTACTGACAAACAAAAAACAAACAAAAAACACTAATGGCTGGCATTGTCAAAGGAATAGAGAAACATGAAGAGGAAGTAAATCAAATAAAGCAAATAAAGTAAAACCGTTCAGCTGTTTTCACGATAGGTGTGATACAAAAGTCCATGGAAAATGCATTGGTGGAAAATGTGTTTTGGGATCCCCTTCTATATTTGCACCTCCTTGACCAATCACTGCAAGACTTTCCCTCCTCCACCAATGTAGAAAAAGCTATAGGTCTACAAGTTTTGTGGAGATATGTGAAACAGTGCCAAAGTGATTAGCAACCAAAATTCTGAGGAATTCATATACCTGGGGATTCTAACTTTAACCACAGAGTTGCTTCCACCACTGTATGTGTGTGTGTATATATATATATATATGTATATATGTATTTATATATATGTACACACACACACACATATATATATATTTACAGTCCCATTGCACAGTGTGTGTTGTATTCCTCTGGTGTAATAAGGACAGTGGATTAAAACACTAATATTAGACCTGTATGAAATTTTTATTGTGTCCGTTAAATTTGTAAAATTTACATTAAACTAGATTCTCACAATTCACCAAATATCATGACTGTGAAAATGTGCACAATTTTGCACAATTTTTTCAGCAGGAGATTGTTTTGAACAGAAAACTTCTTGCTGGAGACACCTTCTTCAAGAACCAGGCCTAGCTTCTATGTCCAAATATTTTTGGAATTTTCGCATTCAGCTTTAATGTGAGGTAGTGTAAAACTGATGTAGCAAAGTTTCATATTAGTTTTATACATTTTTATGAAATGTCATGAAACAAAATTTTACATACCAAACTCTGGCCAGCGACTCGGATTAGCGCAAAATGAGACCAAAAGTGTCTCTTTAACAAATATTAATACACCTGGAGAGTTCCTATATTCCAAATACTCAAGCCATATTTGCTTACATGTTGTTTTTATCGTATGTAATCATTTTGTTTGTTAAATAACCGAGCGTATTCCATTTATTTTTTAATTTACTGTGTCATCAGTTGACTTGATGTATTGTACCCTACACTATTGTGCTCTGTTACTTCCATCGTGTATCATTCATTCTGGCCTCTAGTTTTTCTGGCTTTTAATCTTCATCGTTTATTTTACAGACTATTTCACAAGTGTGAACCTCACACCAGAGTGCTAATTTGGACAAAAATTGCATTGACACCTGTTTTAACTTTAACGACGATTTAGAATTGCATACAGTTGTGCACTCCCTCATGGTTTGTACTCGCATTTACCAATATCTTTCAGCTATTGGGAACTATAAAAACATTTTGGAAAAATACAGAAATAAAGAGAAAACGTGTGGAAAATGGAACAAAATGTCAGTTCTAGGCATTGTTTTCTTTTCTTTTTTTTTGCAGAGTGTAAAACTCGGGGGCAAACTTCGAAAAATGTTCAGTGCAAATGTTACTTAGCCGGGTAGCTGTGCCCAGTTTTAGTCTAGACCCAAAATGACGCTGATATAAGCCAGGAACACTTTTTACCTATTCTTCAATATCTGTAAGAATGTGCTAGCGTCTCAAATCATCAACTTATTGGATGAGTTTAATGTGGTCATATTCCCAGGGGCATGACTATCGATAATGCAGTAGGTGCAGTGGCAGTGACCCAGTGGGACGAGGGATCAATTCTGCCACAACTTTGGCTGTGTTCCACTATCGCACTGGGGTAAGGTGGCCCATTTTACTGGTCCAGGGCACTCCCAACTATGCCACCCACTGCCTATTCCTGTGCAATATCTCCTTTGTTTATGAGTGGCCCAAGCTGTTTGCTGTACTATATATGGCAGTGATGACATTTTGTAAAATGCCAAAAGGAAAACCATTCTTACTTCACCAATTGTAGATCCGGGCCTTTTTTGAGAATGTGTTGATGCAATCTCAAAATGTTAGATGGAAATCTTCTGAATAAATGCAATTTTACTGACTGGGATATCTCTGATGAAAAGTTCATTTAATGTAAGCCTGTCTCACGTTGATTTGATATCGTCTGTTGGTTCATATGGACTCTATTTCTGAAAATTAGACAAAGTATTCTTTCAAGGGTTAGACTGTAACTAAGAGGTTCATTATTAGCGCATTCGTTAACTTGTAGCTGACATTTGTATGATAGATGTCTGCCTTTCCTTTCCACACATTTTGATACATCAGAAAACCTTGTCCACTTCAGGCACTCCAGTTGCCCAGCTAAATGTTATACAGTCATTACCCCCCCGGTCCCTCCAGTCCTCGTCCCATTCCTATACAAAGTGGAGATGACCATCTCCGCGAGAGAAAAAAAGAACAGGAGCATGCTGGGATACCTAACCCACCCCCTCCCACTGGGGGTACATAAGCGGTACCAGCTCAGCATGCAGCCTGTTCTTTTTTTCTGTCTTACGACAGAATAGGACGTGGTTTGCTGGTTCTTACCTGATGGATTCTTCGGTGGATGTCTCGTCGGGCTGCTGGGCTGTCCTCGACGTCCTGTTCCGCGTTCTCCTGGCTTGCCGGGCTTGCCAGGAGCCGCGTTGCTTGGCGGTCGGCCCTTTGGGGCTGGGGCGCCGTTCCTCCCGGTCTCTTCCGGGTTCCTGTGCGCGTCTTCCTGTGGCTTGGCCGGTCTGGAAGACGCGCTGCTGCTGCTGTTTGGTGGATCCAGGGGCTGCGCCTGGCGGTGCTCCTAGACTCACTGCCTGGCATTTGGAGTCCTGCTTGCCTTCTTTCCTCCTTGCCACCCCTGCTGTTCGTGGTGTTGGTGCAGGGACGGGCCTTGTGTGGCTTCGTGGCCGATTGCTGCAGTCTCCTCCGCCCGGCGCTGGTGTCCTGGAGGGCGCCTGGGCTGGCTCTTGGGGGCGGTGAGCTTGTGGTGCGCTCTTCCTGCCCCTGTGGTGAGTACCGCATAGCGGTTCAGTTTTCTTCTTCCTTGCCACGTTGGTTCCCTGGGTTTGTTGCTGGTGCTCGGGGTCCCGGCGTCCACGGGTCTCTCCCTGGGCTGGTTGGTTCCTGTTGGGGCCTTTCTGTGCTGGCTCGTGGCGCTCCCTGTCCCTGCGTGCTGGGTTGGGGGCATTGCGTGGTTTTCTGCGCTGTGTCTCTGCCTTGTTTTCCGGTGCTGCGGGGGGGAATCCTTCAGGGGCTTCCTCCACAGGTTATGGGTTCCCGGGCCTCCTGGCTTTCCGCTTGCTCGGCGCTTGTTGATGGGTGGCATCTGGGCTGGGAGTTGGGGGACGGTCTCTGTGTGGTGGTGTTGGGCCTGTCCCCCTGGTAAGTACCGCATAGCAGTTTCTTTCTTTCCTGTGCTGTGCTCTGCTGCTGTGCTAGCCTGCGGCCTTGGCTCCCTGTTTCCCCCTGTCGGGGGTGTTCCGGGGCTGGGCCGGTGCTGTGGGCTTGCGCCCATGCCCCTGTGCATGCGTCTGCTCTTGTGGGCTCTTCTTTTTGGGCGAGTCCGGCCTGGTTCGTTGCCTCTGGCCTCTGGGACTCCGGCCGTCCTGCCTGCATGCTTCTGTTCTCCCTGATCGGGCCTGGTTGGTGCCTTGTTGGGTGTCCGCCTGGGTTTGCCTGTTGCTCTGCCTTTCTCTTTCCTTCGGATGCCTGCTGCCTGTCCGCCCTGTTTGGTTCCTGCCCTCTCTTGTGGGTTCAGGCCTGGTGCGTGCCTGTCTGGGTGCCTGCCTTCGGCTTCCGGTGTTGGGCGCTCCTTGCGTCCTTCCGGGGGTGTTTGCTTGGCCTCTGCTCGGGTGCCTTGTTTCTTTCTGCCTCCCTGTGCCTGTCGGGTGCTGTGGGCTTCGCAGTATGTGTTTTCCTGGCCTGCGGCCTTTCCTCCCTGCTGGCGCCTGGTCGTGTCTGCTCTCGCTTCTTGGGCGGGTTCTGGCCTGTTTGGTTGCCTGCCTGGGGCTTCCGGTTGCTGTGCGCTCCTTGGTTCCTTCCGGGGCTGTTTGCTTGGCCCCTGCTTGGCTGTGTCTGGGTCGCTTCTTGCGTCCTGCGTCGGGGCCCTTGCGGTTTCCGGCCTCCCTGTTTCTTGGGTTCCGTTGTTTTCCGGGGGGAGGGGGGCTGTTGTGCCCTTCCCCTGTCCTGGCGGGCCCTTGGCTTGGGTTGGCTGTTGGCTCCGGGGCTGTGCTGGTGGTGCCCCTGGTGGGCTTTCTGGCTGGCGTTGCTGTTACCTCTTGCCTGGTGCTGGGTTGTGTTGCGCCTGGCTGGCTCGTGGGGTTTGGTTTCCTGTTGTGGTTTCCTTCTCACCTCTTGTTTTTCTTTTTGTGGCTTGGTGCGCTTTTTGGGGTCCTTTGCCTCTCGCCTGCCGCTCCCTTGCCGCCTGTTGTGGCTGGGTGTCGTGGGTCTTCCTTGGCTTCTGCCCTTGGGTGGCTCCTTGTTCCTCGGGTGCGCGGCTCCTGTGCCCCGCCCTGTCTGCTGGTTCGGTCTGCCCTGCGCGCTTTCCCTGCTCTCTGGGTGCCGGTCTGGGTGTCCTCCTCACCATGCCTGGTCTTGGTCGTGGCCGGTGGGTGTGCTGGTGGGGCTGCCGGCTCTGTCTGCCCTGCAGTCTTTTCCCTGCCTGTTCTGGTTCCCCGCTGCTCTCGGTGCCTGTCTGTGTGTCCTCCTCGCCGTGCCTGGTCTTGTCCGTGGCCGGTGGGTGTGTTGGTGGGGCGGCCGGTTTTGGGTCTGGTGTCGGCCTCCCCTGGTGTGTGGGACGTGTTGGGGCTTTCCCGCTCCTCCTTCTCGGCTGTGTGGTTCCGGCTGGCTTTGCCTCGGCTCTGGGGCTGTGCCTTTTCCCCTTGGGGCCTGTCTTTTGTGCTTGGGCCTTTTTTTCACTCCGGTGCGGGGCTGGTTTTTGGCCTGTGGTGTCTGTGGTCCTTGCTCTTTTGTTGGCTCTGCGGTGCTTGGGTCGGCCGGTGTTCGGTCTTCCCTTTTTCTTTCCGCTCCCGCGCTCCTCGGTGGGTTGTGCTCCTTTGGATTCTCCGGGCACCTCTAATTTGGTTTTCGTGTTGTCTGGGGTGTTCCGGTGTGCTGTTGGGGCCTGGGCTTTGCCTCTGTTGAGTTTTGGCCTTGCTGTCCCTGTGTTTGGCCGCTCATTTGCCTGTGCGGATGAGTTGCTGGTGCCTTCTCTGCTTGGGTGTGTCCGGCTTTTGGCTATGGGGCCTTTGGTTGCTTTGGGGTCCCCTTTGGGTCCCTGCCTGGGTCCTTTCCTGGCGGTTCTTTCTCTGGTGCCTTGGCTCCTTGTTCGGTGGGGCTCTTTTCGGCCTCTTGGTGGCCGGTGGTTCTGGGCCTGGTGTTCCTGGGTCCTGGGATGGTGGTCTGTCGTTTTTCTGTGCCGCTCCTGTACGCCTGGCTGTTGCGCTGGGTCCACTGTGTGGGTTGGCTGGTGTGGCCTGCCGGGCTCCCTCTCTGTCTTCCTGCTGCTTCTCCTCTCTGGGTGGCCTGGCTATGGCTGGCTCCTGTGCCTATCCCTGTGCCCCTTCTTGGTCGGGGGTTTTTGGGGTTGGGTCGGTTGGCCCTTGCCTCTCCTTCCGGCCCCTGGGGGTGCCGTGTTGGGGGCCTCCTGGCTGGCTGGCATGTCGGTTTGGCCTGCTGGCTTCTTGGGTGTTTGTGGGGCCGCCTGCGGGGTTGGGCTGTTGGCCTCCCTGTTTGTCTCTCCTGTTTGGCCCTTCTGCTGCTTCTCTTGGGGTTCGCCTTGGGTGGTTCCTTGGTGCCCTCCTTTGTCGTCCTGGCCTGTGGGTTGGCTCATGGTTGGTGGGGGTTCCTCCTTCCCGGTTCTGGGTTTGGTCTTCCCCGGTTCCGTGTTCGGCCCTCTGTTGTTGTCTCTCTTGGTTGTGCCCTGGTCTTGTGCAGGGTCTGCTGCGCGTTGCGCTTCGGGGCTCTCCCTGACCCCCGTTGGGCGGGTTGCTGGGTTCGTGTCCCGGTGTCTCCTGCTTTCGGGGTGTGTGCCTCGGGCCTGGTGGGTTGGCCGGTCCCTGTGCCCCGGGTTCTTCTCCGGGTGTGGCGGCCTTTCTGCGGCTCTCTGGTATCTCTGCTGGGGTTGGCCGCTGGGCGTTCCTGCCATGTGGCCTGGGCCTCCTGTGGGGTTTCTGTTCCTCTGGGTTCTCTGTTGCTGGTGTTGTCAGCTGTGGGGGGGGGCCTTGCTTGTGTTCGCTGCCCCCTTTCTTCCTGGTTGTTCCTCTGGGTCGGTGCCTGCATTCTTGTCGGCTTCCGTCCTCTTCGGTCTTTGCGGCTCTGCTGGTGGCTTCCCCTGGTGTATTGGAGTTGGTCCTGTGGTTGGCCGTGTTTTTCCTTGGTCTCTTGCTTGGGCATGCCACTTCGGTCTCGTCTTCCTTCCCCTCGACTTTTGGTGTGGGCGTTTGTGGGTTCGTGCGGCTGTGGGTCGCCTTCTTCCCTGTTCTGGGTGGTTCGTTCTCTGTCTTTGCCCCTGCTGTGTTCCTGTTGGCTGGTGGTGTTTTTGGGCCTTCGGCCGTGCCTCCCTGCTCGGCCTGCTCTCGTCTGCTCTCCGGCGTTCGGTCGGGTTGGCTTGGTTTGTCCCTGGTTGGGCGGCTGCCTGGTGGTGCCTTGTGCACCGTGGGGGTGCTTCCGCTTCTCCTGGGCCCCCTTCCCCTGGTCGTTTGGGGGCGAGGGGGGCGTTTGTTTCGGCCCCTCTGGGTGTTCCCTTGGGGCTTGGTTCTGGGTACCGGGCCTCCTTCTGGCTTGCCCGGGGGTTCTTGTGCTCTTTCGCGGTCGTTCCTGTCATCCCCTGCTGTCATAAGGTTTCTGCACATACACAGAGCTATGCACAGGAAAATGGGACCCTGGAATACAGTGGTTTGCCACCATATACCATAGCACCCAAAAACCCCAACCCAACTAGCTTAGCATCCCATTAGCACCCAAGCACTAATGTTTGGACAACCCAGAACACGGTATCTTTATCTCAGGACTCACTGAAGCAAGAACACTCTTTCGCCACTCACTCGTACTTGTCCACAAGGTGCGTAGGAAGAGACACTGGATAGGTTAAAATGTTTATTCCAACTTACGTGCTCTAATGTACAGTACACGTGTCAGTACTAATAGCATAATGCATATTACTAATATAAGCAGCATGGTTACAATTCCATAGAATACAAACGGGGAAAGCATCTCAGAGCTCAGTGGATAAACGTATAAATAACATTACCACCCTCCCCTTGCAGTAAGATAGTTTATTATAAAATAGAAGACCTCTGGGCTTTGGCTAGCGAACCCCCATACCTCAGTCTCTAGATGCAGAATTACAACAGCAGGACATCATAGCTCTTCTCACTGAAAGGGATTTCTCCAAGTGTGTTTAAGCGCTAGTAAACCACAGTATTAAAAGCATATCAAATTCTTCATGGCAATTGCACATAATGTTATGTCTGGGTGCGCGAGACTGGCCATATCAGGAAGAACCAGAATACATTGTTATGCGACCTTGTACATGTTTGTGCAGACTGAGCCCAAAAAGGTGAACAACAGAAAATACAGACAGTGCAAAAGAACTTGGCACGAGCAAAGGGCGAGGAAGGCCCGGCTCAGTGTAACGTGCGCAAAGAGAAGCAGCATGGCAGCCAGGCCTAGGCCAACATAACAAGGCAGGTAACAATCCACAAGACACCCTCCCCTGGACAGTCCGGCGGCCAGGACAGAGGCCCATCAGAGGAGAAAAACAGATGTCGGAGCACAGGGAGCGCCCAAACGGCGAAGGGCAGGTCAATCCATGAAAGTGAAAGTGCAGAAAAAAGCCATACCCTCCAAGAGTTCATCATTGGAATCGTCAAAAAACATAGATGCCATCCAATCCATGAGTTCGAAAGAGCAGGAATGCTCCTCAGCAAAGGGAGCATCCATAAGCAATGCGGGACAGCTTGCGTGATAATTAAAACAGCTTCGTTGTAGGAGATCCTGGGCAGCCGCCCAGATATCCCATTGCGCCAAAATCCCCAGTGCAGCCGCACGCGCCATACAGCCAGCGACGGAACAGTCCTGCTCATGGGCCTCTAAGGGACCCATCAACTGAACAAAATCCGGAACAGACAATGACGAATTGGAGAGGCAATAATCCAGAGTCCAGGCGAAAGGACAGCGGACACAAGTCATCACAGGTTGCACGCAAGTGAAATACGCAAAGCGAAATGAAAGAGTATATGACACGCTCAGTGTCGCCAATGGCAAGACACCAAAACCGGCCAAAAGGCGCTCACGGAGCAGCTGGAGGCGTTCTGGATCGAGCAGGTCCCATCGGGGAGCAGCCATTGCGCAGAAAGCAAATTAAGAGCAAGACACCAGCCGCTAAAGCGAGGATCAATGGGAAACCGCCAAAGACACTGGAAAATATAGAATGTATGAAAGCCGGGATGACACCAAAAATAGTTTGGAAGGAGGACACCAAGCCCGACCCAACGACCTTAAAAAAGTGTACTAGGCCTTCAGTGTTAGATGCGTTAAAAATACGATGTATTAACTCCCCAAAATGTTGGGGGAGATTAGTGTTTAAAAGGGCCTGTATTTCACTGTGGGTACTCGCCACCTGGAGAATGAATGTCTCCCGGGCGGACGTGAGCATAACTTCCTCGTTTAATAATAGTGCCTTTATTCTGCTCAGTCTATTGAAATCTGTTTCCATGGTAGGGATGGAAGGCCAAATAGAGATATCAACCTTGCCATGAGGGGGAGGAAAAAGCACATTTTTGCAGCAGACAACCCTGTGCGAAACTGTTACAATGTAAGGAATGCCAGCTTGCAGGCCACAACAGTTTTCGTTATTTAAAAGTAAATAACTACCATTGGAAAGGAGAGTGAAAGTAGGTGAAATAACAGGAGCAGGAATACCTTTCAGCACACAAGCAAGATTAGGAGAGGAAACGCTACATGAGCCATGCAATTTAATGTGTTTACAAATAAGCGAATGACCTATAGTCGAGTCGCAATACTCCCCGTGAGAAAGACTTCCTTGCCGTCCCGAAGGCATTTATACATGAAAGGCAAGGACCAGAGTTCATGCAGGAAAGCACTGCCCAATGGCCGGTAACGGCCCACAGGATAATGTTTCATGCACGAGTCAAATTCAAACAAGGAAAATGGTAAAGCTATAACCCCATGGACTAGCCATACAGCAGAATCGAGTTCTGCAACAGAGAACGGCAAAGGATCCACCTTTTCGATATGTAATAGAGTGTAAGTTGCATCCTTCATGGACATAAATTGCTGTTTGTCAGTTAAGTTAAAAGGTAGAAATAAGGCAGAGGTGTTCAGAAAATGCCAAGGCACTTTACCTAACTTGAGCGTTTGTAAAGTCCATGCAAACTGCATAACTGAGCGCAATTGATTCTGACCATGATATAACACAGAAACATCATCTTGTACAATATCAACAACAGAGGACACAATATTCTCTAAAGTGTAAATGCGAGAAGACAGGGTATTAATACTATTGTCAACAACAGCGAGCACCTTTTCCATATTTGCTTGATCTATTTCCCGAAGACGGGAAGCAGCTTCCATTTGTGATAGCTTCCAGAGTTCATTATATGTTTCATAAATGAATCTTTTAGGTCGGGGACCACGAGGTCCCAAAACAAAGTCGGACAGATCAATATTGCCTGTAAGGAGGGACAAATGTTGTTTAACAGAATCAAGGGACGAATGTTGCAGCCATTGTTTGCATAATTTACCAACAGAGTATGTAGTGACAGTACGGGCATCAGTAAACCTCGGATCAGGCCTATTCTGTGTGTAGCTAGCACCAGTATCATGAAAACGCATTTGACATGCATTAGATGATATAGGCCATACTAACCAGGGTGACTGAACCAGCTCAGAAACATTAAACGAGTTATTTTGTAACATTGCCTGCAGGGACACGAGGGACAGATTGAATCGTGAGCTTTCATTTGGAAAACTCGACAGGGATGGTATTGATGGCGTATTCAATTGTTTAGTGGTTGCTAAGCCCCAACATGTAGTCTGATAGATGGAAGCATTTATGAACATAATTTGGGTAGGGATGAGGCACGCACGATGCAACGCCTCGGTTCCCTGTACCTGCCATGGCTTGGAGCCCCAAATAGATTTTAAATCCACTATATTATCCCAGTACTCATAACCACCCACAGCTAAGGCACTTAGAAAGGAACCTGAATAAAGCAATTTGGTGTGTGTTAACATAATTTTCTGAGTTGATGTGTTATTTAGTCTAAAATAATAGGATGCAGGGTTCGACCGATTACAATCAGTGAAATAATTAAACTTATTTCGAAGAGTTTGAGAGCTACCTGGCAAGGGGTTTGGACAATGTTCCCATTGGGTATAGTTAACAGTACTACGCAGGGCACTGGGCTTATGGAGAAAATGATTACCCCAATGTTGGTAACAATACAAATCGGCATAATTAGCAGAATTCATATATAAATCTTCAGCATTAAAAGATGCATAATATTTTAAATCGGCAAACAATGCTTCAACGGCATGCACATCCCAATCATCAGAATGAATATTATTTTGTACTACATCACCCATTGAAACACGAAGGACATTAGGTACATTAATGATTTCCGTCGGACCATGGATTTGATAGTTCACTGCATCCCATACGATGCCATCAGCAACGGGGAAAGCTGAAATATTCACAAATGTGTGGTCACGCTTCATGATGTGAGACGAGGAATGAGGAGCCAAAGTTCCAGAAACATAGTCTACAGCAGAGCGTTCAGGTAAATAGTGACCATTGATTAGTAGAAAAACACTGTGACAAAGCCAATGGACATGAACAAAAATATCAAGAAAAGTACCAACCAGAGGTATGTCCAGGGGGAATCAAAAAATTGTCTCTAAACCAGGATATAAAAATACTGAACTTGGATGGAACTTTTGAAGATGTGGAATCCGAATCAAAGGAATAACGAGTCGGGCTTAGTGGCGTTGTTGGTTGATGTGCCACCGATTCTGATGCAGGATAAATATACTCGTCCTCGTTGATATGGGTGGAGAGTTGGGGATCAATTATAGTTTCAGGCAAAGTAGAGGATTCAGGCAAATCAACCATCTCAATTACAGCATCAGCGATCGTTCGTGCAGATGGACTATGAACATATGTCCGATAAATGGCAGGACAAGAGACCGCTGGTGTGACACTATTCAGGATCGGCCAGGCGCTGTAGCTTGACATTTTCAACTGAGATGTATCTGTTCTCTTTGCGACCAGGAAGCGGTGGTAAAATGACTGTACGTGTTCCCTTCAGGCCAAGAACTGGAACCGGTGCACGAAAAGAGGGGCCAAATTCTTTTTTGTTTTCAACCTTCTCTCGAACCAGTTCTCCAACTTTCGGAAGCCAGCCGGCTACCGGAATCTGCAACGCAGGATCTGTGGCTGAAGGCAAATGTGTAGTTGCAAGTTTGTCTCGGGCTTCTTGTAAGTCCTGTAACATAGCAGAATGGTTATCTACATCAAACTTGGCGGATTGCGCCGCGATGTCTGGACCCTCAAGGTCAGGCACAAACATTCTTATGCCAAAGAGCATTTCGTATGGGGTCCGCCCACCCAGAGGTCTTCTAGGGAGATTATTAAGTGCACGCTGAACGGTATACAAATGGGCCAGCCAGTTCCTGCCAGTACCTATAACCCTAGCTGTTAAGGATTGCTTTAAGTCACGGTTCATTCGTTCAACGATAGAGTTGCCCTCAGGCCTATACGGAGACGAAAATTTCACCCGCACCCCAAGCGAAGCCATTGCATCCTTGTAAGCCCTAGAGGCAAACGCTGGACCTTGGTCCGAATGGAAGGTGCCGCATGCGAAAATTCCCACAAAGACACGCAAATCCCTGATTACATTTCGGGCGTCAGCACTCCGTTGTGGCCAGACCCAGAGAAACCGTGTGCACGAGTCCACTGCCACTAAGATGTATTTATAAGCAGTGTCTGATGAGAATGGACCGCAGTGATCCAAGTAAACACACCCAAAGGGTCTGTTAGCAATGCAGAGCGGTGTTTGTGGTGGACGTGTTACCGTGGAAGGCTTAATCTGTTGACAAACGTCGCAAGAAAGCACAAAAGCACGGGTGTCTTTATATAACCCACGCCACCAATAACGCTGCTGCAAGATGGAAACCGTAGCTGACACACCTGCATGAGCAGAAGCCATGCCTTCGTGTGCAGCTGATATCAAGGCACTCCTGCGGTCCGCGTTGGGGATCAGCCGATCTCCAACGTCAGGTATAGTTACATAAGGAACCTGATCGGGACTTAATTTGTAAGAATACTTGGAAGGGAAACCTGTAGGGTAATTATCACCTTCCTTGGTTGCAGCAATAGCTGCTAAGATAACAGGGTCTATTTTAGACATGGACCTGGTAACCGCTGCTACTGAACACGTGACTACTGCTGAACGGGCAGCCTCATCTGCCAGATCGTTACCAATAGCGTGTGCGCCCACCCGCTGATGGCCTAAGGTGTGAACCACCTGTGTGAGGGGCAGACGTTGTTGCAATTCTGCCACTCGAACCCAAAGCATTTTATGCTTAATTGTGCTCCCTTTTGCGTCCTTGTAGTCGTTTTTCGACCAGAAAAACAGATTGTCATTGTAAGATTGTACACAGTAAAAAGAATCACATACAATTAGAGTGGTCTCATCCTGAGAAGCAAACTCAAGTGCAAGTAGCAATGCATGCAGCTCGGCCAATTGTGCGGTACTATCCCCAAGTGTGCGTGTGTGCACTACAGTGGATTTGAACTTGCCATCCACAAAGGATCCTGCAACAATAGCACATGCAGCAGAATAAGCGTGCTTGGACCCAGTGGCCGGTTGCGCCGAACCATCGGTGTAGATCACACATTTGTAATCCTCAAGCGGTAATAAAAACAAAGGAGGAGGATGAACGAATTCATACTGCAAAAACTCCTGAGTCTGAAGAGAAGAATCAAAAACAAAAGTGACGTCCGAAGACGTCAAAGATGTAGCCCATTGTATCCAACGGGGATGCATTGCTTTTGAGTTCGGTACACTTGCCTTTGTTACTGCCTCTAGGGCAGGACAGGGTGTTACCACTAGAATCCGCTTTCCCTGTGCCAGTGCGCGTTCTTTTAGAATCGCCATTTGCACTGCAGTCAGAACTTTTTCAACAGATGTAAAGCGCAATTCAGCGGAAGTGTACAGATGTGACTTGTATGCGATAGGTACTGTATCACCTTCATTAAAGGTTAAATAGGTGAATCCCACCGCCCCGGAATTATTCTAATCACCAGGTTTGTGTGGTTATCACGAGTCAAAAGATATTTAGACTCCAAAAGGTCTGTCTGCAAAGACTGCAGAATTGAGGTATGCTCAGGCAGCCAGCAAGACCTTGAATAAGTTGGTTGTATCAAAGCATACAAAGGCTTGATACGCTGGGCATATTCGGGAATATAAGTACGCCCGAAGTTCAGGAAACCCAGCAAAGACTGAAGCTTCTTCAGAGTATTTGGGGGGCACAAATGTGCACATTTTTCCAAGAAATGGGGGGCTAAGCCCTTACCTTCGTTATTGAGCTCATAGCCCAAGAACAGAACGGTGAATTCAGCAATGTGTGACTTAGCAAAGTTAAATTTGTAACCCTGCTCCGCAAATTCAAGAATAATGCGGTCCACACGGGACAGATGCTGATATAACTCGTCGTCTGTCAGATAGATGTCATCAACGTACGAACATGCGTCTTGATCAATGTCATTTAACAAAGAAACAACACGGGCGGCGAATATACCCGGACTATTTTTATAGCCCATGGGTAATCGCCGGAACTGGAATAATTTGCCACCGGATGTGAATGCGGTCCATTGACCACTCTCCGGGGCTAGGTTGTGCGTGTAGAAACCGTTTGAAAGGTCAAGTGTCGTTTTGTATTTTTTACGAACAAGACTGTCTACAAGCGCAGAACTGTGTGTATTTTGCACCGCAAAGTTCCGACAATGAGTATTTAAATGCCGGTAATCCAAAACTAAGCGGTACGATCCATCGGGTTTAGAAACCACGAAAAGGGGATTGTTCATAGGTGATACGCATGGTTCAATTACTCCCTGATATTCCAACTGTGTCAGAATTTCGGAGACGGGGCCTTTTGCCTGCCGTTTGATGGGATATTGGGGTTGTGGCTGCGGTAGTGACCGCAAAGGTATTGCATGAGGAGGTGATTCTTCATCCCATCCCACATGGTTGCGGTATAACGCTGGTGCCAGGTACACAGCCCACTCAGCTGCAAGTGCTTCAGCTTTGTCTTTTGGGACATGCTTTGAAAAGCTTGGAAGGATTACCTCCTCTCCTTTATGTGCAGCTAAAACGAATGGGGGTGGCCAATCCACCTCTGCTAACAAAATGTCATATGAAGAGGTTAGATTTTCCCAAAAATCCCTTTTATTTCACGCGGTATGTCACCTTCAATTTGTATGACTATATTATATAGTCTGTCAGGGGGTGCCACTCTCGTGTCAGCTGTCTCTACAGTAACGAATGTTTCAGTTGCTGTCGCCTCCATATGAGGACGTAGCGCCTCCCGCACTATGGTAACTTCCGCGGCGCTGTCTAGGAGGGTCACTGCCCACGTCCAATTCTGGAGTCTCGTTCTCACGGTCTGAGGCATATTTCGCTGTGACAGCGGCAACCTTTTTCTTCTGAAATTGCGGTCGAGGAAGATGAAAGTCTTCTGCTTTACCTCTGACTTGTTGTCGAGGTTGGTCTCGCTCCTGGGGAGCCTCTCGGCCCCTTCCTCTATCTTGCCGTCCTCCTCCACCAGCCTGTGACGACGTCTGGGCCTGTGAAGAACGAGGAGAACGCGTATCAGAGCTCTGAAACCTTTCTGGTGATTTAATCCTTGACCTATCACGTAAATCATAAGTACGTTCAGAAGAAACCGAAACTGGGGAAGCGCCTCTCGACCCCGGCTTCTTTTGTTGCTTACCCTGTTTTTTCTGTCTCCAACTCTTTTTAGTGAAGACTGGTTTATCATCTTTCTCAGATGCACTTTTTGTTTGTATAACTTGTGTTTGCGATTGAGTTTGCATTTTTACAAAAGGCTTGTTGCCTAGGCTATTTCTTCCAATTGTTTTATAAGCCCGGGCTATTATTTTCGGTAATTCGCGAGGCCTGTCCAACTCTGGGACCAAAGCCAAAGCATTCGCTACTTGAAAGTTCATAGCATCGCCCTTGACATTTCCAAGGATCAGCTCAGCTACTACATCAAACACTCCCACTAGTCTCATCCCTAATTCCACAGCCGCTTCAGGGCCATGTTCATCCTGTACTTTTTTAATTACAGAGGGTAGAACCGTCATGGAAGGAGTTCCAAAACATTTTGAATAAACTGCTGCGAATACCTTACCCCAGTTTTCACATGATGTCAAATCGGGGATTATGTCTTTTGGCAAACTTATCGTGAGGATGCGATGTTTATCTACTGGGGATGTATGTGGAAACACTGCTTCTATCTGATCGAACTTTTCTGCAAGCCAGTAAGGATAGTCGTCCTTATTTTGTGGACGTTTGCCCATCACTGAACTTACCATGACAGGACTTATAGTCACTCCAGCTGCAATAGCTGGTTGGCCTGCGACTACAGGAGCAGCTCCATGGAGGCTACCTGTAACGTATGTCACCAAGGCTCGATGCACTCGCACCAATTCGGTATGCATAGTGCGCAGTTCCGCAAGCGGTAATGCCAGATAATTTGGATGCGGGGTATACCCGGCCAATACAGGCCAAGTGGCCCCCTGAATTGATAAGGGGCCTAAACGAACTGCGGTAGTTGGTTGTGGTAGGGCGCCATTGAACCAAACACGGTGCTGCCAAGCCGTGAGAGGCACTTCAAGAACAGTATAGGGTCGATAGGCAGCAGGAACAGCGGTGGGCTTATATTCATGAAACAGCTTATCACCTGCATCCACCGCTTCAAAAGTGATCCAAGTGTAAAACACTTCAAAGTGATAAGCCGCATCGGCTTGAACCACAAAGACCAACTCGACCCCAGTATCGGGCACTCCATACACAGCTAAGTGGTCTCGGAGTGCTCCTCGACTATGTGCAGCTATCGCCACACCAGCCATGACTAAACAATTATATACGACAACCTAACAGGGAGCACAAAAATGGGTCTATTAACTAACCTTTTTAATAATATCAAGCTTGAAAGAACCTATAAAACATTTAATATAGGAGGTATCACCGTCACATACGCCTCCGGAAGCGTACGCGAGGGGTTTGTGGACAAGCACAAGTACTACTCAAGCGTCTCGCAGATAAGCTGCCCCACGGTGGTCGCGCCATGTCATAAGGTTTCTGCACATACACAGAGCTATGCACAGGAAAATGGGACCCTGGAATACAGTGGTTTGCCACCATATACCATAGCACCCAAAAACCCCAACCCAACTAGCTTAGCATCCCATTAGCACCCAAGCACTAATGTTTGGACAACCCAGAACACGGTATCTTTATCTCAGGACTCACTGAAGCAAGAACACTCTTTCGCCACTCACTCGTACTTGTCCACAAGGTGCGTAGGAAGAGACACTGGATAGGTTAAAATGTTTATTCCAACTTACGTGCTCTAATGTACAGTACACGTGTCAGTACTAATAGCATAATGCATATTACTAATATAAGCAGCATGGTTACAATTCCATAGAATACAAACGGGGAAAGCATCTCAGAGCTCAGTGGATAAACGTATAAATAACATTACCACCCTCCCCTTGCAGTAAGATAGTTTATTATAAAATAGAAGACCTCTGGGCTTTGGCTAGCGAACCCCCATACCTCAGTCTCTAGATGCAGAATTACATCAGCAGGACATCATAGCTCTTCTCACTGAAAGGGATTTCTCCAAGTGTGTTTAAGCGCTAGTAAACCACAGTATTAAAAGCATATCAAATTCTTCATGGCAATTGCACATAATGTTATGTCTGGGTGCGCGAGACTGGCCATATCAGGAAGAACCAGAATACATTGTTATGCGACCTTGTACATGTTTGTGCAGACTGAGCCCAAAAAGGTGAACAACAGAAAATACAGACAGTGCAAAAGAACTTGGCACGAGCAAAGGGCGAGGAAGGCCCGGCTCAGTGTAACGTGCGCAAAGAGAAGCAGCATGGCAGCCAGGCCTAGGCCAACATAACAAGGCAGGTAACAATCCACAAGACACTGCTGGTTTTGAGGTTTCGGCTCTGTTGGCTTGATTGGGGGCGTGGCTGGTTGTGTGCTCCTGCCTGCGTTTTCTTCTTTCTTGTGGGCTCCCTTTTGCTTCTGGTGGGTGCCGCTTTCAGTGTGGTGCTCCTGGCATTGGTGGGGGTCCGGAAGGCCAGGTTGTTTGCTTTGGTATTCTCCACTTTGTATAGGACTGGGACGAGGTCTGGAGGGACCGGGGGGTAATGCCCTATTACTTACCGGTAATCTTCATTACTCCTGGTCCCCTTGTCCTCGTCCCATTCCTTACGCCCCTCCCTCCCTCCCGAGCGGCCGGCCTTCCGGTTGTTGGCTTGGTGTTTTCAGGCTGCATGCTGGGCTGGTACCGCTTATGTACTCCCAGTGGGAGGGGGTGGGTTAGGTATCCCAGCATGCTCCTGTTCTTTTTTTCTGTCGCGGAGATGGTCATCTCCACTTTGTATAGGAATGGGACGAGGACAACGGGACCAGGAGTAATGAAGATTACTGGTAAGTAATAGGGCATTTCCTTATATGATTTGAGTTCCAATTATTTCACATATGTCAGTAGAACTTTCTTCCTCAATTCATGTTAAGGAAGGTATATCAAAAGCTGTTGGACCAGGTTCCAGCAACTGCTAGGCGATAGTCGACAATTTGTGGTAATATTCTTTTCCATTTAGCTAGGTTATCGGAAGCATCAAGACAATACATTTTAACCATGGTAAACCTTCTCCTTCCCTGTGAGGATCGAGTATGCTGAAAAAGAATCTTGATGTAGGATGTCACCTGAAGATTTCTTTCTTCAGGTAGCATTTTTCAGTTTTTTTCGTACTCACTTATATCATTCTATTAGTTTAAAATGGGGGTCTCGTTTCAATTTGACCCTAGAAATTCCTTTTGTTGGCATTTGTAGCTTAATTCCAAAAACTTCTCCTTCTCATAGAGTGAAGAATTTTGCAATTGTGGTTATGGAAATTGTCAACTTACTGAACTTAGTATGATCTCAGAAACAAAATGTGGTAAGCTCCGTGGATCTCAGTCCTTTATTGCATACCTGATCCAGACTCCCTGGGCCTTCAGGCTCAACGGAACAGAACACATTCTTAATCCAGAAATGCCTCATGACTGAACTAAAACACTCTGAGGGTTTATCTAGAAAGTCCTCTCCTAAATATTGAAGAATCTAATGCTCTCCAGATTTCCAGAGACACACATTCCTCCATTTGGGTGGAAAATATTTCCATATGTTGTCCTCTGAAGCATAGAATAATGTTTGTAGCTCTCTCACCTTTTCCAATCTCATTTTCAGTATGTTTTCTCCAGTTTGAGTTATAACAGATTGCATCTCCAAGGTGTTGGAATTATGGAACTGTTTTTGTCTTAGTACATTGACGTTAAATAATCCTCATTTATTTAATTTGATATTTTTAACCAATATTCTTTTTCTACTCACAGTACACCATTATTCCTTTGAGAAGGATCTGTATAAATTTGCATTATCTTGTCCACAAATACTGATATTTCAGCATGCAAAGGGATGCATTCTTTGGTGTATTTCATTTGATCTTTGCAGGGAAACCAGTAGATCACTAATGAACAAATTTAACAGAAATGCGATAATACACACCTTTGCTGTACTCCCATGTTCATTATCCACTTCTGAAGGTTCAATGGGAAATAGCCTTTACAATGCAGTCACTACCACACAATACCATTACCTCGCATCAATTACCACACATATGCTTTTACCACACATGTCTTTACCACACACATTTTTACCATGCATATACCTTTACCACGCATGCCTTTATAACAAATATGTAACTATTTAGCAGGTAAGTGTATTATATATATATATATATATATGTATATATATATATATTACCTACTGGCGGTCGCCAGTAGGTAGTTATAGTTAGGACCTATTATCCATAGGAAATTTGTAACATTCTTTTCCCAATAACTTTGGCGCCGGTTGACGACTCTTCGCGAAATTTTCAAAACTTATGGCCCGCTCCGGTCAGCTCCTATCTTGAAAGTTTCGGGGTGATTCGGCAAGCGGGGGCCAAGAAAAAAGGGGGGTCCCAAAACGTGTTTTCTCCATGTTCATTTCCATAGGAAACTTTAGCCACAGCTACAGCCCGAACTGCTGAACGGAATTACACCAAATTTGGCAAAAAGGTAGTGCTTGGTTCAGAAAGCGCCCTTTTTTTTAAATGGTGTAAATCCGTTCAGTAATTCCAGAGAAATTCAAAAAATAAGAGTCAAAAAATCAATTTCCCATAGGAAACTTTATGCAAGGCTACAGCCGAAACTACTGAACGGATTTACACCAAATTTGGCAAAAAGGTACTGCTTGGCTCAGAAAGCGACATTTTTAAAAATGGTGTAAATCCGTTCAGTAGTTGCTGAGAAAATCAAAAGCAAAAATTTCGATATTTAGAGGCACGGAGGAACCGCGGACCCTCCCGACCACGAGCTTCATGCTAATTGGCTGTCAACACTCCAAACCAGGAAGTGTTGGCAGCCATCTTGTGAACCGAGGCACAAGAAAACAGAAAAACTAAGGCGCAAAACAAGAAAAGGGGGCAGGGTAGAAACACCCTGACCCCCGCGGCCTGCTCAGGGGGTCCAAAAAAACATTTTTTTTTTTTAAACGGCGAAATTCGTGTAGGATCCGCGAATCCCGCCGTGAAGAAAAAAAAACGAAGCGCGGGCTCCCGCGCTTCGTTAATATTTAGCCCCCGGGTGGGCCAAGTCCCGGGGGCATGCGAAAATTTAATAGCGGAGGCCCAGGGAGGCCCCCGCAGCCCCGGGGACCGCCACCCCCCGGGGCTTTCCATAAATATTTGCGGGGGCTCACAGCCCCCCTTCAGCCCCGGGGACCGTCATCCCCGGGGCTTTGTTTTGTTAATGTTGGGGGGGGCCTCCGAGGCCCCCCGCAGCCTTGGGGACCGCCACCCCCCGGGGCTTGTTTTTTAAAAAAAAATTACCTGTGTGGGGGGGCTCGAGCCCCCCCACACGCCCCAGGGACCGCCACCACCCCGGGGCACTAAATATTTAAATATGGGGGTCCGTTACGGACCCCCAGAGCCTCGGGGACCACCACCTCCCCGGGGCTTTGAAAATGTTGGGAGGGCCGGCTCCTGCAGTGTCCCAGGGTGCCCACCCCCGGGACACTGCTTTTGCTATGGTTGGACGGGAGCCTCGCGGCTCCCGTCCTGCCATAGCAAACTTGCTTTGGATTTTGGAAGAGAGAGCAGGAAACCTGCCTCTCTTCCAAAATCTAAAGCAGATTGCTTTTCCACACGGGGAGCTGCATGTTAGCAGCTCCCCATGTGGAAAGCAATGCCGGCTCCCGCAGGACGCGGGGAGCCGGCGGGACTGTGGGGGCATTGGGGTTCCCCCACGGTCCCCAACTGATAGGGCCTGCCCCGGGGATGAGGTCCCCGGGGCTAGTAGTGGCCCGGAAGGGGGGCCACGCGGCCCCCCTCCCCAAAATTAAAAAAAGGCTGGCCCCGGGGGATGGGGTCCTCGGGGCAATAGAGGCCTCAGGAGGGGGGCCACGCAGCCCCCCTCCTTACAAAATTTAAATATTGTGGCCATGCCCCGGGAGATTGGGTCCCGGGGCCGGAATTGGCCACAGGAGGGGGGCCACGCGGCCCCCTTCCCGTTCAGTTTTTTTTTTTTAATAAAAAAAGGGGTCAGGCCCTGGGGGATGGGGTCCCCAGGGCCTAAAAAAGAAAAAAAGAAGGGGGGCCACACAGCCCCCCTTCTAAAAAAAAAAAAAAAAAAAAAAAGACGCGATCGTGCCTCAGGCCCCGCGCCCTCCCTTCACCACTCTGCAAACGCGCCCTGTGGCGCGTTTTAAATTGGGGCATTAATTCCCCTTGAATACTGGGGGTCCCTGGGGGCCAACTAGCCCACCAGGTACCTCCAGTGCGCGCCACAGGGCTGCGTTGCAGAGAGGTGGTGCAGGCCACGCCCCTTTTTACACCTATCTGCAACGCAGCTCTGTGGCGCTTACTGGGGGTACCTGGTGGGCTAGTTGGACCCCAGGGTCCCTCATGATTCAAGGGGACTTTATCCCCCAACTTAAAACGTGCCACGGGGCGCGTTTGCACAGTAGTGAAGGGAGGGGGCGGGGCCTGAGGTGACATGTGTGCAAACACGCCCTGTGGCGTGTTTTAAGTTGGGGGATTAAGTCCCCTTGAATCCTGAGGGTCCCTGGGGTCCAACTAGCCCACCAGGTACCTCCAGTAAGCGCCACAGAGCTGCGTTGCAGAGAGGTGTAAAAAGGGTCGTGGCCTCAGACCACCTCTCTGCAACGCAGGCCTGTGGCGCTTACTGGAAGTACCTGGTGGGCTAGTTGGGCCCCAGGGACCCTCAGGATTCAAGGTGACCTAATACCCAAACTTAAAACGCGCCACAGGGCGCGTTTGCACAGTGGTGAAGGGAGGGGGCGGGCCTCAGGTGACATGTGTGCAAACACGCCCTGTGTTGCGTTTTAAGTTGGGGAATTAATTCCCCTTGAATCCTCAGGGACCCTGGGGCCAACTAGCCCACCAGGTACCTCCAGTGCGCGCCACAGGGCTGCGTTGCAGAGAGGTGGTCCAGGCCACGCCCCTTTTTACACCTCTGTGCAACGCAGCTGTGTGGCGCTTACTGGAGGTACCTAGTGGGCTAGTTGGACCCCAGGGACCCTCAGGATTCAAGGGGACTTAATCTCCCAACTTAAAACGGCCACAGGGCTTGTTTGCACACATGTCACCTCAGGCCCCCCCCCTCCCTTCACCACTGTGCAAACGCGCCCGAGGCGCGTTTTAAGAGGAAGTTTTTATCCCCCTGCCCTATTATGTACTAGGGCCTTACAGAGGAGGTCATGCTAATGACAGGGGTACCCCAACGCATAGTGTTCCCTAGTGTATGGAGGTGTTTTCACTGTATTCTAAGTGTCTTTTACCATAGCACTGGCTCTAGGCCTGGTTAGTCCGAGTCAGTTACCACCAGTACCCGTCTGAAAAGGATGTGGGCACAGGATGATTTTGCAACAAGGCCTCTTTCTGCTCCTCTGTTGGTTCTTTCTGCACATGTCTTGCTTCTTCCTGCTCTTTTCTTCGTCTTTGTGGACTTCTGTTGCTTCTTTCTGCATTTCTTTTGCTTCTTTCTGTGCGTTTTTTCTTCTTTCTTCACATGTCCTACCTCTGTAGGCATAGTTAGAAACTAGCATTTAAAAAACCTTTGAAATTCACTTTAAATACCATAGGTTTCAGGCACGTTATAGTTAGAAATTAGCATTTAAAAAACCTTTGAAATTCACTGAAAAAACCATAGGTTTCAGACACGTTATAGTTAGAAATTAGCATTTAAAAAACCTTTGAAATTCACTGAAAAAACCATAGGTTTCAGGCACGTTATAGTTAGAAATTAGCATTTAAAAAACCTTAGAAATTCACTGAAAAAACCATAGGTTTTAGGGACAGTTATAGTTAGTTGGACGTTTCACTTGTACAAAACCAGTGAAATTCCCCCGTTATAGTTAGTTCAGCTAACTATAACTCGCGCCCCCGCAATGCACTGCTGATGACGTCACATATTACATCACTCATGACATGGTCAGTGACATCACGCATGACATCACTGATGACATCTCAAATGACATCACTGATGACATCTCAAATGACATCACTGATGACATCACTGATGACATCATCCATGTGATAATTTGATGCATCTTCTCACACCCTAATATAACATTTGATACACCCACTCTAAATTACAGACTGCCATTCTCAAAACCATAGACACTCCAACACCAATAACTACATACCCACTCACTGATTCTTAGGTCTACACACACATCCACTCACTCACCCGTACAGTCACTCATACTTACGGTCACTCAGTACAGGACTATCATATGCACTCATACACCTACATAGACACTCACACACCGCCACTCATCCATAGAGGTATTCACACACCTAGTCAGTCATGCAAATAATTAATCACACTGCCATTTACTCACCTATACAGTTATACACACACCAGCTCACTTACTCATACAAATACTAGCACATTCTTACGCTCTTATTCAATCACTGATACAAGTACACACTCATCCATACAGCCACTCTCACAATCACACACTCTCACTTATAGCCATTTATATACTCCAACACACATATATACTGCCTTTCACATATGTAGTTACTCACACATGTACCACTGAGATATACATTCACTCACTAACACACCCATACACACACTCACCCACCCATACAGTCCATCACAGATGCACTCTTGAAACGATGCACCCAGTGAATCACCCACTCACACATCTATGCACAGAGTCACACACACCCCACCCACACAGGCACCCATACAGATACTCAGACAACCAATCAAGAACTCATATAGACACTCATGTAGCTATTCACAAACCCATGCAGCCGCTTACACAGCAACAGACAGACGGATACAGACATTCACACAGTTTAGTCACTAACCCATGCATTCAGTAAGATACGTTTAATCACTCACTTATAGAGTCAGTCACGCACCTACTAAATCATCCATTCAGACACTTATACACCCACTCATTCTTCAATACGCCTTTCCCTATATATATTAAACATATTTAAACTTTACAGAAACACACAGTCACTGGATGATGTCATCAGTGATGTCATTTGAGATGTCATCAGTGATGTCACTGACCATGTCATGAGTGATGTAATATGTGACGTCATCAGCAGTGCATTGCCGAGGCGCGAGTTATAGTTAGCTGAACTAACTATAAAGGGGAATTTCACTGGTTTTGTACGAGTGAAATGTCCAACTAACTATAACTGTCCCTAAAACCTATGGTTTTTTCAGTGAATTTCTAAGGTTTTTTAAATGCTAATTTCTAACTATAACGTGCCTGAAACCTATGGTTTTTTCAGTGAATATATATATGTGTGGGTGAAATTGACGCTGGAGTTGTTTGATATTTTATATATGAGCAGGAACCCACAGCTTGGGTGCAGTGATATCAGTTTTGCATATTGTACACATTATCGCATTTAGGGCAATCAAATCAACTTATTAATTAGAAAATCCTTAAGAGAGAACAAACTCTGAAGGTGTGGGTACTAAGTGAGTGTTCTCATACATGTTCCGGAGCCCTGCTGCAGTATTACTGCTGGAAATCGCAGTCAGTGTTTCATTTCTCTATGTTTAGCACAAATTACGATTGAAATTTCTAATTAATGTTGTTCTTGCAAAGAAATGAAGGTGTTTCAAAGCAGAAATATCTGTCATGTCACTTGAGTTTGTCTCCAAGTTGAGTTCTATTTTTATATATACTCCTAGAGCTCTATTTCTATTTCTTTATATGTTATTTATATATGTATGTATTTGTTTATGAATGTATTTAGGGTTTTATATACTCTACTTCAGAATGGGTAGCAGGGTGATTTACATAAATACATTGATGAATGGGGGGCATGGCTTGGCACCAGCCAAGATGGCCGCATAACCGAAGAGCTCCGCGGTGGCCCTCCCTACCTTCCCTAAAATCTGCCCTAAATCCGCTCGTCTTTGTCCAAAAAGTGGTGGGGGTGTCCAGCCCGACGATTTACAGCCTGGGGGCCGCCGCCGGGGTTCGCAGTTGCACTTTGATGAGGCCACAGAGACCGGGGCCTGCGCTGGCACTGGACGGCGCGTGAGGTACATCCCTGAGGGTCATAAGCTAGGCCAAGTGACGACTGCTGGGGGCAGACTGGCCTGATCTGGACTGGCGCCTGGTGTTGCCCGCAGCCCGCTGCATCAAGTTCGGGCGGGGGCCCGCAGTCTCTCCTGTTTCTCCTCCCCCCTCGGCCGCCCGCTCGCAGTTTCAGGTGGACCGAAGCGGGAACGGAGGTGAGGGACGTGGCGGCTGAGGCAGCGCGCCGTGGTCGACTCTCCCCCACGGGTTGCGGCAGGCCATAGGGATTCCCTTGGGGGACCGGCACAAGTTTCTCCTCGTTGATTCGGGTGATACAGGTGAAACTCACACCGTCTATCACCTATGGAAGTGAGGCCATGAGAGGGACAGACACAGAAATACTGGATGGCATTATAGCAAGAGTACTACGAATGATCTATGGTTTGCAGAGATATACGTCCCCCGCACAATTGAGATTAGAGTTTGAGATTCAAATACAAGAGCTGGCCCGCAAAGGAGCATACATTAAAAGCTGGTATAAAATTAGAAAGGGGGATCCAGGAACCCTAAATTCCTACTTATGGAAAGAACTGCCAACAAATGAGGCAGACTTAGCTAGACGCTATCTGGAAGACTCGCTCGATCAACTAGGCCTACGTAGCCTCTGGGAGACATCGGGGACCTACGTGAGCTTAAAAAAACTAGTCAACAAAACTGTCAAAAGAGAGTCTCTTATACAGGATAAAGCCATCCTGTCAGAGAGAGCACATGGCTGGTTCACTATTCAGAGTTACACCAAAATTATGCCGCAAACGTACCTTCACATCGGCTTCTCCAAGGCCATCAAAGAGAAGTTCCTGAAATTTCGCCTAGGTATACTACCATCTGCATTCCACTTGCCGCCGTGGTTATGCCCTCCGATGCCAGCAACCTGCCAACTCTGCGGGGAAGGGAAGAAGGACATCCTGCACCTCCTAGCTATTTGCACGGACCTACTAAGGGAGCATTGAGAATTACTTAGACCAATGTTTAACAGAAAAAACATACGGTCTTGCAGACAAGTGATGATAGCAAGCTTCTCTGAAGAGGACGTCCAGCTGAGTTGCCGTCTGGTAAAATTTCTGACCATACTGGACACAAAGATAAAAGATAAATAACCAATACACGATAATACAATGGCATAGCCACATAAACTTAAAGACGACCTTGGGTGGACGAGCCTCTGATCAAAACTGCAGCAGACGAGCCGACCGAGCTACAAATTAAATGGTGCTGCTACCATTATTTTTTAATTGTACAAGATGGCTCTTGAAATCCCGCTATTGCTACTTTTGCACACAAACCACATCCATTTTTGCCTCTCCTGCTGGGGACTTCGAACCACAATATCCCAGTGACGCCATTCCTCAAATTTTAACCTATTTTTATTGATTTTCTATGTGAAATTATGTTAATGTAAAATTGCACAATGTGACTCTTTTGCTTATTCATTCTATTTTTAAGTAAATTATTGCAACGGTTTTAATTAATCATGCAAATAAAGACATTCCTATTCCTATTCCTTGGGGGACTGGCGGAGCAGACGGATGGAGAGACACTCCAGGAGGCCACACGGGACGAGACGGCTGCAAAAGGAGATAAACACCGCCCTGTACATGCAGGAGAAACAGAGCCAGTAAACAGCCTGTTGAAAACAGTTTATTGGGCCCAATGAGGGGCAAAGTATAGCAGCAACCTGTGGGGGAGTGCAGTAAGAGCAAAAGACAACTGCCTCGCAATTATCAACCCCTAGGCTGCCGGAGTTGCACTGGAGATCGGGAGCCAGCCAACACATAGTACTCGGCTCACTTGATCCTTGAAGCGAGGATCGAGACAACTAGCAAATACCGGAGGGTAGCGCGACATAGGAGAGTCACTGAATCGCTCTGGGTGGGCAATATAGGTCCTCAGAGTGCCCCAGAACACCTGGGCCCAACATGGAGGGGAGTGGTGAACAGGAGCCCAAGAGGACCATACTGTAGGCACTCCAGCCGTGCCTTTCTGATTCTGACTAGCTGCGGCCCTCACCTGTGGGAGGAGTGACACAATACAAAAGACAATCAATTAAGGTCTCGGCAAAAATGCGCCCAAAGGGAGCTCTCCTCACCCAGTCCAATAAGCTGGACAAGTACACGGTGCCCAGGCAAGCGGGCCAGGACAGAGGTGAGGCAGGAGGTCAGTAGGAAGAGGAGACTGAACCTTCGCTTAGCGCCATCATGACAGCTATTCATGCACTAGGAACAACCCTCAAACAAAAATAGATAAGGTCATGATAGAGATTAATCTCCTCAGAGCGGACATGAACAAAACCTCAGAGAAAGTTACATTGGCAGAAAAGAACATTACCGACCTCCAGGTGGCCACTCGCAAACTGAAAGACCAAGTCAAATGACTAACTAACCAACAGAAGATAATGGCTGCAAAGCTTGAAGCAACATAAGGGTAGTGGGGGTCCCGGTGGGAGCGGAAGGCCCATCAATGGACCTCTTTATGGAGGACCTCATACTGAAACACCTAAAACCAAAACTTATATCGACCTTTTTTTCAGTTGAGAGAGCGCACAGGGCACTGGTGCTGCCACCAAGACAGGGGGCCCCACCCAGAACAATCATTGCCAAGATATTGAACTACAGAGACCGAGATGCCATACTTTAGGTCGCACGCCTTAAATGGGACTTGCCTTATGAAAATGCATTGATTCGTTTTTTTCCAGATTTCACCCTAGTGGTGCAACGGCAGCGATGCACATTTGATGAAGTAAAGCGCGCACTCTGGGCTCAAGGCCTCACATATATGATGCTGTTCCTGGCAAGGCCCAGGGTGTTGGAGAATGGCAAATCATGGTACTTTACAGAACCCAAGGAGGTTTGGGACTGGTTGGAAAGCAGACAAGGAGGCACATCACATCGACAACGAGAGTGGCAGGTCAGCAGTAAGGAAGGAAGGGACGGCACACAAGGAATGCAAGACGCAGCTTCAAATGAAGGTCCCTCCTTGGAACCCCACCCCAAAAGTCCGGCCCGCTGAGCGCTCCTGACTCAATAAGTCACTGGTCCTCTCTCGCGGGTCTGGGGCATGGCGAGACAGGCCATTGAGAAGTAAAGGTCCGGATCACTCTCTGGAATGGAAGACTGTAACATGAACTCTTCCACATTCGCAGGTTACGTAAGTGCAGCAGCTCCAGTATGCAAGTGCACGACCGGTTTAAAACATTGGACACTAGATAACTTCTGGGGGGGCCAGTGGAGAAGAAACAAGGCTTGGTGCCACCTGACCCCTATATTTAGACACTGTTAAGTGGACTACAGGTGCTCTGCAAATTGGGGATGTGGGTAGTTTTAGACCTACGGTGCAGGGTAGCAGGGTGGGGGGCGTTTAGAGGGGACATTTATTTGTGTGTTATCATGTTGTATCAATGGCATATTGACTGTGTTCTAGCTTCTGAGCCACTACCAATTCTCACATGCAACATCCAATCCTATGGCAACAGGGGGCACGAGAAGGGGGGAACCAGGGAAGGGTTTGGGAGAACAGACCTCACTACACAATGGCTACAATGACACCAACAAAGAAGGCCCTGCGTATGATGACATGGAATGTAAACGGCCAGTGGACAAAATTAAGCGCACTATGGTTCTACAATACCAATGCAGGCACTCCCCTGGCATAACTCTCCTGCAGGAGACACACCTGAAGGGCAACAAATATTTAGCGCTAAATAGGTTTGGGTACACGCTCTTAGCCCACGCAGGATTTACAACAGGTTCTAGAGGTGTGGCAGTCCTCGTTAAGAACACACTACCTTTTCTGTCAGGGCGCACATGGCACGACCCAGCCGGGAAATTCGTGGCGATCACAGGGACTTGGGAGGGCCGCAATTTTAACATCTTCTCTGTCTACATCCCACCAAGACTTCACACAGAGACCTTGCCTGACCTAAGTACCATTCTGCTAGATATGCCGCAGGGCGCCCTGATACTGGGAGGGGATATGGATGCCACAATGTCAGCGGAGCAGGATAGGGGGACAGTGTCCTCCCAGGGGATGGGAATGCAACCACTGCGTGCCTTTGTAGAAACAATGGGATTAACAGATCTGTGGAGAGTACATAACCCTAATCTTAGGAAGTACACACACACACATCGGCAGCCCACAACACTGGCTCCTGACTATATTATATTTTTACACAGACCATATATGCAGGACAATTCCGAGAAACACAGCAAAGGGCGAGGGGCATATCCTATCATTGCCCTGTTGAGGTGACGCTACAGGGCCCCATCTGGGACTACACTCTCCCACTGTGGGTAAATCCATGGCACATCAAAGATCATGAGTTTCAGGACAGATTCCGGGAATGAACACAACAATACTTTGATGAAAATGAAGGCTCAGTGGAGTCCCACATTGTTATTTGGGAGGCATACAAACCGGTGGCAAGGGGATACGCCCAGGCGGTGGCTGGTGGGGAAAAAGAGGAGAAAAGCTCTCACTGTCATAAGTTAGAGCGAGAATTAAACAAATTGGAGATACAAATGGGGAGGGGAGGGAGGGTCAGATCCGATGTTGAAACATAGACTGCGACTGAAGCAGGGCGAGCTCAGGGATTTGTAGAAGGAAGCGGCCCGAACCCAAGCGATAGCTGCGCAAAGACTCATATATGATCTCCACGACAAGGCCAATAAGATGATTGCATGGCTGGAGAGGAGAGACAAGGGCCGAAACAGGGTCTCGGAGCTCCACAATGCAGGCCATCCCCCAAGGAAGATGGAAGCGGAAATAGCAGAGGCCTTTGCAGCCTATTATGATGAAATATACCAGAGCTGCTCAATGACATCTCCCTTCCGATGCTGTCAGGGGAAGACAGGGAGGCAATTGACCAGGACCTGATGACGGAAGAAGATATTGGGGCTATCCGAGATTTACAATCTGGGACCGCATCGGGCCCCAACGGCCTTCTCGCAGAACTATACAAATGTGTGGCACAGGGGGTGGCCCAGCCAATGCTCAATATGTTCGAGGCCGCACGAGACAAGGGACGGCTGCCGGAGGACTTGCGGATGGCAACTATAGTTGTCATTCCAAAGAAAGGAAGGCCCCCTTATCATGTAGTTCTTACAGGCCAATCTCACTGCTTAATTTTGAAGTGAAGGTACTGGTAAAAGTGCTAGCCAACCGATTGGGCCCGATGGTGTCGACCATAGTGCACCCTGATCAGTCAGGCTTCATACCACACGGAACACCAGGCTGAATCTATGCTGCCTATATGGCGTGATGTGGGTGACGGCGGCACGACCAAATCAGGCTGCAGCGCTGCTGTTGCTTGACGCACAGATGGCATTGAACAGTATCGAATGGCTATACCTTTTCGTGGTCCTCTCTAGGCTGGGATTCAGACCAAAGTTCTGTAAGTGGGTCCAACTTCTTTACTGTGAACCAACGGCAAGGGTCCGAGTCAATGGGACAGTCTCCAGACCATTCAGGTTATACAGGGGCATGAGACAGGGCTGCCACTCTCCCCCTGCTCTTCACACTGGCATTGGAGCTGCTGGCGTCCTGGGTCCGGGGAGACCCGCTCGTACGTGGTAAAGATGTAGGGGGCGGCTGGGAAGAGTGTATTTCCCTAGACGCAGATGACGTTCTGCTTTACACACAGAGACCCCACCAGACTATCCATAGGCTTATTCACATACTGCATCTTTTTTGCAGCTACTCGGGCTCCCAAATAAATTGGGACAAGTCCCTGGTGTTTTCCCTGGTGGGGGGACTCCGGCCCTCATGTCTGCCTGCGTGGATTTGGTCCAAAGGGAGGAGTTCAAATACCTTGGTATCTGGATCATTAGAACAGAAGGAGACTTCATGTCTCGAAACATACATGCCCAGTTAGAGAGGCTACAGAGGGACGTAGCCCACTGGTGGCGCTTCTCGATCTCCCTTATGGGTAGGGCGGTTTTGTTCAAGATGATGGCCCTCCCCGTCTACTATACGTGCTGCAAAACACCCCGTACCGAATACCAGAGACAATTTTCCAGGCGCTGGAGGCGGAACAACGCACCCTGCTGTGGGGGGGAGGCAGCCCGCGAATAGCGCTTCGAAAATTGCAGCGGGGAATGTATGAGGGCGGCCTGGCAGTCCCAGATATTAGAAGTTACTATCCAGCATCCCAGCATGTAAACGTCAACGACTGGGTATACGCAGCACAAAATGACCCCGCATACCGAGTGAATCGCTTCGCCATGGGAAGCCGAGGTTACCAGGGCTCTCTCTAGAGGCAAAACCAAAACAGATTGCTGCCAACACACACCCGAATGGTGATACAGGTGTGGCGTAAGACCACCAAAATATTGGGGTGGGAAAACAAATTGACAGAAAAAACCCCACTATGGGATACCGACCTTCTGGGTGAAGTGGGAAAGTTAAAGGGTTTCTGTAAATGGAACCTTATCGGGATAGAGCGACTGGGCGATGTCTGATGCAGCGGGCCGTGCTCACGTTCGAGAAACTACAAGCAGAATTTGAAATGTCAGACGGAGAGAGATTCCGCTATTTACAATTGCGACATGCTTTACTATGCCATAAATCGGACGGAGAGCAAATACCTGAGTACTCCCCCTTTGAAGACAGGCTCCTACTAGACCCGATGATCAATAAAGCGGTCTCATTAACATACCGCAAGATTATGAACAATTAGCATGATCTATTGGGTGCTCTGAGGGGGATGTGGGAGGCAGATGTGGGATTACTGGAGGACGACAATTTGGGGAGAAGCACTACAATGCCCGAGGGAAATTGCCATACCAGCACGATTTCGATTAATACAACTGCGCATTCTGCACAGATCATACACCCCCAGGACACTCCAGTACCATATGGGCTGATGCGACTCCGAAAGGTGCGTCAGGGGATGTGGAGAAACAGGCACTTTCTTCCATATTCTCTGGGCCTGCCCTAAAATACAGGGATATTGGATGCAGATAGCCCGAGTGATGACGGTTGCGGTGGGATCCCGAGTACCGGCAGAGGTAAGATGGCTTATACAGGGGGTAAAAGGGGAGATGGGCTGGCCAAAACACATTGCAATACGGCTCACACTGGTGGCTGGGGTGGCCAAGAGAAACATAGCACGGGCATGGGGGAAACCAACCATACCAAAGACTGAAGAATGGGCAAAAGGTGTGGAATGGTGTCAACAAACTGAAAAGACTGTGTACCAAAGCAGGGGCACCCACAAAAAGAGGGAAAAGATATGGACTGCTTGGATCAAGTATAGGACTGCATCGTGAGAATGAAAGGTTGGGTGGACCGGGATGGGGGATGAGAGACATTGAGACAGGGAAGCTGTGCGGACAATGTAGCCCTCCAAGCTCCCTATTCATATAAGCTGTGAGTTCGACAACACTATTGTCAGTTTTCATGACTTGTTGCCTAATGTTCCGCTTGTAAAAGTATGTAATATGGAAATGTGCCAAAAACAATGGTTTAATAAAAATAATGTTTTTTAAAAAAAAATACATTGGTGAAGGGTGGTGCACTGTGGAGATAGCGACGTAGGCTGGAAATGGTTCATCGAATGATGGAGTATCAATACGGTAATAGACATATTATGGTAGCAGTAGCAAATCCAGGAAGAAGCATAGTATTAATAAACATTACTATAGGGATGAGTGAGGGATACAGGCAGTAGTAGACAGAACATCAACCATTTAAAACGTCAAAGGTGGCAAAGCCATTGAAATTAAGGCATTTTGCTCCTTCTGATTTCAGTCTTGAGCATACTGTTTTTTGAGGGCTGTCTAGATTGTGTTTGTGTAGTCCTGTGCTTTACTGGATCCAAACTGCATCTCACTAAAGAAGCTCAAGAACACTGAAACTACTTTGTGGAAGTTTGTGCTCCCATTCAGGAGGAACGAGGCCTTACATTTACGACCAGACTGTGCCTGTTGGAACATATACATATATACATATATATTCACTGAAAAAACCAAAGGTTACAGGGAAGTTATAGTTAGGGTCAGATGTCACTAGTACAAAACCATCGAAATTCAGTAGTTATAGTTACCTGAGCTAACTATAACTTACGCCCCTGCAATGCACTGCTTATGACCTCACATATTACATCACTCATGACATGGTCAGTGACATCACTGATGACATCTCAAATCACACCACTTATGATATGGTGTGTGAGTGATTCTGTGGATGATGAAATCAGTGATGTAATTTGAGAGGTCATCAGTGATCTCGTCAGTGACGTCACTGACCATGTCATGAGTTATGTAATATGTGAAGTCATAAGCAATGCATTGCGAAGGTGTAAGTTGTAGTTAGCTCAGGTAACTATGACTGCTGAATTTCTATGGTTTTGTACAGGTTAAATGTGAGCCTAACTATAACATCCCTGTAACCTTTGGCTTTTTCAGTGAATTTCTATGTTTTTTAAAAATTCTATTTCCAAACTATAAAGTACCGGTAACCTTTGGTTTATAAATGAATTTTGTAAAGTTTTTTTAATTTTATTTCCTAACTGTTACCACTAACCTTTGACACTGAGTGTGTGAGTGTGTGCATGAGTGTTTCAGTGGGTGTATGAGTGTCTGAGTAGGTTGTAAGTGGGTGGGAGAGAGTATGAGTGGGGCTGTAAATGGGTATATGAGTGTCTGAGTGGGTCAGTGAGTGGGTGTGGGAGTCTCTGATAGAGGTGGGCAGTAAACTCTGCTCCTCTGGCAGAGTTTGTGGAGTTTTGCCACTCCGCTTGGAATGCGAAGTTCAGCAAAAACTCTGCCAACCTCCGGCGGAGCCGAATTTACTGGCTGCTCAACCCTAGACATCATCCCCGAGTAGTGTGCCAAGAGGCGTGTTTGCAGAGTGGTTGAGAAAGGGGGTGGGGATTCCAACATGGTCTGAGCAATCCTGCTGTGGGGGACTTACTTGTGGCAACGATAGGGGTTCCTGGCTCTCAATGGCCCTCAGCAGCCAAGGGGACTACATCCCGCAACCAGTAGTGGACCAGGAGGCGCATTTGCAGAGTGTTTGAGAAAGGGAATGAGGCCTCTGATGAGGAATGAGCAATCCTTCTGTGGGGGACTTACTTGTAGAAACAATAGGGGTTCTTGGTCCCCACCAATCATCAGCAGCCAAGGGGACTTCATCCCCCAACCAGTAGTGCACCAGGAGGTGCGTTTGCAGAGTGGTGGAGAAAGGGGCAGGGCCTCTAGTGACTTTCCTGGGCTGGCCTTTTTTTTTATTTTCTTCTATTGGAGAAGGGGGGACCCCATCCCCCAGGGCCAGGCCTTTTTGGAAAGCGAGAGGGGGGCTGCGCGGCACCCCTCCCTGGGCCGAATTTGGCCCCAGAGACCCCATCCCCCGGGACCGGGACTTTTTTGTGTGGTTGTATTAGGAGAGGGGGGCTATGCGGCCCCCCTTCCCAGGCTGATTTTGGCCCTAGAAACCCTACCCCCTGGGGCCCGGCCTTTCTACAATGGTGGAGGGGGACCATGCAGCCTCCCTCCCATGGGCCAATTTCCAGCCCGGGGACCCCAACCCTTGGGCCCAGCCATGTCTGCTGGGTGCCCCCAGGGCACCCAGTCTCCACTGGGACCCCGGAGGTGGTGATCCTCAGGGCCATCTATGGCTCCAGGAAGGGGGCCTTTTCCCTCTACTCCTTTATTCTTGTAGGGCCTGCCCCGAGGAGGTGGCCGTCCCCAGGGCTGATAACAGCCCGGGATGGGGTCAGCGCAGGAACCCTCACATTTCTTTAAAAAGAACTGGTGGTGGACCTCGGGGTCCAGGGGAGTCCCAGAGGCTCCGCACTATAAATTGCTTATATCCCCTGGGAGGTGGTGGTCCCCAGGGCCAGGCAGTCCAAGAGGCCCCCATAACAATGCATAATCCCCCGGGAGGTGGTGATCCCCAGGACACAGGGAGTCCATGAGGCCCCCCCAATTTATTTTTGGATGTTGCCCCAGGGAGGTGGTGGGCCGTGGTGCCGTGGGGATTTGAGAGGCCCCCCCATTTACCAATAAATAAACCCCAGTGAGTGGTGGTCCCCGGGGCATTAATAAGCCCAGTTTGGGGCCTATAATCAGGATACAAGTGTTACTGATCCTTGTGGCTAATTTTCATACAAGAGACAGAGCACTGCCCATTCAAGCCACTTAGGGACTTATTTGGAATTTTGGATGTGGGATATTTCATCAAAAGGTGATGGCTATCCTTACCACCGTATCACAAGTGCCAAAGACTACAGTGAACTTGTAATATGGCAGCCGGGGCATTCGCCACATTTTGACAGTGTCTCGTCCTCCAAACTGTAAAAAGGCTCTTAGTCAAAGATAACTATTTAAGATTTTGGTAATTGAATTCAAAATGGTCACCTTTAGGGAGTCCCCAATCGGTTTGATAACATTTGGAAACACCACCATTCAAGATCTTTATTAGTAAACAATGACTAAGAATGCCAAAGAGAACCATCTCCTAGTCTTCATCTGTTCTGTGTAGATATTTTTGCGCAAGGATGGCACACCTGATTGACTGAAGAATATTATGCAATTAGTCACCTCTTTCTCATATCACTATTGTTTGGTCATTTCATTAAAATCATTTCACATGCTCGACATTTCGTTTAGCTTTTGTGATGCTTACATGAGGATACATGAAACTATCTATATTCATGCTGCATGAATGTTTTTGTGAGAGTGTGTATAAGAACTAATTTACAGTTTTCACGTTTTAAATGCAATAGCAACTTGGATGGAGTATCTGTGCACTTAACCGTTCCGTTTTTATTCTTTTTTATTAACTAGAAAAAGAAATATTTCAATGGCAAGCTGTAATTAATCTGAAAACAAATCTGACCGTACACAAATTAAACAAACAATATATTGGTTCTTCAAACAGGTTGCATTTAAATAAGAAAAATGAAACATTTCTGTTTCATTTTTTAAGAGTAGGCAATGGTCTGGGGGACCACCGCCTGCTCTTAAAAAATATTTTCGCACACACTCACAAAGGAGAAGGGGTACCCTGGGGGCCCCTAACTGTTTGCAAGTGGCTTACCACCTACTTGAAGTAGGTGGTAAACTGTGAGTGTTTTGCGACCGCAATTGCAGTCGCAAAACAATCTTACATTGCGGTGCGAGTCGCTATTAGGAAGGGACGCCCTTGGCATGCCCCTTCCTAACAGCGAGTCGCAAACTCTATTTTGCGAGTCGGTAAAAGGTTACCGACTCGCAAAATAGTGTTGTACATGGGGCAGACCAAATTTGTGGTCGTAAACGGGCCAATTTCCCGTTTGCGACAGAAAAATATGGTCGCACATCTGGCCCAAGAAGATACGAACCAGTACTTTGTGGCATGTTTCCAGTATTCCAAAATGCAAAGGGCAACTCGGTTTCCTCTTTGTCTAGTTTTCTGGAAGATCCCCTTTGAGATGTTAAGAATAGTGTAACTCAATGTTTGTCAACAATAAGGTTTGCTTTTAGTATACCTCTTGATGAAATTGTCCATTGTCATATACTAGAGGACTGACAGCTGAATCTGGTTCCTCTTTCAGAAAGTATAGTAAGTGATAACATTAATTCTGAAGCAAGCCTATTATTTACTGATCTCTACAAACAGGGGAAAGTAACATATACATTTTGGTAAATTATGAGTGAGGCATGTAGCAAATTGGGGTGTGTGAGGGCAACAAAGGACAAAGAGTGGTTTTCCACCTCACCTGTGGGTCCCCTATACCTAGGATTTCTTTCCTTCTTTATTCTTTATTCTTGTTTAATTGTACGGGTGACTGTTTGCACCCTTAGGCATGAGTGACTTTTTGCACCCTGCCATAGGAACAGTGTCCTCTTGTTGGTTTAAACGTAGGCATTAGGAGCATGGACACTGGACCTTCATTAGCTCCTAGGTCCCCCCCTTCTTTTTTTGTGATATGCAGTACTTTAAGACCAACGTCTTTACAAAATTGACCTCTCCAGGAAATCAATAGGTATGACATGCTGATTTTTGTCCAAAAATGTCCATGTACCTCTGCATACATATCTGTGGGAGTATAATGGTTCACTTTATCTGTTATACTTTATTTTGCTCTAGCAGAGATTCCTACACTATTTCATACACAAGTTTGAATTTTAATTTTGTATCATTGATTTCTTGAATTTGGCAGATTGACAGGGACATATTCAAGAAAGCAGCAGCGGCTCCTCCACTAAGGCAGAGTAGCATCGCCCGACTGCTGTCTGAGCAGTTCAAAATGGAAAAGTAAAATGCTAATAATGCAATGTTATTATCATTTTGTTTTTCTGTACTGACTCAGTTGGTTTACATTCTAGATGCGGGCGGGGCGATGAAGGGCAGGGCTAGGCTGCCCAGAGCAGGGGGAGGAGTGGTGGGCACTCTCTAAGCACATGACGGTTTCACCGGACGTCTTGTGCCAGCCAAACAGTCAAGCACACTTAGCAGTTCTCCACCCGGCTCTATTGCACAGCTGGGTGGAGTACATGTACAGGTTCCCACTCCCTGTCTGTGTCCGAACCAGGCTGCTCAGACCTATCACGATGCTGCTGTCATGCTGGTGACAGCAGCGTTGTGATTGGCTAGGGGAGTCTGGGAGCCTGTGTGCTTCCATGCTGCAGGGAGTCAGAAGAGAAGAGGATGGAGGCCATACCAGGTAAGTGCTATATATTTATTTTTGTTCCTCCCCACCACCCCCGTTCGGTAGAAGTCGCCACTGCAAGAAAGCTGTGAATTATTTACAAGCTAAATTGTAAGTTATTATTAGAACATTGGAATGTGGAGCACTCCATTGAATACAATGGAGTGCTCCGAGCTCCTACGGGCTGGTAAAAGCCCGCAAAGCAACATTCCAATGTTGAATTAAAAAGGCCTCTTGGAGCTCGAGGGGATTTAAACCCCCTCGGACTCCGAGAGGTTTCTTTTTTATTTGTTAGAACATTCTGTCCTCTAGCGGCAGAATGTTCTAATAGCCTTATAGCCCTTTGTAGCTGGGCTATACCGGCCATTAAAGTCCCGCTCCCTTGTTAAAGGCCCTCACCTTCGACTCGGGCCTTTAACGCTGGAGCGGGCCTTTAATGGCCGGTATAGCCCGCTATGGCATACATAACACAAAAATTTGATTTAAAGTGATGATAACTAAATCGACATCAAACAATGATGCCATTTAGCTTGCACATAACAAGGGTTAATTAAAGTTGCTACATCCACGTTACATCCATTCCACAATGAAACAAATCCGTTTCAGATTGATGTTCTAAACATATGAAGATCTATTTTTATGGCTCATCTTACATAAGCTTCTCTCATTGCAATCATTGTCTTCTTTAGAAATTATCCCCCTAAGCCAACATATCACAATGATACGCTTTGCATTTTACAAGAAACCAAAATATAACAAAACCCACAATCACACATTATGTCTGTTGATTTGGTAGTGGCACACGTTCTACAGCCTTGATGTCTAGCAAATCAACTCACAATCATGAGCACACTATTTCTATGATTAGTCTTGTTCAAACCCTGCTGTGGGGTCAACATTTGGCAAAAGAAGAGATTTTGAAAGGATACCAATACAAGCAATACAAGGAACATATTCAGCCAATTTCTATTGGGTACTGTGTTAGTCGTGATATGATTATGTGAGAAAATTGATAAAGAAGTATAAAAGAAGTATATAAGGTTTTTAGTGCTTCTAAGGTGTGACCTCAGACATTATACACTGTGTAATCTATTCACAACTAACCTATGAGGTGATGGTAAGGTTTGGGCCGGGAGTGTCAAATATTTTTTGAAATGGAAACCAATAAAATTGGGAGATAAGCTCAATAGGTTGGATGACCCTACTCAAAAACGGCAGGTTTTCACTTTGTCCCATTACCATTCATTTTCTAGAAAAATATGACGTTCTTTCCACAGATCCTAGCACAGTTTCAGTTTATGAGTTTTAGAATAGGCTCTACAGGAGCCCTTTATGTTCATATTTTAAGTATAAATATACACTTCTGCATTAGGCACACACACCATCAAACACTCCAAATCGGCAACCAAACTTTATAAAGATCCACTGCTGCCAAATGCAACAGGCTCCCCACCACCAGCACAGTGACTTCATATAAACAACCTACTCTAAAATGGTATTTTTTTCCTCCTGCCTCTCTATCAAAAGCAGTAATTAGCGATAAACTTTATTGTACATTATGAACACACAAAAGGTGTCTTGACAAAAAGAAGCAAAAATGTGCTTTATTCCCTATTATGTGGGGAGATCAGAGATGTGACTGAATAACACTCCTTTTCTGAGACAAACAAATACTATCAGATTCAGTTCCACTGAAAACATACTAACAACTGGATTTCAACTGTAACTGTAGTGTCATGATTACAGGTACATATATTTGGAACATCATAATTGAGCATTGAGCTGGCACTACACTATGATGAATATATACCCTTACAACGCATGCAAATACATCGCATACCATTACAATTTGGTCGTTACAACGACCGCATTGTTACATCGCAGACCATTACATCGCATGTCATTACTACGACTTGCTGAAGGGGGCGTGCTGGACTTAGGAATAGTATTATTTACTATTCCTACTCCAGTTTGTGCAACAGCAGGGAAGGTGTTGGATTCTAAATCCAACACCCGTGCGCCCCCTACAGCAAGTTGCAGTAATGACTTGCTATGTAATGGGATGCGTGATAACAACGCTTTGGTTGTAATGACCGCGTTGTAATGGTACCTTGTTGTGGAGACAGCGTTGTAAACGCAGTTTCCCCGTTATGATCCGCTAAATCATACCATGAAAGTAAGCAGGACCATACTTGGTTTACCAAATGAAAGTCTCCATTGAGCACCTTAGTCTACCGAACCACGTGGAAGATCTGGACTCTTAGGCGGTTCTACGTCTTCGTTACAAGTAAGTTCCATTGTAGACAGCAAATAAGAGTCGATGACTCTTGGGCTTGAGTATACAATATTCTCTGTAACAGCTTTGCCTGGCCTGACTAGCAAAGAATGCATGAAACAGACTTAGGCAAAGAATGACTGGAGTACAAGGTGCTGAACCCCATAGTATGCAGTTCTCAATAGGCGGTTATGAATGCACTGAATGTAAGAGAGAATATTTGAGGGGGTCAACGCTAAATATATGAAGAATGGGTTTGAACTAGCTATTGTGCAATGTGCTAATCAGATGCCTCCTCCCTATTCCTAAAGGAATCACAGAGTGGAGGTCATTTGTATAGTTGAAACTAATTGAAGGCAAGGACTCCGCTAATGATGTCCTAATCATATTCACTAAGAGAGCACAATTCATGGAGCACTTCAAGAGAGCAAGGGTCTGTCCTAGTCACAGATATAGTTTCTAATTTCCTGTTAAAGAGACATATACCCTTCCTAATTTTCTTTCTTTCAACGCAGAGGGAGATCTTCATCCTTCTCACATCAACTTTATCCGCTCTTCAGACCCTCAAGTTATCGAAGCATCACCAAAATTGTTTTTTTACCCAGAACCTGCAAACGTAAAATGTGGAGGTTATTAATAATCTTTCAATATTAGAAGGACTGAAAATGTGATCGTAAAGGAAGAGGTGGGGGGGTTACTGTGTTGGAACGTGCGTGGGGGTCCCATAAACTCCTTCTTCAAGACCCTTCGGAAGTGAGAGATTCACTTAACCCCCAGAGCGTTCCCCAATTTGTAGTTAAAAAGCACTGATAGATAGCAGAAGACAGAAGAACTAACCAATCAAAAGAAGGTCCTTCAAAGATATACAGAAGCTAATCAATCTCTTGTATGCACACTTAGGTCATTACAATTGGTCCAGAATTCTAGTGCTGAGGGTATTAGGAATTACCAGCCCCAATGGAATTCCAAATTTTCCTAGAATACCGCATCCAGGGTATATCATCACAGAGATTTCCCAGGCGAACCACTGGAAGAAAGATGCAGGATCCAGCACAGTACATCGAAATACGATGTGTTATTCCCCAAAAGTATGGAATGAATTGCCGCCCCCCTCTGGAATTACCGGTATCCCTGTTATCAGGGGGACTAACAGATGACATTTTGGGCTACTCATAATGAGGACCTAAATGTGCAAGTCCAGTTCTAAATATACCAAATGCTATAGTCCTCATGGCTGGTCTATTATTTAGTGCTGGAGTTATCCTCACCTCTGTATAGTGTGGAAAGGGCACGGGCCAGTCTCCTCAAGACTTGCAGTTTCAACCAATCATAGAGTTAGAGGTTGGCACCAATAACTAAGCTTCAGCGTAAGATAGAAGCCTAAAGGATCTTGGGAAGGTCAGAAGAGTGTGAAAAACAGAGCAGGTGCAAAGGATTACCTGGATGAGTAAGCCGGGGACAAAAAATATAAATTTGACACCATGTGGTTTGCTACAAAGATTTGGAAGTAGGAAAATTCCCAAACAAAACACAGCATGGATCTTTGATTTTATGGAGCATTTGCTGAGATTAAAACCATTTTTGGAGGCTTTACTTAATCATTTGAAATTTTGCAATCACTAATGTAGATTTTCCTACCTGCTGAAGCTGAGGGAAGGACTATAACTTGTTATGTTACAGCAAGAAAAAAAAACAATTTTATCAACACTAAAGGTCAAATGAAGCCTAGATGAACACTCCTCGCAGCCCTTTTTTTCATTTTTAATTCGTTGTCAAAGGACAGATGAACATTATTTCTTTTGTCAAAATTGTTCATCACTACCACTAGGCGGCCTCGGACTGAGACAGAAAGTAGTCCTGGGCACCACAATTTAAGTGGCCCCCCCATCAGTGAATCAGATGGCTTAAAAAGAGAGGCCTATGTTTACACAATGGTGCAGTTTTGAACTTGTAAATTCAAGTTCTATAAGTATTTTGCAACATGTAGGAGAGTGCATGGATTTGAGCTCCCTGCAAGAATGTATGTTTTAATATCAGAGAAATCAGCAGTAAAACCTGGTCCAGCAGACCATAAAACAGGCCTACAAATAGCCAGAAAAACTGGCCACATCAGGGGCGGCTCCTCCACGTGGGCGGGGGAGCGTCGCCCCACTGCTTTCTCACAGTGCGCGAAGCAGAAACATAAAATGGTATTATGAATACCATTTTATGTTTCTGCTTCTCGCACTGCGAGAAAGCAGAAGGCAGGGTTTGGTTGGGGGCAGGCGGGTGGGAGGCCCTGCTCCAGGCAGGGGAGGAGTTGCTAGCCCACTGTTGTGGGCGCTGACCAAACCAGTCATGCACACTCAAAATGGCCTCCCCATAGACGCCTGTGGGGTCAGCGTCCCAGCCAACCACAACGCTGCCATTGCAGCGTTGTGATTGGCTTAGGGGAGGGGAGGGATGCTGCCTGCTTCCTGTGTGGAGAGGAGAGAGGAGGCACGACGCAAGACCGGAGGCGAAGGTAAGTTTAATTTTTTTATTTTTTTATTAGATTAACCCCCCTCCCCGAGCGACCTACCCACCCCCCACCTGCGAGTCATGCCAGCTGCGACTGGGCCACATACTGGCCTGTCAGACCATCCAGTCGGGCACTGCCTGATTACCCTATCTATAGGCCTGTCTGACCTCGCCTCTAGGCTCAATAACAAACTTAAATATAACAGCTGCAGCACTGTATTTCAAAAACCGCTTTAAAACAAACTGGCACATTTAAAAACACATCCTAAGATGCGTCTCATTGGATAGTTATATTAAGTTCTTTGGGTCTTTTAAAATTGCATGGGGCAAATAGCATAAGCGACCCACTACACAACTTCCCCATGAACAAATTCTAAATTACAGAATTAAAAATCAGTTTTTATAAAAAATTATTTAAATGGGGGTGTATTGCTTTTTGTTCATATCTGTGCAGCAGAGTTAGTCTGTACACATAATCACACAGAGAGTCTCATTGCCTGACTCCGGATACCTCTGTACAGCTACAAACCAATTCCTCCTAGATTGTTCACTGCCCTTTCTAAAACATCATCTTAAGCTTTAACTCGAGTGTCGATTGGTTGAGGGATGTCATGTGTCTTGACAGTATCTTAAGGTAAATTAAAGTCAAGAAATGACGAGTCAGCATTGTGATGACATTTTCCAGAAATGTCAGCCACATAACAAAACCTTGTCTCAAAAATACTGAACGTGTTCAATAACTTGCTCCTGCCAAGATATGCATTAGAATATTTTTCATCTTTCAATAAGAAAAATATGCAATTGTTAGCAGTGCTTTTAATCAGTTGGTTAGACTATAGAATTCCCATTGATAAACAACTTAATCACTTTGGTTAACCTGTAGTTGTCCCCATTGTTTTACTATTATGGAGTGATTTGCACAAGATCACACTATTTGGTCAACTGAGGAACGCTGGAAAGAGAGCAGGTCCTTCAGCTCTAGTCAACAGCCTAACAATCTGACTGATTCGTCACTAATACAAATTCATTACTGAATGGGTTTACTAGAAGAAAACTAGGACACCCATGAAGATGGCGTGATTTGAGCAGGATCATACGATGCGATCAACTTGAGGCTAGGAACACTGATTCCCTGGTCCTACTATCAATAACACCCACTACCCCATAATTCAGCCAGATACAGCTTTATCGCTGATCGTTCACTAATCCAGGCTTATTGAGACATCGTCTCTATGATCTGTAATGTTCCCATGAGTGGAGCCTGCAGGGAAAACTCTATGGTTCCGATCTCCAGGGGCTGAGCATGAACCTTCGGCTATGGTTGGGCCCTGCTTAGCTCTGTAACCACGGGCCACACAAACAGAATCAGGTCAATGCTTGAATTGGCAAATGCTTAGCAAATGATCGACCATCACTTGAACACAAATTTACATAATCCTATATGGCATGGAAATTGTAACCCTGCAGCAACTCTATTTAAGGTGAAAGGTGGTGCACGAGATAGCAAAGGCAGGTAACGTGACCTCTGTGAAATGGTTCACCGCAGTGGCAAAGCCTGTCCCAAAGCCGCTCCTCAAATCCACCAATAGAAGCAGTGCCTCTGAGGAGAAATGAAACTGAGTGTAAGTAATTCGGCTGTTATCCTTCCGCGAGAGTGGAGGCACCAGCCCTCAACGCCAGCTCGTTTCTCAGTGGCGCAGCTACCGCCACATGTTGTGGTCTGCAAGTGTGGGCGCGTTTCATAAAGTACGGCACTTGTCTCGAGCTCCTGTGGGAATCAGTAGCATTCAGATCTAAAATCTTGGGTAAACGTGTTTTTCAGGCGCATGGTGTGTGTTTAACTGATATTTTTTTCATGAAGCTGCATTTACACTTCAGCGATTCACACTGCGCCTTGCTCCCCTTGGAAATAATTACTGATTTAAAAGAGAGACTGCGTGTAAAATGGCTGATATATGATCTGGCGCCTGTTTTCGAGGAGAGAGCAGCTGTAGTCTCAGCCTATTGTTTGGTGCTTGTGCCTGTAGTAGGAGTATAAGGAATGGCTTCCGCGGTGCCGCCTCCCGGGCTAGTGGGGGTTTCTCCTGCACTTTTCCCACATATATCACTAGGTCATTTTTGAGCCCATGGCATGGCCTTTTGGGGGAAGATACTAAGGCGTGTAGTGACCTGCTGTGTCATTGCTATCGCAGTAGGTTCGTCTATAAAAAAAAATCCAAGCCCTGGAAAGTATTTTGGGGATAAACCACGCCCTCCTGAGGTTCTGCTATTAACCAATGGCACTCAATGTGCACCTGAAGATTCGAACCTGTGACCAGCAGGTTGAACCCATAATATCATTTGACCACTTACACAGCACACGCCACAAACTGGATTTTTCTTTTGAAACAAGCAATATGAGTTCCAGATTAACTAACTAAATAGTCATTTTTTTATTACAGTCTGAAAGTTAGATGAGTGGGCCCTGCTAAGTCTGTAACAGAGTGGTTACACGTGTGTTTGCATGCAGGCTTTCAACCCACTGAGCTACATTACCCTTTGCTTCTTACCACCTAACCATGTTTTTTTTTTAAATAAATCATCGATTTTACACAGTTGGGCTAAAATACGAAGATGGGGTAGAAAGAAAAAATGTGACAGCCCCTGAAATACCCAACTGGCTCGAGGATGCAGTATGCCAGTGGAGCGCTTCACATAGAAGACAGCCCTGCCCAATTTAATATATCTGGATTAGTTGCTCGAGAATTCCATCTATTGTTTCTATTTTGTTATGTGCCACTTTATTACAATTATCTATATGTTTCTGTTTTGGTTGGAAAATTGTGATCATTGTTAACCAAAGAGTTTGCTAAAAATCTGTGTCATTGAGCATGTATTGCATTGATTGACAACCGCAGTGATTTACATCAAATGACAAATGCTTTGCATAATCCTGGTACCCAGTGCATGTGAGGGAGGGGGCGGTGCAGCCTCATCCGCTTCCATACTTCCAACTTGTAACACTGGGAGTGGCTGTGGGATGCTGCGTGGTGGCACACAGTATATAATGGGACAAGAGCCCCAAGGATGATTGGAAAAGCCACAGACGATGTTAAGTGTTAAAACACGAACCGGTGTCAAGTGCCACTTTGCCAAGAAAGTGCCAAAAATGACGATATTAACTAAAGGCACATATTTATAGCTCTGAACTCCGCTTAGCATTCGCAGAATTGGACATCGAGTAATCGTGGTGTCTCAAGTTCAAGGGCAAAGCCAATGTGGAAATTGCATATTAACACATTTAAATTAAAATAAATCCCTTCATATATTCGAATGCAACAGTCGGAGAGTGTGCGGCCTATGTAGACCGTGGATTAAGACAGTCTAGTTCCGGCTCCTCCAGTTTGATTACACTGTGTGACCCTGGGCAAGCCATTTTGCTCTCCAGTTCACTTTGCTGACAATTTATAATACAAAGAAACAGAGTAAAAACAAGTATTTCCTGCTAGAGACATTTAAACATGCCAATTCATTTCAACACAAAATGAAATGCTACAAAATGAAATGCTACATGTCATTATGGTCACCATTGCACCGAGGTCTTCTGGAGAAGACCCCCAGCCCGCTTCTATCTTCCCGCAGGTGTTCAGGGAGTAGCCAGACTCATAAATTCAACTGCCGAAACCTCCTCTCGCAATGACAGCGCGATTCGTCACCATCAGAAAGCGCCAGTCCGTCACACCTTGGCACTTTAGCCGCCCTGCCTCCTGCACAACGCTTCCTCCATTGCTAGATTGCAACGCGCCAGCTCTGCTTTTGAAGGGAGGCACTGCAATGATCTGCTGTGTGCCGGGACACGTGATGACAGTGCAATTGCTGTCTGGGATCGGAATCTTGGAAAGAGCTGCCCCATATGCTCAAATGTTGGTTCGGGAAAAACGTTTTCTAATCTGTGTCACATTTTCCAACCCGGATTATAAATACAGCTCAACCCCGCACCCACAAACACCCCCCTTAAGAGCTCTGATATCACCGAGTTATTGCAGTGCCGCAGACCGGAATGACGAGGCTCTGTGACAATTCGAAACACTTTGTGCGCGCGTTTGTGGCTTTCGGAGGGTGAGCGTGCGCATGTATGACTGCGTGCGTGCTTGAGTGGAAATGTATGTGCCTGAGTATCATCATGTGTGCATGTGCGCGTTTGAGTGTGTCAGTGTGTGTGCGTGCGCGCGACTCTCTGATGACATACTGCACATATTATTGGTAGAAGCCCGCTGCCTTTGCCAGGCAACTCGAAATACCCCTTGGATTTAAAAAAATGTGCTAATATATAGGTATAATTGTACATATTTGTAAGAACGTAGGGGGACTTATTCACAAAGCGGTGCCACCCTTTGCCCCCTATAAATATTTTAAACGCCCTCATCTGTAACGCCCTATTCTGTAAATCCGCTCTTACATTGTATTTTTGGTTTCTGCACTCAAGTCTCAGGGCAAGGGCACGCATCTCTGACTAACCCACATCAACACTGGAGACAGTCGGATGTCCTGCGGGTACATATTCACGTTACCTTAGGGTGGAGGGCGAGCCGCGCTGCCAGTGGTACCAGGCTTCCACACAGCTTACAATCCCATCCATAAAGGCTGTCAACCCGTTCTTTTCTTGACTCAAAAAAACCAGTGGAGAGAACAAAGTGAGGGCGCTTTTATCGCCCGGTGCCAGGTGCCAAACTGCCCCTCCTTGGTTGGAGAAGTGGCGAAGCAACTCCCGGACTTGGGCAGCAGAGAGGGCAGACAGAGAGGTCTGGCGCTGCCACTGTGCCCGATGCCAACTCTCTCCCTGTTCGAAGGCAGTGGTGCTCTGTAAACTGGAGGAAACACATCCGCGTTCTCACTCTGATCACCAATTATAAGAAAAAAGAAGCAAAAAAGAGGAAATCCCGAAGAAATGTGAGCACAAGGATGTCACATCTGTACCAACACAAATCCAACCGCGCTTCCCTGCGTCTCCATATCAAACGGGAGTGGGTGTCTGTAATCCAATGTCACGCGCCAGCCCCTGCTTCTTTACAGAGGTGAAAACAGTAATTTAGACAGGTGCGGGCGCCCTGGAGAGGGCGACTGGGTGAGGCATCCACAGTGTATCAGCTCTCTGCTAGATGCTGGCTCCAGACGCCCCTGCGGTGCGCCGCATCCGGTCCTGCCACTAACGCCAACTGGGGCCCGGCTGAAAAGGGAGCGATCTCCGGGATGTGTTGGAAAGGCCAGAAAGGCAGGCTGGCGGCCGATCCCAGGTCCAGGAGGGCGTCTCAGCAGCCGCTGCAGATATCCAGCGCAGCCCTGCTGCTTTCTGCTGAGATCAGAGTCTGGTGGAAATTAAGGATCTAGAAAAAAAACACACAGAAGTGATGACTGAGCCGGGAGCCCAGCAGAGGGAGCTCAGGTTTGCATGCAGTAATCACCTGACTTCCACCCTCTGCTATCAGCTGTCAGGGATATCTGAAAAGCAAGAAGCACCAGTGATGTGGTGTTCCCACTTGCGATGCGCGGTGGAAGTACGACTCCCCCTTGTCTGGTTGTCTGTGGTGTGCCCAGCCCTTTAGAAACCGGCTCGGATCAGCACCACGGACAGCAGCGCGCGGCTCCCGGAGCTGGCGAGCTCTTCTCCGCTGTGCAGTCTCCTTTGGCGTTTTGTTTATAACCACATGGAAAGGACAACGAGTAGAGATGCGTTTATAAACGTGAGAAAAGCACAGCACTCCACTGTGAATCTGGAGCAGCTCTGCAAGTTTCCCTCCCGCCTGTTCAGTTGTTCATCCGCGGCAGAGGCACAGCCACATGCAAAAAACCCTTCCTCTCTCCAATAATGATGCCCTGGGCCTGCTAATACTGCTTGCACTTTTATTGATACCACAATGAGGAACCTGCACTCGCCGAAATCCGTACGCTCTCCCCCGCCAGGACAGCCTGGACCTGTCCAGGCTTCTGAAGGCGCCGGCAGGAGGCTCAGAGCCGATACCGGCAGCTTCCACTGTGGTAGCACTTGGGGGCGTGACGAGAATTTAAAGGCACAGGGCCTTTTTGTTAAGCCGCACAGTCGCGTTTATGGGTCGGGGACCTAACTAGGATCCGTGTACGTCAAATACGGCATTCCATACAGTGCTTGTTTATCTTTATGACGGAAATACTTCGCGTACTAGTGGGGGATACCTGCCGTGAGAGAAAGTGCGACAGATAATGATTACTTAATCAGTTAATACATATCTTTTTGTCTGGGTTTGTAAATTATGAATCAAGTGCAGATAGCAGAATATTTGCTGTACAACGAGCATTTGTGCCAGATTATTAGCTAGGTAATTAAGTATGCATAATTAAAAAGCCCAATTGAATTGTATTTGCATAGCGCCCCATAGCTCTTATGAGGCCCCAAAGGATATCCTGGGAGACGAGTCAGAGAATGCAGCATCGTATGCACTTCAGTGATAGAGAATGTGCTCATAGAGACTGGCCTAAGTGGGAATAATTTCGGTGTTGTGGGAAGCTTCCAAATTAGGAAAATAAAAAAGTGATAATGAATGTTTGAATTAATATCAGCCACTGGTAATAATTTGGGGCCACATCCTAATCCTTCATTTTTTTGTCCATTGTGCCACCTTAGATTAGAATCAGCCATATGAAAATCAATTTTGGTCCTGCTCCATAGGAACAATCCAGCCCGAGCAGCCAGCCTAGGTCCTCTCTGGACTGAGATATAAGCAACCCTGGTCCCGTTTTGCCCCTATTAGGGCTCATCACCCCGATTTAGCCTGATTCCAGTGGCACAGTGTGCACAGAACCCACCTCTGGGCATACCCATCCCACTTAGGATGTTTAACTGAATGAAATGGAATGCTTGAATTACCACCTCAGATTTGACTCAGCTATATGAAAATCAGTCTTGGTCCTGCTCCCATATAAACAGTTCAGCTCAAACAGCCAACCCAGGTCTTCTCCGGACTGAAACACAAGCAACTCAAGACTGGTTTTGGCCCAATTGGGCCTCTTTATTGGGTGCAGCTTTGTTCCAGTGGCACAGTGAGCACAGGCTCCATGTCTGGGCATACCTTTTGTCGATTGGTCGAGTCTGATTCTGTGCTAGGAGCAAGCTGGGGCCAGTGTGTGCCGCGAGTTGCGCCGTGCGGTGCAGCAGCGGCGTGTGGAGTCAGTGTTGAGTTCGTTGCCGAAGCCAAGTGCAACTCACGCCGTCGGCGGCGCCTGCTCCTGGCTCGCTGAAGAGGCAGGACACCCAGAAAGGCAGGACTAAGCACCCGTTTCTGCCCGGCTTTTGGCATTCTTTCTAAGGCAGCCAGAGGCGTCCCTGGAGCACGCGCTACAAGTGCGAGAGCCGTACTCGGCCCTCGCGGAGAGTGTGCCCCGGGCGATCCGCGGAGGTGGCCTGGCTAGGACCGGATGCGGCTTGCGGACCGCTCGGTTGTGCCCCACTCGTGGCGTCGAAGGCAGCCAAGGCAGAAAACAGAAAAAGGAGCTAACAGCTATTGGCTCCAACTTAGTGGCTCCAACCCGGCGGCTCAGACCTGGTGCATTTTAGCCTTGCCTACCTCCACTATAACAAAGTGAGATCAGCGTCTCCAGGTCTAGCTCCTTTTACTTCTTGACAGGAGCTGATCTCCCGCTCCCCTTCTCACTTCTTCTCGCCCCCTTGTTTTTTGAGCTAAAACCCCAGCAAAAATCCAAGTAGGTACCCTGAGGCATAGTACCCTGCCAGCACCCTGCTAATAGCTCCCTGAGCATCCCCGAGGCGGTCAACAAGGGGGCACTGCAAGAGTACCTTTGGCAAGGAAGACATAGTACCAACGAGCCAGTGTTGAGTCATGGAGTAGAGGAGAAGGGTGGACACTTCTTTCAAAGTGTTTAGTATACAGTGTGTCGGAAGCTGGAAGCCGGAGCCATGTCGAGCTGCTGCTGCACTGTGCCGCTGAGATCAAGCTCAGCCTGTGCTCATACCCAGGCCCCCCGCCCGAGCCTAGCCAAGCCATAGCCGCGGACTGCTGACCGCGGCTTTGATTTCAGCAGTCGCACAGAGCAGGCGGGGGGGGGGGACCGACATCGCATCACAGCGGGGAGTGCTGGAGCCTCAAAATTGGATCCTGACGCCGACGCTGATGGTGATGGTGAGGCAGGGGTCTGAGTGAGGGGGAGTGAGGATAGCAAGGAGAGCTTCATTCGCTCCCTTAGAATAGACATGTACCCCTAAACTGTTTCCAGCCAGCCCCGCCCAACGCAGATAAGCACCTCATAGCCTCAAGCCCCAGAGTCTCAGAGCCTCAAGTGTCCTTACCTTACCTTTTCCACTGAACCAGCTGAATATTGTTCTGCTGCCACCGCGACTGCCCTGCTAAGTGATACCATTGGCATCTGGAGCAGTTGGGGCAAGCGGGGCAGTAGTTTCTTGTCTGACTGAGGCCCTAGGAGAAGAGCAAAAAATAGGGGTTGTTCAGCAAGCAACGTAGCTGCTGGTTAGCTTTCGCAGCACGGGTGGAGCTACGTTTCACGGAGGTGGCCCAGCTAGGTCTGGTTGCGGCTTGTGGAGTTGGGAATGCTACGCAGCCTTGGCCATCACCCCTTCCATTGCACAGTCCTCACACAGTCAGTCCTGCAGTCCAACAAGCCCGGCAGCAAGTGACATATTTTTAAATCCACAGTCAATTTATCCTCATTTGCGCATCGGTTAGAACTGCATGCTCATGCCCCTCTACCGTAGCTGCAGTCTGAAGAGGTGTGGCGACGCAGTCCATTGGCAAAAAGGAACTTGTTAACTAACTGCCCCTACAGGGGTCTCCAGAGAGGCCCAAATAAATAAATCAACAAGGAAAGCAAGAAAGATGTTCCTGCTAAGAGGCATATCATCTTCTGTGGATTAATAAGATGCCCTCCAGGTGTTTGCACTCTGGTCGCTTAATTTCATCCTCAGCATCTCTCACAAAATCGCAAGGATCTCTTCCTGGCTTCTCAGGGATTACCTCTAACCACTCCAGCTCTCCAACACTGATAAAGACCATCAGGCGAAAGAAGCCCGGAGCCTGCCTGTCCCACATGAAATCTCATCCCTCGGTGCTGTCTTTGCTCATGAAGGGTTTGAGGAATTCAATGCTAAGGAATAAGGAATCAGGAATGGCTCCAGGTGTTGTTGATGCGGACATAACAAGCATATGTACTGCTCTCCACGAGTCGAAAGTCTCGCATCACCCCAAGTTCTCCAAGTTCTCCAAATTGAATTCTGCTGTACCAATCCCTTTAATTCAGGCCACAGATGATTATATTTTAACATCGGGAGCTGGAAAGTCCAGAAATGAAATGGGAGTGGATGAATGTGTTTTATTGACAGAAGTCGGAAAGACCGAATTGGAATCGGAAATGGACATGGATAATGACAAGGCTAAGCATGAGGTAATTGTCACTGTTGATGTAAATCCATCAACTGAATCTGTGGCTAAAATGGAACATATGTTCTTGGCTACTATAACTAGCCCCATGAAAGTTGTAGAGCCACCACCAGGTCCCTTACCAGTTAAAGTGAGCCCACGAGCGTCCCATATCGTCAACTGCAGTTTTGATCATGAGGATCTGGAGGACCTTGCACTCCCAGACATTGCCATATATATGGAAAAAAATCAAGAAATAGAGGCTAAATTAAAAATGCAATGTGTATCAGGTGCTCCAGAATCAGCCTTGAGATTGTCACCGGATAATCTTGTTAGCTGTTCCCGTATGCCAGCCGTGTATAGTAGCACTCCTTCGAGTGCTTCACTGGCGCGATCTTTGGGATTATCGAATTTGGAAGCAACCTCAAATGAAATGGCACAAGATGTCTGGCATACAATGAATGAGGGAGTCAATGAAGATAGGGAGGGGAGGGCAAATGTGGATGTACTTTATGCATTAGAGAGGATTCTCTCATCAATTTTAACCTTGCTTGAGAAATCCACTGCCCATTCTGGTCATGTGTTGGGTGTTTTATCTCTGATTTTACAGGGGGTGCAGCAGCCTAATTCTGCTGGTTCTTGTCTAGGAAAGGAAGGAAAATGAAATGACGTGAAAACTCAGGAGAGTCAGACCAGTATAAAGGGGATTGATATGGGAACTCAGGCGGAGAATTGGGAAGTTCTGGGTGTTATTTCCTCTGTGCATCCCAGAGATAGCCCTATGCTTGTTAAATTGTCTTGTAGCAACCCAGAAGGTCATGAATCAGGGGATCACCTGCACGTCATTATAGAGAAAAATACAAATGCATTTGTACCTAATAATACCATGCCGGTTTACTCTATTTTTAAAAGGGGGAACAACAGGATGTCGCGCAATACAGTTTCAACAACTGATGCCTCAGTCATTAGACAACCTACGGTTGAGTTAGAGGATGTTCCCCCTGGGGAGGGTGCCCCTCAGGCAGAAGCTAATGGCCCTAAAATACGGAGGGAGAAGAAGAAGAGGACCCGGCGCATAATAAAAAGCTACGGTTTCCAACTCTATTCGAGGAGCCCGTTGATTCCGCCTTGTTGCAGAAAGGTAGTGAGTCTAAAACCGTCGGGTCCCTGGCAGGTCAGAATCCTGAGTACCCGGAGGTAAATCCTCTCCCTTCACCTATTATTCTGAAAGATGAACCTATAGAGAGGGGTTTAGGAGCAGAAGAAGGGCACAAGGTGTTGGGGGTAATGGGACATAATGGGGGGGTATTGTGCTCTAAATGGGAGAACCATAAAATATTGACAAATCAGGATTTCGTGCTTCATAAAATAAAGATAAACCCAGACTCGCAGAACACTGTAGTAAAGACATCAAATGCTTTGTCAGAGGTAGGGCAAGTAGGGGATAACTTCCACTCAAACCCCACTGGTGGGGATACTCTCTCTGTATGGTTAGATCCCAACCATGGAAGGATGCATGTGGGAGGACCTACCTTCACTTCCCCTATAGTACAAATGCCAGAGCCAGTGTCTGAATCAAGGCTGAGTGATAGGGTACGTGTTGTACAAGGGCCTGGACAAGTAGTAAATACCTTGGTCTTTGTGTCACTATTTGACAGAGAACTGGGCCCCTTTAATAGAAATTTTCTTCTGCAGCTATTATGGTAAATCAAAGATCTGAGATTGGTAACACGTAAAGATATTGAGCGGGTATTTTTAGAACCAAGAAGTGATCTCCCACTTGCCAGCGTAACCTTTAGCTCTGGAATAATTGCAATGTTGGTGTTGGCTAATGTACATCTTTTTAGAAAAAATGGGATTGATGTTTTTCCATTTAAGGAGCCAGTTTTTGTCCCATTGGGAGGATTCCCAGGACATTGGTGAAGAGTTAGCCAACACTAAGGGGGCTGTAAGTCTGACAGATATCAAAATCTCGGTTGGTAGTACCTCAGGGAAAAGAGTGATTAACATGGTGGGACCAGTGGCTCAAAGCACAACGGACCACAGAGGAGGGGAGGAGGTGGACCAGTGGAGTTGGGAAGCTGGCTCGTTGAATGCTTCCAAAGAAGGAAAAAAAATCCCTATGCTGCGGAGGTAGCCCTCCGAAAAAAGTTGCGTCTTGGAACATGGCTGGGCTAGGAAACCCCAGCTCTAAGCTAGACGCCCTAATGCAACATGATCCAATGATAATCTATCTACAGGAAACATGACGCTGCACAGACTACAATTTTGAGAATATATTTGTTTTCTGCTGTGCAGCATAACACTCAGTAAAGGGTCATGCAAGCGGTGGCTTAGCTATTCTTAGTTGCAGGATAAATTGGAACCCCCTGGTTTTCTCCCATCTGTCTAATCTTTGCATGGCTGTGAAGTTAAGCTGGGTAATGGGAGGCTTGGTCAGTACCCGTCCCTGTTACTGGTAAATGTATATATTCCCCCTGGGAGGGTGTCTGATTCTCTGGTTGAATCCATTTTCTCTTTTATCCATAAAATCAGTATCTCAGAAAACTGTACAATGATATTGGTGGTGGGAGATTTTATTGCAAAAATCTCAACTGTTCCTCCCTGGGTTACTGTAACTAGGAACTGGAGGATGCATGGACCATCCCCAAGCTAATGTTGCCTGACAATATTAGGTCAGATAAGCAAGGATTGCATTTTCAGCACTGCTTGAGAATGAATGATTTTGTTATTTTAAATGGGAGATTACCAGAGGATCCCCAGCCTCCCTTACTTTCCATGCCTCTCGGGGGCAGTCACTTATTGATTACATGGTAGTACCTTACCCGTTTTTTGATGCCTGCTCCCAATTTAAGGTACTGGGGACAAACTTGAGTGACCATAGTATTTTTTCAGTGGAAGTTAGTTTGAAGCTCAATTCTTTAGAGCCCTGGAATTCTAGAGACAATAGTATTACGTATAATGAAACAAATGGGCGTACCTTTTGGTTGAACAAAAGCATTATATGCCTAGGGAGGCTGGTTCAAAAGGTGAGCGGTGGTCCTATACAGGAAAATCCTATTTCATGGGTTGAAAAAAGACTTCTCTTATTTAAATCCTGTATAAAGAAAAATCGGGCCAGAGGAACTAAGCAACCCACGGTTAGTTCAGGGGTGGTAAAAAAATTAAATCAGGAGATAAATGCCCTCGTAAGGGAACAATTTAAGCAATCTTCTCTGATTACGCAAAGGGAAATTAGTAGATTAAAGCAGATAAGAAAGAGAACTAAGGCATCCAAATGAAGAAAGGTGGAGGACTCCAGCTGGATCAAACTAAGAGCGGTTGCTCGGTCTGGTGACTTTGGTCAAATACTGGGCCCAAATAGCCAAATATTGTGATAGTAGAGTTAAGGCAAAAGCCATTTTAATATCCGATACAGAATGGACCCAGTACATCTCACAGTTATATGCTCCGAATATAATGGCCAGGTCCAAGTTTGAGGCATCTAAGGAGATCCATGTGGGGAGTGACTACAGCTCCCCTTCTTGTAAAGAAATAGAGAAGAGAGCTTCCTTAAAGGGGCAAGGTATTCAGGTGCGATGGGCCCTGATGATGTTCCAATAGCTGTAATTAAACAAGATAGCTCTGCATGGGCTCAATTTCTTTGCCCGGTATTTTCTTACTGCTACACACATGGGATTATTACATATTCTTGGACAGGAAGTATTGTGGTTCCATTATATAAAAAGGGTCCCAGAACGTCCCCTGCCAGCTTTAAGCAAATCGCACTGTTAGATGCAACCGGAAATTGTTCGCTAAAAGTATCCTTCTCCATCTTCAAGATTGGGCTTTTGGAAATAATCTTGTCCCAGCAGAGCAAGCAGGGTTTCGTAAGCATAGCAGCACATTAGATAATATTACCACCGTGCAAACCCTGATTGAAAAATACCCAATGGGTAAGGGAATGGCCCTGTATACTGCCTTTATAGATTTCTCCACGGCTTTCGATCGGGGGACGCTGTGGAGGAAATTGGAAGCAATTGGGATCCCTATGCACTAGCTGATACTCATTATAGCATTGCACTCCTCAACTTGGACTCAGGTTTTGATGGGGGGTAATCAGGCCCTGTCGTATAAAGTAGAGACTCATAATGGGCTAAAGCAAGGGTGCCTGTTAGCCCCTCTCCTTTTCTCTCTTTATATCAATGACTTGCCGAGTAGGATGGGGCTGTGTAAAGGGGACTACCCCAAATTAGGTACAATGAAATTGAATTGTCTGCTTTATGCGGATGACACCATCCTGATGGATTTAACCCTGATAGGACTTCAAAGGCGCCTTAATGAGCTGGCACGCTATACTGATGATAATTTAAAAAAAAATAAACATAGCAAAAAGTAAAATTATGATCTTTAGATATCGGGGGTGTAGAGTCAGGAAAAATATGCACTGGTTCCTAGGGAAAGGCAAAATTGATGCTGTGAAATTGTACCCATACCTGGGAAGAATTTTTTTTACAAGCAGATGTTCGAGTAGTGATCATATTGACTAATGTCGAAGTAAGGCAATAATCTCAGGCATGCGCTATTGATTGATTCTACAAATGTTACGGACAAAGACACTTTGCACACGTTTTATCGGTTTATAAAGTTAAAATCCCGCCAGCACTGAGTTATGCTTGTGAATTAGTGGACGAAAGGCAGTGGGTTTATTTTGAGATGGTTGAGGGACGTATTTGGTGCCAGATCTGTAATTTGAATAGAGCAGCCCCCATAGTGGCGATCAGGCTTGAATTCGGACTCCTCTCGACCTATGTGTTTGCAATGGCTACATGTTTGAGATGCAGTAATGCCTTACTGAACAGCGCTGAAAACCCTTTACGGGCAGCGCTAAGGCAGGAAATAATTACAAGCCTAAAAGGGAAAAGCGTTGTTTTTAGAAATCATGTGGAAGCTGCTCTTTTATTTGATATTGGGCATAGTGGCATAGGCTCTTTTCTAAAACAAGCTTTGAAAACGCTAATTAAAAAGACCATTTATGAAGTCAGTCGTAAAAGAGATACTGCTCTGTGCTTGGGTCATTCCGGTCATGATGTAATAGCTGGGAGTAGTATTTATAAACAACCTCAACCGTATGTTGTATGAAATCTCCTGCACAGAGTCAGCAGATTTATCCTCTTGTTGCGGATGAATCAGCTGCCCCTACGTATTATAACAGGAGCATGGGAAGGATTAGCCAGGCAGGACAGACTTTGCCATTTATGCGGAAGTTGGGTACTGGATTTAAATCATGTCTTATTGTTTGTCCCCTATTACAACCATTACGACGTCGCTTGCTGAAGCCATTGTATTTAAAATATAACATCGCCACAGCCGAGGAGGCCCAAAACGTCTTTTTGCCCCCCCCACCCTCTGAACAAGTGTGTTTTAAAATGTATATCTTTTTTAAACAATTTTTAAATATATTTTAGACAAGAACTAATGTGAGGAGGTAGGCTGTGGTATGTTGAAGAGGGTCCTCGGTGGACAACATTTACTGCATATTATAATTAGAATTAAAGGGTCCTCAGTACTATACATTTAATGATGTCATGGTATAATCTGAATTATATCTTACCAGTTAGTTGGTTCCATAAACGATCAATGGATGAATGGAATTGGCATAGCATTTATGCACTTGCACTTTTGATATCATGTATGCTGCTATATAAACTGTATTGTAAAATGAATGCATTGTGCATCTTTTAGGCTACTGCTAGTATTTTTCCCATGGGGTTCATCTGAGCTCGATTTATCATTAATTTTAAAAGAAATTGTTGCAGGTTGTTTTTGCATTTGCACTTTAAATTATCTTCTGCGCACTGATGTATTTAGTACGTACAATGAAAACTGTAATCGTCAGGTCTCTGTATATGCCTTGTACTTATATATTAAATATAGAATTGTAAGATGCTGTATAATCGAAGTTAAAGTTTTTAGAGTATTTAAGGATACAGTTTGACATAAACTGACATATCAGTACTCCACCATAACTGTGAAATTGGTTTAACATCTGCGTACTTGCACATTTAGTTGTAGCAAGTTGCTAGTATCTCGTATTGCTCAACAAAAGTGGTTTTATGTGTATTTTTATTTGTTACTGTTATTATAGCTCTGGATGATTTGTAAAACCAGAGCTTTTTTGTATATCTTTTTATGTGGAACTCTTAGGAGCTCCAGATCATAATAAAAATTTAATTGAGCATACCTTTTGTACTTAGGGCGCCACACTGAGGAAAACAAAATAATGATGGATGAAGTGCTTGAATTCTTCTCACCCACTCGTAACTACTCTGGACCACATTCCAGTCCATCATTCTTTCACCCACTATGTCACCTCAGTTTAGACCTGCTCTAATAGGAATAGTCCTGCCCAAATTAGCAAGCCAGGTCCTCTCTGAACCAGAGCACAAGCAACCCAATACCAGTTGCAGCTTAATTGGGTCTCATCAGATGGATGCAGCTTGGTTTCAGTGGCACAGTGAGCACTGGACCCACGTCTGGACATACCTACAGAATTTAAGATGGCACCATGAGGAATACAAAAAGCAATGGATGGAATGCTAGAAATAACCCCGTCATTTTTTGACCTCCATGCCACCACAGATTATATCTAGTTATATGCAAATCAGCCTTTGCAAGACTCCGATAGGAACAGCCCAGCCTGAATTGTCAAGGTAGGTCCTCTCTGAATCATCAAAGATTTCACAGTGCCTCCTGCCGCCTCCAAGAGCTTTGCAACAAGCTCTCAGAATTCTTCTGTAACAAAATCACCTCAGAATACATCAACTTCATCCCTCAACTGCATCCCGTCACCATTGCAAATCAACTTATAATCACAGCCGATAAATGAGCCTTGAACTTGCGGTCTGCTGTCACCCCCATTGAATTCACTGCTACCATGAAGACCATCCACTAGGGGGCGCCATCCGACCCATGCTCCCACCACACATTCACCAGGGCACTACCACCCATCCTCAAAGCCTCTATCAACTCAGCCACATTCCTGGACACCTGGAAACATGCAAACATCATGCCCCTGCTCAAGAAACCATACACTGACCTAGCCATACTTTCCAACTACAGACTCATCTCTCTCCTACTACAGCCGGCAAAGACTTTTAAAGAAACAAATCTACCAATGCTTTACCAACCACCTCAGCAACCACCAGCTCAATACCACACAGTCCGAGTGCAGGCCCAACCACAGTACAGAAATAGCACTCATCACTGCCACAGACGGCATCCACATAATCATTGACAGAGGAGACACGGCAGCCCCCATTCTCTCGGACTTCTTGATACGGTCTCACACCCTATCCTCATCAATTGCCTGCAGGAGATTGGCATACAAGGACCTGCTCTCTGCTGAATTTGCTCCTTCTTAATGAATAGAACACATGTTGTCAACCTGGCACCTTGCTCCTCGAAGTCTGCAAACACATGTGCAGAGTGCCAAAACGTTCATAGCTCAGCCCTACCTTCTTCACCGAATGTATGAATCCTCTGGTCAGCGTCATCCATGCACACATCATCAACATCCTCTCTTATGTAGAAACACACAACTCATACTCTCCCTCTCAAAAAAGACTCATAAACACAAAAAGCAAGTTCACTGCCTGCATGACCAAAGTCCCAAATTGGATGAAAGCATCTGTCTCAAGTCAACACCAACAAAACAGAAATAGTGTTCTTCAGCAAGAACTCCTCACCATTGGATTCCAACTGGTGTCCATCCAAACTTGGACCCATGTCCACACCCAGAACCCACAATAGGAACCTCAGAACAGCAAACTGGATATAACCGTACAAATCAACATCTTCACTGCATCCTACTTCCACACTCCGAAGATGCTGAGGAAGATCTTCAAATGGCTCCCAAGCATCACTAGAAAAATTCCATTCACACCCCAGTCACCACCAAGTTGAACTATAGGAAAACCCTCTACAGCAGGATCACCAAGCAACTCACAAGAAGACTACAAACCATCCAGAGCTTCTCAGCCAGACTCATCTTCAACCTCCCACAGAGAACTCACATCATGTCACACCTCACCTAAGGGAACAATACTGGCTCCCGATACACACACGCACTCAACTCAAACTCCTCACACACACATTCAAGGCACCACACAACTCTGGTCCCACTTACCTGAATAGCTGTATCTCCTTCCATCAACCACCTAGATACCTCCACTGTGTAAAATTCCTACTTGCACACATTCCACGCATACACAGAACCAGATCAAGAGGATGTGTGTTCTCTTACATCGCTCATAAAGCATGGAATGACCTCCTACTGACTAATGACATTTTGAGCGTCAGCACTGCATTGTGGCCAATCTCAAAGGAATCTGGGGGCATATTAGCAAGAACGGGGTTTAAAATTATCGCCGCCTTAGCGGCAGGAAACTGCAGCTAAAGCGGCGATAATGGGCTTGATAATATGCCCTTGAGAATACCAATAGAAGCCCATGTTCTGCTGTGATCCTGGGCTTCTATTGGAATTCTCAAGGGCATATTATTAAGCCCATTATCGTCGCTTTAGCGGCAGTTTCCTGCCGCCAAAGCGGCGATAATTTTAACGCCGTTCTTGCTAATATGCCCCCTAGTGCACAAATCAGCTGCAACAAAAATATATTTATACGCAGTATTAGAAGTCAATGGACAGCAGTGATCAAGAGATACACAGCCAACTGGCTGATTTGAGATATATGGCTGTGTTTGTGGTGGTCGTGAAACCGTAGATGGTTTGATTTGCTGACAAATGTCACAAGAAAGCACATAATTATGGGTTTGTTTATATAAACCATGCCGCCAATAATGTTGCTGTAAAATAAAGACAGTCACAGACACCCCGGCATGCGCAGAAGCCATGCCCTTGTGTGCGGCAATGATCAAAGGAAGCCTGCAGTCCATGTTAGGAATCAGCCAATCCCCAACTGACAGAATTGTAGAATAAGGAACTTGTTCAGGAGATAAATGATAACAATACTTTGAAGGGAAGCCCTGCGGGTAAGCAGTTCCATCCTTCGTAGCAGCTAGAGCTGCCAATATTTCATTATCTACTTTAGTCATGGATCTTGTTACTGCTGCAATGGAACATGTGGCTACTGCAGATTTGGCTGCTTCGTCAGCCAAAGAATTACCAACAGCATGTGCTCCCGCACGCTGATGGCCAAGAGTATGTATAACCTGTGTGAGTGGCAGACGTTCTTTAAGCTCCGCCACTCAAACCCAAAGCATTATATGCTTCATTGCTCTGCCTTTAGAGTCCTGGTATTCATTCTGAGACCAAAAGAATAAGTTGTCATTATAAGACTAGACACAGTAGTAAGAATTGTACACAATAAGAGTATTCACATTAGGATCAGCAAACTCAAGACCTAGAAAAAGAACACACAGCTCCGCCAATTGCGCCGTGCAGTCCCCCAGTGCCTGTGTATGTACAATGGAAGACTTAAATTCACCATTCACTATTGAACCAGCCTCAATAGCACAAGCTGCTGAATAAGCATGTTTAGACCGGATGGCCGGTTGAGCTGAGCCGTCGGTGTAAATGATACATTTGTACTCATCTAAAGGAAGCAACGACAACGGAGGAGGATGAACATGTTCATACTGTAAAAACTCTTGTGTCTGAAGAGCAGGACCAAAGATAAACGTGACATCAGCTGAAGTCAAAGAAGTAGCCCATTGTATCCAATAGGGATGTAGAGCCTTAAAGTTTGGTACACTTGCCTTAGTCACTGCTTCTAAAGCAGGGATAGGCAAAACCATAAGAATGCGTTTCCCCTTCGCCAGCGAGCGTTCTTTCAAAATCGCCATTTGGACCGCAGTCAAAATCTTTTCAACATTCGAAAATCGCATTTCCGCTGCTGTGTACAAATGTGATTTGTATGCGATAGGAACTGTGTCCCCTTCGTTGAACGTCAAGTAAGTGAAACCCACCGTCCCCGGTACAATACATATGACCAGATTCGTGGAATTGTCACGTGTCAACAAGTAGTTAGTTGCTAGCAGATCTGACTGCAAAGATTGGAGAATAGAGGTGTGTTCCGGAAGCCAGCAGGCAGAAGAATATGTAGGTTGTATCAACGCATAGAGCGGTTTGATTCGCTGGGCATTATCGGGGATGTATGTCCTCCCAAAATTTAAAAATCCCAGCAAAGGAAGCTTCTTTTGTTTAGATGGAGGTTGCAAATGTGCACATTTTTACAGAAAGTGGGAGGCAAACCCCCTACCTTCATTATTGAGCTCGTAGCCCAAAAAGAGCACCGCAAAACAAGCGATGTGAGATTTAGCAAAATTGAATTTGTATCCATAGTTGGCAAACGACAGAATAATTCGGTCGACTCGGACAAGATGCAGTATCAGTTCGTCGTCCGTCAGATAAATATCTTCTACGTATGAGTACGCATCTGGATCTATGCTGTGCAGCAAAGACACAACAAGTGCAGCAAAAGCCCCGGGACTGTTCTTATACCCCATTGGCAAGCGCGTAAATCTTTTTTGATTTCGACGGCGCTAAATGCTGTCAAGTCACAGCTCTCAGGAGCCAAGTTATGACTGTAGAAACCATTGGAAATATCCAATGTCGTTTTGTATTTTTTACGAACAATGCTGTTCACTAGCGCATAGCTGTGTGTGTTCTGTACTGCAAACGTACGACAATGACTATTCAAATTTCGATAATCTAATACAATGCGATATGAACCATCCGGTTTCGAAACCGGAAAAAGAGGATTATTCATCGGTGATACACAGGATTCAATTACACCTTGATATTCCAATTGAGTCAGAATGTCACAAACGGGAGCTTTAGCCTCGCGTCTGATTGGATATTGCGGTTGTGGCTGTGGCACAGACGGTAATGGTATCTCATGCGCCGGTGAATCTCTATCCCAGCCCACCTGATTACGGTACACCGCTGGGGCAAGGGCCAATGCCCACTCAGATGCATAAGCCTGTTTAGCCTCCTCAGGGACGTAATGTGAAAAACAGGGAAGTATCACGTCCTCCCCTCTAGAAGCGGCAAGCACAAATGGTGGAGGCCAATCTGCCTCCGCCAACAAAATGTCATATGAGGAAGTGAGATTTTCCCAGAAAACCGCTGTAATTGTACGCTGTATATCACCCTCAATTTGGAAGACAATTTCATAGAGGCTATCTGGGGCGCAACTCGAGTATCTGCTGTTTTTACTGTAATAAAGGTATCAGTTGCTTCCGCCTCCAGACAGGGCCGCAGTGCCTCCCTCACTATGGTAACCTCCGCCGCGCTGTTGAGCAGAGTCACTGTCCATGTCCAGTCTAGGAGTAGCGTTCTCACCGTCTGAGGCATACTTCGCTGTTAAAGCGGCAACCTTCTTCTTTTGTTAAGGGGGTCTAAAACGAGGCAGTCCCTCTTGTTTGGCTTTTATGTCAAACTGTTGAGGTTGATCCCGTCCCTGTTGAGTGGTCGCATCTTTGCTGCGATCCTGGCGTTCCCCACCACTGACTTGAGAGTCCAATGTGTCCTGTAAAGAATGAGGAGAGCGCTGATCAGGGACTTGAAATCTATCAGGAGTCTTAATTTTCACGCGATCGCGCAAATAATAAGTTCGCTCAAAAGAATCAGGTGTTGGTGAACCAGCACACAAACCTTGCTTCTGTTGTTGCTGCCCCTGCTTTTTATTTCTTCAGTTCTTTTTAGGAAAGAACGGTCACCCATCCTTATCAGTCTGGGCTTTTTGTTGAGGTTGAGTTTGAGTAAAAGGCTTAATTCCCAGACTTTTGCGCCCTAAGGTTTTATAAGGTTTAGGAATAATCTTTGGCAATTCGCGCTGTTTGTCTGCAACAGCCTCCAAGCGTTGTACCACTTGTAAGCTTCCTGCTTCACCCTTCACATTAGCTAGAATCATATCGCAAACAATATCGAACACACCCACCAGTCTCATTCCCAACTCCAGGGCCGCTTCGGCCCCATGTACATCCTGAACACGTTTTATCACAGAAGGGAGAACGGTCATTGAGGGAGTGCCAAAACACATCGAATATACCGCTGCAAACACTCTACCTCAAGTGTTAAAATCAGCTAACTCGGGAACAAGGCCTTTTGGTAAGCTCATGGTTAGAATCCTGTGCTTCTCCACAGGTGTTGTGTTTGGAAAAACAGCTTCGAACTGCCCAAATTTTTCAGCAAGCCAATAAGGAAGCTCGTCCTTATTTTGTGGGTGCTTGCCCATCCCAGAATTAATCAGAACAGGACTGATAACTACACCACCGGGTCCCGGTAGCTGAGTAGCAACTCCAGGTGGTCCCACATGCATGTTGCGCGACATGAACTGTATAAAAGCTCTATGTACACGTATTAACGATGTATGTAATACGCGTAGCTCTGGGTCAGTAACAGTTAGATAATTTGGATGTGGGGTATACCCAGCCAAAACGGGCCACGTGGCCCCGTCAATCGATAAGGGGCCTAAACGGACCGCTGTCAAAGGGTGAGGAAGGGCGCCATTAAACCATATAGTGTGTTGCCAAGCCGTTAACAGAACTTCAAGAGATCGATAAGGTCGATAATCCCACGGTAGCACGGTGGCAGTATATTCATGAAAGAAATTATCAGTTCCATCCACTGCCGGAATGGTGACCCAAGAGTAAAACACATCGAAGCGATGTTCAGCATTCACCTCAACAACAAATATAAGATCAGCACCACCATTAGGGACTCCACATTGGGTCAAATAAGCGGTGACTGGAGCGCGGTTCGGAGCCGTTATGGCGACCGCCATAATGAATGTAAGAGAATAACAACCTATGAGCTGCAGCGCAATAACGGGCAAAAGAAAGAAAAAGAACCTTTTAGAATTCAAGCTTGAAAAACCTATAACTTCACAATATAGGAGGCTACACCATCACAACTGTCTCCGGAAACAGAAGTGAGGGGATTGTGGACAAGCACAAGCACTACTCAGGAGTCTCGCAGATAAGTACCAGACCAAAAGTTGGTGGCACCATGTTGCGGGGATTCTGCACATACACAGAACTATGTGCAGGAAAACAGGACCTTGATGTGTAGGGGCTGAGCCTTCCTACTGCCTCAGTACCCAAAATCCCAAAACCGACTAGCTATAGTGTCTCATTTGTTCTCCTATACAATCACAAAGCTACAAATGATTAGACAACCCTCCCGACTCTCTCAGGAATCGCGGTAGCAAGACGCACCCTTTCGCTCACTCACTCGTACCTATCCACAATAAGAATTGACGGAGTCACTGTTATAGTTCAAAATGTTTATTTTAACTATAGTGCTCTATAATGCAGTATACGAGCCACTTCCAGCAGCAAAATGCCTAAATCTAAAACAGTTAGCATTGTTGCAATTCCATAGATTATAAAGGGGGATGTCATCATATACAGACATTGGATAAAGGACTATAAGGCCTAACCACCCTCACCTTGGCTAGAAGAAGTTTCATTATATAAAAGAAGATCTCTGGGCTTTGTCAGCAGACCCCATACCTTAGTGCCTAGATGGGATTTCTACATCATAGGAACAGCATAGCTCTTCTCCCTGGAAAGGTCCCTCTCCAAGTGTTTTTTAGAACAACATGCATCCCCTTAATATCAAAGCACGAGTTACCAGCAGTAGCAGCTGTGTTAGCATGTTTTGTCTAGATGCTAGGGACTGACCAGAACAGAATAACAAGGGGCATTGTTTATCGACCTTGCACATCGTGTTCAGACTAAACTCCAGGAACAGGCAGAGAACGCAGAAAGCAGACGGTTCTCATGTGAAAGACACAAACAGAGTCTTGCAAAATAAAGTCAGGTAGTAACGTGCGCAAAAGCAGCATCATGGCAGCAGAGCTCATGCTAACTTAGAAATGTCGATAATGACCCTAACGGCCATATGACAGGATCTTCCAATGCAGCTTCCTAGTTCCACAAGATGCCTGCATTGGCATTATGAGGCAGTTGCAGGGCTGGAGGGAATCTCTGTGAGTCTCCATTACAGCACTGCTCCTCAGCAGTACGTGGCTGTTAGTTCTCTGGAGACACCCCCTCTCTTACAGCATTCCATTTTTTAAACTTTATTTTGTGCACAAATCGTCTCCAGCATATCTTCTTTAGTAAAGGTGCCCAAGGCTCAGCACGTGGGCATCTGCCACAAGCACACTGCTGCTAAGCAGCCTCCACTTTTCAGGAGAGCTCCAACTATGTTGCAGGGGGTGTGGCTTTCTCTGCTAGACGTACTAGCCAGCTACTTTCATCACACTCTTCCCAGACAATGGAGTGAGAAATTGCAGTTCAATGTAATTTTGAAATATACTTCTAGCTAGGCAGAAGATGTCTAGAGCTACTGCTTCAACTTCCTAAAGCAAACAAATGTTTTTAAACCAGATACTATGCGTGCATCACAAGGTATATCTAGTGCATTATTTAAATTGTCAAAAGAACTCAAGCTACACAACCATTGGGCAGAAGCGAATACGCTCCAATTCTCTGCTGAGGTCTATAAAAGGGGGACAATCCATAAAATGACAGCAAGTGCTGAAGGATCTTCAACAGATCTAGCCACAAATGTAAGGGAGATTGTTAGAAATTTGGTTACTGGCTGACTGGGGTATGAGCCCTGGTCAAGTATCAACCACAATCCTAGTCAGGGTAAGGCACAAGCAATCCCCAAATTAACGTGTGCTCACCCCCTGGTAGCTTTCCACAGAACAGCCAGGCTTACATTACAGGCTATATGTAAAGTATTTGTGCAGCACTTCAAACATTAACACTGTGAAAAAACCACACAAAAAGATCCCACACCAGGTAAGAAAAATAGGACTTTATTTGATAAATAAAACAAAACCAAAACCACAAAAATCCAATCATTAGAACCAGAGTTATGATATTTTAAAACAATAAAGTGAAAAAATAGCACCTAAAAGCACAAAGCGCCAACCGCGGCTATCTGGTAGTATTTGACCAGGTCAAAGTAAAAAATTCAGGCCGACCGCGATGGAGCGTGGATTGGATACAGTCTCATACAGTACAGTCCAGATTAGTCCCTCTGAGGATTTTTCTTTTTAAGTTTTGTTCCATGATTCCCGTTCATGTTGGAGAGGGTCACAGGGAGCAAGGAGAGTGTTGTGGGAGATGGTTGGTGTGGTGCGAAGAGCAGGCTGGGTATCATGGATGGGAGGGCTGGTGTTTCACAGTGGCGGCCGACCGCGAGCAATCAATGCTTACTGTGGCTTGCACTGAATTTCTGTGTGAGCAACACAGTTCTGGTGTGAAAGGGCCAGTTCGCTGTCACAAAGAGCCCAAAAGCTTGATTTCAAGATTCTATGAGCTACACCAGGTGTCCAGGAGGTGAGAGGCACCACTTGGGGGTCGGTAATGCACTCCAGCTGGGCCAAGGAGCTTGTTTGGGGCCTTTTATGTCCCTGGGGCTCATATCAGGAGGTCAATAGACTAGCTCTTTGAGTCACTCTGGGGTTCTGGGTTCAAGATGAAGTTTCAGGTCCAGTTCTCCTTCCCCAGGCAAGAGGGTAGCAGACCAGCACAGCAGGGCAGCAGTTCCTCTAGAACAGCAGTTGAGCAGAATGGCAGTATTTCTAGCAGCACAGCAGTACTTCTTCCTGGCAGAGTATCCACAATTCCAGAAGTGTACTCAAGAGTTAGTGTCTGTGGTCTTACTTTTATACTCTAGTACCCTGGTTCTGGAAGGTGGGAGAAGCTTCTAAACAATGGCTCCGAAGTACGTGGGATTCCCTGCCTCTCCTGCCCTGGTTCCAAGCTGGCTGAAGTGACAATGCAGCGTCGTTAGGCCCTTTGTGTGAAGGCAGAGCACAGGCTATTTAGTTGTAAGTAGGGCTGTGCTCAGCTCCGCCCCCCCCCATCCTGTCAGCAGATGGGCCACACAGGCACACCTAATTCCTCTATTGTGTTGCTGACTGGGAAGAATTCACAAAGTCTAATTGTCAGTTACACCAAGTCATGTGAACCAGAGCAGGCTATAGGCACAAAATGGCTAAAGGCAGAAAAATGCCAACTTTCTAAAAGTGCCAATCATGCATTGTACCAGTGATCGCAGGTTAATTTCCCTTTTAGAGATGTATAACAATTGTTGTATGTTACTTTTAATCGTTCCAGAGCTCTTAGCAGTACTATCCAATTCCTTAATCAATTAATTGATGCGTTGGGCTTCCTCATTGGAGAAACTCAGGGTGGTTGCTCTGCACTCCTTAGGGTTCCAAGTTAGGGTTCAACCATAATTCACTCTGAGTTTAACCTGAGTTTGATCTCAAATTCTTTTGAACAAAAATGTATATCCTTAAAGTGTGGTTGCTCATTGTATTAATTTATTATTTTCATCAATGAAAGTTGACTATGTTCATTAGTAGGCGCAAAAACTAATCATCATGAACTTTCTAAAAGTGGTATTTTTATAATAGTGATCAAAAACCCCTTTTTACCATTAGATATGGCTCTTCAACACAATTCCAAAGACACCAAACATGACATCGGTACCAGCTCCCAATTGGGAATTGCATCTTATTGAATGTAATAAGTAATCCAAATGACATCCTATTGGAGGGGTAGGCCTCACAGTAGTGAAAAACGAAATTAGGAGTTTTTCACTACCAGGTTGTGTAAAACTTAAGAGTACATGTCCAATTTTTTACTTACACAACCCCCTATCCTATGGGCAACCCAGGGCTTACCTTAGAGGTGACTTATATGTAATGAAAGGTGAGTTTGAGTCTTGGCAAAGGGGTTTAAATGCCAAGTCAATATGGTAGGTTAAAACTACATTCAGGCTGCAGTCACAGGCCAGGGCACGTTTTAAGGTGCTACTTAAGTGGGTGGCACAATAAGTGCTTCAGGCCCACTGGTAGTATTTAATTTACAGGTCCAGGGTATATGGTATACCACTCTACAAGGGACTTACAAGTAAATTAAATATGCCAATTGATTATAAGCCAATTTAACTATGTTTAGAGGAGAGAGCACAAGCACTTTAGCACTGGTTAGCAGTGGTAATGTGCACAGAGTCCTAAGGCCAACAAATACAATTTCAGCAAGAAATAGGAGAAGGAAGGAAAACATTTGGGGTTCACCCTTTAGAGAGGGCCTGGTAAAACAGAGATCAAATTGCAGGATGAGGGAAGAGAGAGGGCTTTGATAGAGGAGGAGATGATAAATGGAGAGAGAGGAGTGTAGGTGGATGATGACGGGTAAAATGAGGTATTTGATCTGAAAGTGTGCTGGGTTCTGCTAACCAGGCCCAGCACCAGTGCTCTTTCCCTTAAACTATAAATGTGAATTGGTACACCCAATTGGCGAGTACTGTTGCACCCCTGTAAGGCTCTAGTATATGGTACCCAGGGCAGGAATGCAAAAGGGGTACCAGGCCTGCAGCACTTATTGTGCCACCCTGAGTGATCCTAGTAAAACCAAAGTCTGCAGGTCTGCCATGTCAGCCCTACACAAGCAGCTTCCCTGCTCAAGTTTGACCCTGCACACACCATGTGTGAAAGGGTCACCTCACTCTATCTAATATATGTCAGTCACCCCTAAAGCAGGCCTCCTATAGCCCATAAGGCAGGGTGTAGAATATCACTGGGTGGGAATATATGTGCAAGCATATATTGCCCTGTGGTAGCATTCTAATCGTAATTCTACTGCAAGTGACCAGCAGTACATTGGATAACATGGGCTTGCATATGGCATTACCTATATGTCCAGCTCCATGATGGCCCGGGCAATTTCCTTCATATTTGGTGTCAAACACTGTGATTTTTAACCCCCGAAACAATGATGGTGTCGACGTTTAACCAGGATGTACCTAGGTGGCACTTTAGACAGTGTCCACCAAGTTAACCCTGTGTTCTCGTGCCTTGGCGGGCTCTTTCAAAGATTTGCGACTAAGACAGAAGCCTGACCTCATGCTGGGGAGTATTTGCCACTCCCAGAGCCCAGAGCCCAGAGCCCAGAGCCCAGAGACAGAGACCTGTTGTGAGCATGAGGTGACACGTCTGCCTATACAGGATATCTAGTGATTAGACCGGTGTGGCGGCGAGCCTCAAAGGGTTCCCTGGCACCACTGGACAAAGGAACTCCACTTGCCCCAGGCACTGTATTCCGTGGGCAGGTGGGAAATGAGTTATGCAGGAGGCATCCACATCCACAAGACTGGCCACACCGCTGGAGTGTTGCAGCTGAGGTGTACAGTAAAGGATGGCTTTGGCCATCTTGAATTTAGGCTAGAAATCAGATTCTGACTAGTTTTGGTGAAATACACCCACATTTTGCGATCACTACTGGGGTGGATTAGCCACAGGGCTAGATGCCCATTGGGTACTAGTCCTCACACCCACTAACACCCCATAAATCTATGATTTATGGGGCACCCCCAAACACCAGAACCTTAGATTCAATGTGATAAAAAGAAGAGACCCATTTCCACAACAAGGCAGGACTCTGCAAAGATAGGCGCTAAACTCTGCACCTGTGGCAGTCACCCTGCACCCGCTGGATTTGGACTCGACCAAGGCAAGAGGCCAGTTCCACAAGGGAGGTGAACCCCTCTGCAAACTCCAGACTTCACAAGAACTCCCCTGGGCTAGAGGAACTAGTTCCCTGCAGTCGGCAGGCATAATCCGCTAACTCCACAACCTTGAAGACCTGTTCCTTGAGCCGTCTGGCATGGCCGCTCAAAGTCCTTGGGCAGGTGGCTTCTGGAAACCCTAGTCCAGATCCTCAGAGAGGCTAAGCTTTCAAAAACATTCTCCTGATCCTCTGGATAAAAATGTCCTCAACCGGAGTGCTTGCTGGTACCAAGGTTAGTTGGTCGTCAGCCTGACTACAACCTGCTTTACTCGACGCTTCAAGAGAAGAGATTCACATGCATGAATGACCAGCCACCCCTATGGCTCCATCATAAAGAACTTGCATTTGTTTTTACCCTCTCTTGGCACACCTGCCAGCTCTTCTGGCTGCGGATCCGGTTCAGCACCAAGGATAGCCAAGAGTACATCTGCACCCGAGTCCCCCGAGCTAAGTAGATTGGATTTACCTGCCAACTCCTGGTCCAGGGCCAACTCCTTGCTTAAGTTTCAAAGGGTATGGCTCAACTCACCCCACAAGTACCTTTTTGCTGAGGGAACCGTTTCAACAGCGCCTGCCTGATTGACAGCTCCGTTTGACAGCTAAAGTGCACCTTTGTACCCCCCTCCCCTGAGCCAGTTAAAATTGTGCTAGCTGTTGTGAACTGGTCTAGGGACTCACGATACCTTAACTCCAAGTGGGTTCCATTGAACTCACTCTCTAAGTAACCGATTGCATACATGTGTTTTCCCATTTGACCGCAACAGTAATGTTTTCATATTGCTAAGTACTGATTTATTTTATGCTTTAAAATTGATAACTCCAGTTATACTGTATGTATTGATTTAATTTTGCTGTCTAAAAATGTATACAAATAAGATCTATTTTTATAAATTGGTGTCGGATTTCTCACGAGTCATGTCAATCACATAGCGTTCATGTTGGTGATGAGAAATGCTTAACACATGTTCCTTTAAGTAGCTTGTCTGCTCCTTGCCACACTACCAGGGCTGAGAGAAGGTGTAGTGAGAGAGGACTCTGGTCCATTTTTGTGTATTGTGCTAGTATTACATGGTAAATCACCCTGCCATAACACATAATGCTTCCACCTTGCAACACTGTCACTCCTAGGCTATGAGAATGTACCATACTTTTATGCTATCTGCTACAGCTACCTGCTACGAAAGCTATAGCTACTTGCTATGAAGACTGAGAAGATTCCAGATTGCAAATGCCAAACATCAGCTATAATTATCCATTTGCCACCACATGTATCCAGCTTTACAGTCCTTCCACTGGTTTCATATGGGCGGACAGGGGTCAGCTGAGGTGACTTGCATTTCACACAGGGCTATTCAGGGAATTAAATTGTCCATTTTACATTCAGCTAAAGCTACACCATATACTCAAATCAGAACATTCCATTCAAGACTAACCATACCTCTAGCTATTATTTAGGAAATTGGGCATTGGTGTCATTCCCTTCTTTGTGTAGAGGGCTACGCTCTGGAAATCACTTCCAGCAACCACAAGAAACATCTGTGATCAACTTCAAATCAGAAATGCCTGCGAAGAACTGAATGATTCCAAACTGATGAGTTGTTCATTCTCCTTTGCCCATTCTATCCTTTCCACAGGTAAAATAAACAAGTACCCAAAAGATTGCACGTCATGGCCAAATGCCTGCAAACCCCACACAAGACATTTAACCCTGGGCGTAGTTCGCGTAGTAGCGCTACGCGTAGCTACGCGAAGTGCACTTCGCACTACGCGAGCTACACGTAGCACTACGCGAACTGCGTAGTGCGGTAGGAAATGCTGTTCGCAATGATTGCACAGTGCCGGATGCTTGTCCGCACTGTGCAATCATTGCAAACGGCATCTTGCACAGTGCAAGCGGTCGTTTTCTGCCGCTCGAGTAGATTTGTACTCGAGCGGCAGTTTTCTCAACGCTGACTGGTAGTTTCTCATCGCGAGCGGTTGCGAGCATACACGACCACTCACAATGAGAAACCTGACCTCCCCGCGTTGAGAATCTCGCCGGGAGGTTTATTTTCCACGCTCGCGATCGGCAACTTGATGTTGCTGATCGCGAACGAGGAAAAAGTCTCGCCGGGATGTCATTTTGCTCGCTCGCGGTCGCCAACTTGACGTTGAGGACCGCGAGCAAGCAAAAAATGCCCGCTACGCGTTTTTGCACTGTGCTACATGCAATTCGCGTAGCGCGTAGTTGCGCAAACTACACAAACTACGCGAGCGTAGCGTAGTTTTCCGCCCAGGCCTAAAGACATTTCTAAAGATCTACACTCTGCCAACAAAGCATATGCATTGTAAGTCCAACCTTAACAACCATCAGAAAAAGTAAAAATAAGGATAACGTTGCCAGAAGGTGTCCATTCTCACGACACAGATAAAAAAGTCTGGTCATGCTATGATTTCTAAAACACGATATGCTGCTACCACAATGCTAACACATGAACCTGTGACAGGGACAGTGGTCTGCTGCAACTGTGAAAGGTACAATTGGTGTGCCCCTTCAGGTCCATGACCTGACTTTTCTAAAAGGACAAGCCTAGGGTCTCAAACACACACTAGATTAGCATGAGGCTGGGGCCAAAATATAAAAATCAGGACACCAGATACTCACAGATGGGCACGCAGTGCAGGCGTCACAACTGAACTACAAGTAGGAGGAAATTTCCATCCCAACGGTAAAAAAATCCATCTTTCTTTGCCTATTGCACATTGTTGCAATTGGGTTCTGCCCCTTCAGTATGCCCGGATTATTTGCTTTTCTGATCACCCGGTTTTTGGACTTTTTACTGTGAGTGAGTCTCACTAACGGTGTCTCAGCCACAGTAATCTCATGGCAAACGGACTGCACGTGTTTGCCGCCAGTGTCCTCCTTTTAAGATAACGCTGCTGCAATGCAGCAAGGGTAAGGGGCACTTGGCTGGATACATGTGAACATGTGTGCACAAGTGTGTGCACACATGTGTGAGTTACACATGGGAGACTACTGTTGTGCACAGTCCTGTAACAACGCACAGGTAGCCTGCCACAATGGGGACTCTTCAAGATTAGGTATTCACCTAGGATAGGCCTTATTAGGATAGTGTACACTAATAGGGAAAGTCACTGTGATTTACTGTTTTGTCTGTAGTGGCACCCCATTATACAGATAGGGAGAGAACTGCCTTTGAGTGTAGTTTTACTCCCCCTTGGCCTACAGAGACAATGAACGTCTTGAATTGAGGTGCAACCTGTGCAAGAAAACCAAATATGTAACTTTCAAAACAATAACTGTACATCTTATGGATCATCCAGAAGTTTTATATTTCCCTGGCTCAGCTCAGGATTAGGCCTTGTGTCATCCTGCTGTGCCCAGTTAATTACATTTTCTCCAGCAGCAGGAACAAAGGTTGCCCTACACAAAAGGAACAATTAGCAGTACTTCTCCCAGCTCCTAAGGAGGAAAGGGGTGGAGCGAAATGATCTCCATCAATCACTCAGCTGTCACACTGTACCAGGGATGGGCCTGCTTAAGCCCATGGAATAAAGGAGCATGCCCAGGCAACTGGAGCCAACCTACCCAGGGACGTACTTTGAATTTCTAGTGTGCAAGTCCCTGGCAGTGATTTCAGCGAGGGGTGGAGCTGAGACCCCAGGAGATGATGTGACCAGTGGCTTTTGATGATGACATTTTTTAATTGTTACAGCTCCCGTGGCAGCATGCTGAAGTGCTGCTGGTATGGAAAGCTGATGAGGGCAGTGGGGCTGGGCTCCTCGAGCAGTCCTCCCTCAAGAGTGAAGTTTGTGGGGTGCCTGATTGGGACCGGGCACTCCCCCCCAAAAGAAAGTGAAAGACATGGTGCGAGGATACCAACATCAAATAAAAACACAAAGGAAACCTGACGGGGTTCTCCCCGACACAGTGAGAGAGCCGCTGCTATGATATTTTCCTCCCTGCCTAAATCGCCGAATAATGCCTTGCGGGGCCTTGTCGGTTTGCCTGCATTTTAGCCTGTATCTCCCTTTGTGGTGGTCCTAGAATGACAGGACCACCACCAACAACTTCACCAGGATGCTGCCTTTCCCCTACATGGATTTTAGATGTCTTCATCCCAAAGTGGGGGGAGACTCCAAAACCAACACCACACATGGATTTTCTTCATGTTTCTAACCATTCCTAAGGCTGGAGCTTTTGCTCTACAGACGCAAGTGCTGCGGCCTCTAGGCACTATGTGTATGGTGACATTCATGAAAGTCTGGAAGGCCCAAAGGTAGTTTTTAGAAAGTACAAGAACTGAAGCATCCCCTAGGGGCCAAGTGTATGATTGCAATGTTATCTCAAACAATTGCAGTTTGGTATAAAAAGCACTCAGACACAGGTTTTACTCCTTTCAAATGCTTTATTGGTTCCCATACTGATGTCAATGATTACTGCTCACAGTATATATATGTTTTATTAATCTTACTAAATGCATTTATGCTGGAGTATTATTTTTGACACCTGCATCTAGGTACACAATGATGATTTTAACATGGTTTGTTGCTCTTGAACCATGAGAAAGCCAGTAGACTTACTTAATATGGTTGTGTGACCCCCTTCAGGGGGTCACAAGTGATTACACAATGTCATCTATGGAATGTTCCATCTGCCAATGAACATATTTGTAAATTATTGCATAGTAGTTAGCAGTGTGTGTGTAATAAATGTACTTCTCCTTTTTCTAAAGAACAAGTACTGACTGGACAATTATTTATTGAGTGTTATTATTGCATGCCAGTGATTGTTGATTACTAGTCCACACCATCTCCTTTGAGGAGGCCTTGAACTGCTCCACTCAACTATCCTGTGAGTGTCAAGCACTACAAAGGGGTGTTTGGTTCCAGGTAAGGACAATTGTGGACCTCTTACTGGTGCAGGTCACACATGTAATAACCAAAATTCCTACACAAATGTTTGCTTCACTTTATGCTTCAACACAGTATGTTTGTTTTAACTCCATTGGAAACTAAAAAGCAATAAGAAATGAAAGAATCCTTGAATTTATCTAAACCAGTGGCAATTGCTCAGAGCTGCATTCTAAATCATTGCTTCATGCCCATTGTGTCATTCTAGACAGAGACCCACCTTATGTAAGTCAGTATTGGTCCTGCTCCAATAGGAAGAGTCTAGCCCAAACTGCTAGGCCACATACCCTCCAGATGGGAACATAAGCAACCTCAAACTGGTTTAGTCCTGCTGAGGTCTCATCAGTTAGGTGTAACTTGATTCCAATACCACAGTGATCACGTAACCCAGATATGGGCATTCCCATCGCACTTAGGGCATCAACTACAAAAACAATAAAGTGATGGAAGAAATGCTTGAATTATTCTTAGCCACTGTTGATTAATGGAGTCACATTCCAGACCATTGTTTGCTCCCTATTGTGCAATTCTAGAGAATGACCCGCCTGGTACTTGTGACCCATTCTTTGGTTACTTGTATTCCTGCTATTTTATGTGTTTGTAGAGAGTGCTATCACCCGTGAGGGTATCCTGGTGCTGAGCCTGTGTGTGTACCTAAGCCTGACTATGATAATTTGGTTAATTGAAAAGCCAGGTCTCCAGCTTCTTCCAGAATTTAAGAAAAGAAGAGTCGGGACATTTGCCTGTGGCACCTTCCATTCTGACCAAGGTTCAGCGTTCGCCTCTAAGGTGTATAAGGACGCGATGAGGTCTTTGGGGGTGCTGGTGCAGTTTTTGTCTCCATACAGGCCTGAGGGCAATTCTATAGTGGAGCGAATGAACCATGACTTAAAGCAATCTTTGACAGCTAGAGTCTTAGGAACTGGCAGGAACTGGCTGGCCCATTTGTATGGAGTTCAACGTGCACTTAATAATCTCCCAAGAAGATCTGTGGGTGGGCGGACCCCATACGAAATGCTCTTTGGCATTAAAATGTTTGTGCCAGACCTTGATGGTCTAGACGTTGTGGCGGCGGTTGCAACATTTGACGTAGATAATCATTCTACTATGCTACAGGACCTACAAAAGACCTGTGACAGCTTCGCTACAGACCATTTATCCTATTCCTAGGAAACAGCAATGCTGATTCCGGTCGCTGGCTGGCTTCCTCAGATTGGAGATCTGGTACGAGAAAAGCTGGAGAACAAAAAATAATTTGGTCCCTCTTATCGTGCACCGGTCCCAGTTCTTGGTTTGAAGGGTACTCGTACAGTGATTCAACCACCTTTGCCTGGTCGCAAAGAAAACAGATACATTTCAGGTGACAATGTCAAACTACACCATCTGGCCGATTCTGAATAGTGGTACTCCGAGTGTTTCATGCAACGCTATTTCTTTGAATCCGATGGCTTCAGCCTCTTCGACTAATGTCTGTGTAGTTGAGGGTGAGATGGAGACTACTATTGGCCTTTTGCCTGTTGTGCCTTCATCCTCTTCCAACACAGATGTCGAATATGCTTATCTTGTGGATGAGTCCCACATTGAAATACCGGATGGTCCTTTACGACATCATGCTGATGCTGTGCTGCCACCGTTGATGAACATGGGTGCAAGCGGTTATTTTGGGGACCGTACGAGCTTCTCCTATGACTCTTCCTCCTCGTCCTCCTCTGTGGCACTTCCACCAACAAAAACAAGTATTTTTTTCACTTGGTTCAAAAAGACTTACCTGGTCCCACAATGGACCTACATCTTGTTGGTGCTTATCCTGATTTTTCTTTTCATGTCAATTGGATTTGTGACAATATTTTTCTTGCTCATCAATAGTCATTATTTGCCAGAATGTTCTGCGGTAATGTTGGTCAATGGAATTCTGGCTCCACATACATCGCCCCACATCATGAAACGTGATCAAGCCCTTGTGAACATTTCGGCTTTCACTGTTGCAGATGGCATCATTTGGGATAAAGCTATCATTCGAAATCCATGGTCAGACGGAAGTCCTCAAGATACCATAAGTGTTTCGCATTTCATTAGGAGATGTGATAACACAGGACATACATTCTGATGATTGGGATGTACAAGCAGTACATTCATTGTTTTCTGATTTAAAGTATTATGCTGCTTTTGATGCTGAAGATTTGTATTTAAATTCTGCCAATTATGCTGATTTATTCTGTTGTCAACACTATGGCCATCATTTCTTACACAAAACAAACCCATTAAGACCTGTTTTTAATTACACGCAGTAGGAACATTGTCCTACTTCCTTACAGGGGAGTTCTAAAACACTTAGAAATAAGTTCACCTATTTCACTGATTATAACACGTCCAATCCGGAATCCTATTTCTTTAAATTGACAATGCCATCACAATCTAAATTTATTCTTACACACACGAAATTAATCTATTCAAATTCATTTAGGACTGAATTGACCTTAAAGGGTTTTGATCACTGGAAAGATACCATTGATTTGAAATCAATTTGGGCCACTAAAGCTTGGCAGGTACAGGGAACTGAAGCTTTACATCGTGCATGCCTAATTCCGACTCAAATATTATTTTTAAATGACACAGTGCACCAAACTACTTGTTTTGGTCTAGCTACGGCCAAAAATCTAAATATTCCATCCATTCCATCATTGGCTGAGTATGATAATTGGTGTAAATACACAAATTATACCATCGATGTAATACAAGCTCTGTTTCTAAATAACAGTGTCAATATCTCTGATGTTGACCCCTCAGGATGGTTATTGTGGCAAACCAATTCAAATGCATGTCAACTGCGATTTATAATGCAATAACCGTTTTCACTCAAACTAGACCGGATCCCCGTTACCCACATTCACACTCTGTCACCACATATTCAGTGGGAAAATTGTGCCAACAATGGTTGGAACACTCTACTCTGTCGTCAGTAAAACAACACCTGTCCCTCTTGTTGAGCGATATCAATTTGGCTGATTTTATCTTGGGACCTAAATCCCCATGGTCAAAAAGTTTTATCTATGCAGCTTATAATGAATTATGGAAACTTTCGCAGATGGAAGCAGCGTTCCGCCTGCGCCAAATTGACCAAGCAAATTTGGTGAAGGTTGTTGCAGTTGTCGACAATAGCATAAATACATTGTCTTCCCGCATTTACACCTTAGATAACATTGTTTCATCTGTTATTGATATTGTTCAAAGTGAAGTATCTGTGTTATACCATGGTCAGAATCAACTGAGATCTGTGATGCAATTTGCATGGACGTTACAAACTCTCAAAATGGGAAAAGTACCATGGGATTATTTGAATGCTTCTGCTTTGTTTTTACCATTTAATCTAACTGATAAACAGTGATGATTCATGTAAATGAAAGAATCTACGTACACGCTGTTACAAATTGAACAATTAGAACATTTGCCATTTTCAGTAGCAGAAACTGATTTGGCTGTGTGGTTAATTCATGGCGTTATTTCTTTACCTTTCTCGCTATTTCAATTTAACTCTCACATGAAGCAGTTCCCGATAGGCCACTTTGAACCCCTTGGGAGTATGTTTATTCACGAAGTGTGGTCCTTGCCTTTTGCCTACAGATGTCAGCGGGAGGATACGGAAGGTGTTCCTTACAGGGGAGGAGTGCGATTCCACAGTAGGACATTCCTTAGTTTGTAAGCGCATTAAGTTACATGGCACTTGTAACGTGTCTGCCCCTAATCTGGCTTGTTTTTTAAGAGGGACGCCTGTCCCAGCAATAATTCCCGCTCTCACGTTGCTTTCTAACGGAGGTTATCTTATTTTGAATAACCACGACTGCTGTGGCTTACGGGCTGGCATCCCGTATATAGTAACCGTTTTACAGCGTGTTACTTGTTGTAGCAATGTGCTTTTTCCTCCCCCGCATGGGATTGTAGATAGTTCTATTTGGCCTTCCATTCCAACTTTGAAAACAGACTTCAATAAGCTAAGCAGGCTCAAAGCACTATTATTTCAACAAGAAGTAGCTCTCACTTCAGCTCGAGAGACCTTCGAATTGCAGGTGGCTAGAACATCTAGTGAGATTCAGTCACTGCTTAACACGAATCTCCCACTTCATTTTGGAGAGTTGATACATCAAATATTTAATGCGTCTGACACAGAAGGCCTTGTTCATTTTTTTAAGCTTGTGGGATCGGGCCTTGTGACCTCTTTTCAGACGATCTTTGAAGTAATTCCAGCATTTATCCATTCTATTTTTTCCAGCGTCTTTGGAGGGTTCCCATTATTACTGGCGCTAGCGGGTGGAATCCTGATTCTTCTGCTCCTGCTACGCAATGGCTGCCCCTCATGTGGTAATGCACAGACCAGTCTAATTGCAACTGTTCCATGACCGAATGCAACAACCTTTTGGATGCTTGCCATTAGCGAAGCTTAGAGTGAGTTATGGACTAACTTTTCGCTTTGCCTACTTCACTTGCGTGCAACCTGTGTTCTACTGTCAGCGGTGCTCTTTCTCTTGAGCGTTGGATTTATGCCTCTCCAATACGTCATGCACTGATCTGGATTATGACCGGTTGATTGGTCCATTAACGGCCCATGACCAGGCCTGCTCTCGGGATGGCCGTATGGCGCGTGCAGCTGCACTTGGAGTGTTGGCTGAGTGGAATATCTGTGCGGCTGCACAGAACCTCTTACAATGAAGTTTCATTGAATATCACGCACGTTGCCCAGATATGCTTTTGGAGGCATCGGATTATAAGGAACACGTTTGTTCCTTTCAGCTACTTGATTGGATGGCATCCCTTTTTGCTACGAACGACAGGGATGACCTTTTGGAATGAATTGCATTCTTAAGTTCACATACTTTGATGGATTTTTCGACTCCAAACTCGTCCCATTCTCAATGAACGACAATATTCTAAACAACATTTTTTTTTGTGTGTAATTTTCTAATTTGGCGTTTTCAAGCGCTTCTAGACTCTGCTTACCTTTGAACTCTGTTTGGGTCTTCTGTCTATATACTACAAACTTACCAAGGGGAGGGTGTCATATAGCCGTTAGGGTCATTATCAACATTGCTAAGTTAGCATGAGCTCTGCTGCCATGATGCTGCTTTTGCTCACATTACTACCTGACTTTATTTTGCAAGACTCTGTTTGTGCCTTTCACATGAGAACCGTCTGCTTTCTGCGTTCTCTGCCTGTTCCTATAGTTTAGTCTGAACACGATGTGCAAGGTCGATAAACAATGCCCCTTGTTATTCTGTTCTGGTCAGTCCCTAGCATCTAGACAAACAGGCTAACACAGCTTCCACTGCTGGTAACTCATGCTTTGATATTATGGGGATGCATGTTGTTCTAAAAAACACTTGGAGAGGGACCTTTCCAGGGAGAAGAGCTATGCTGTTCCTATGATGTAGAAATCCCATCTAGGCACTAAGGTATGGGGTCTGCTGTCAAAGCCCAGAGATTTTCTTTTATATAATAAAACTTCTTCTTGCCAAGGGGAGGGTGGTTAGGCCTTATAGTCCTTTATCCACTGTCTGTATACGATGACATCCCCCTTTATAATCTATGGAATTGCAACAATGCTAACTGTTTCAGGTTTATGCGTTTTGCTGCTGGTAGTGGCTCGTATACTGCATTATAGAGCACTATAGTTAAAATAAACATTTTGAACTATAACAGTGACTCTGTCAATTCTTATTGTGGACAGGTACGAGTGAGTGAGTGAAAGGGTACGTCTTGCTACCGCGATTCCTGAGAGAGTCGGGAGTGTTGTGTTCTGGGTTGTCTAATCATTTTTAGCTTTGTGATTGTATAGGAGAACGAATGAGACACTATAGCTAGTCAGTTTTGGGTTTTTGGGTACTGAGGCGGTAGGAAGGCTCAGCCCCTACACACCGAGGTCCTGTTTTCCTGCGCATAGTTCTGTGTATGTGCAGAATCCCCGCAACAATCCCAGGTAGAATGTGACTGGGAAGGAGGGAAAACAAAACAAAATGCAGAAACTGATTCACAGAAATTGAATCTATAAAAAGCTTTTTGTTGCCTCTAAATACAGAAAGGGACTGGGCTATTCAATTGAAAAAATAGCAAAAAAATGTCAGCCAAATTTAAAAATGAAATAGCCTATATAGACAAACTAGAGATGCCTAAAGCTCTAGATAAACAAGGAGCAGTCAAACACAACAATGGGCAGAGACAGAGCCTGGCCAATAAATAATCATTAAACACAACAGAAGGCAAACAGAGGAGTGTACAAGGCACTGAAAATAGTAAGAATACAGGCGAGAGGGAATTTACAACTAAAATCCCAGAGGGAATTAAAAATGATGTTTACAACCATATTCACAGATTAGCAGTAATAGTGGTGAATGAATCAATAAGAACATTGCACAGGGTAATAGGTTTAGAAAGAGCCTAGTCAACAGCTGCAAAAATGCAAACATAACCCCAGAAAATGAAACTTTGTCTGAAAAAAATATTATCAACGTGTCTGAGACTAATAAAACAAATGCTTTCTTTGATAAGTCAACTGAGAGATATTCAAATCTTTTCACTCGGCAGCCAACATCACCTGCTTTGGGCAAGACCCACACAGAGTACAATAATAACCAATACACCCAAGCATAGCGATGAGATCCTGCCAAAATAAACCATAGAAACTCTATCAAGTGGGAGTTGTGATGGAGTACCCTCTGTGCCAAACTGTGAATCAGGCCCAGAGTTCTTAGCCCAAATACAAATCTCCTTCCTCTCCCCAATTGAAGCCCAAGAACTCATACCTTGGGTGGAGCAAGTTAAAGTAATAAACAAACTAAAAAAAGGTCTACCACAGTGTAAGGCCACGAGGGAAGATGGGTACCCAGAGGAATGGTATCAGCAGTTTATTATAGAAGCAATCAAAACCTATTTAACTCGATTATTTTATGATGTACTAGTTGGAGGCATCACATCATCTTCCTTTAAAAAGGGAATCTTAGTCAGTTTTCTTAAGTAAGATAAAGATTTGAAGGAAGTTAATTTATAGCTTCTAATAACTCTATTGAATATAGACTATAAAATAGCTATGACAAACATAGCACCACCCATTGTCGCTGAGGTCCCTAACCTAATTCACAAAGACTAAAATGGCTTCACACCGTTCCGTCAGTTCTATACCAACACTCACTTTTTGGTAAAAACCATATAGTATCTCTCCTTACAAGTGAAACACCAGCAAAAATATTATTCCTAGATGCAGAGAAAGCGCCTGACCTGGTGAGCTGGGAATTTATAGTAAATGTCCTTCAAGTAATCAATTTTCCTTCCCAGCTCATCAGGATGATTGCTAACTTACAGAAACTGATGAATGCTTCTCTGACACTGAATGGCAGGGTCACCAAAGATATTTCTATAATGCAGGGTGCCAGGCAGGGCTGCCCTTTGTCGCCAATCCTGTTTGCAATTTTTATTGAGCATTTAGTCATTGAGTTCAGAGAGAACGGGTGGATAAGGCCAGCCCTGCCCAGCACGCCTAAGCTCAAACATTGGGGCCGATTCCGATCTCGGCCGGTAGTGCTCCGAATCGGATTCACCGGATCTGATTCAGAGCCCTGTTTCCCGACCGAATCGTACGCGGGTCCGGCCGAGCGAGTACAATGCAAGCAGCCGCGAAATCGCCGACCGACTCGAACGCGGCTTCAACACGCTCCGACCGACTCGCATGGACACGACTTGCACCGCGCTATGGAGACGTTTCCCGGCCGGGTAAGTACGATGCGCGCCGCGAGCAGTCCGATCGACTTGCGCCGTCCGGCTCGAAAAAGCTGTCGGAGTCGGACTTTGGGGGTCCGCGTCGGACCCCCCTGTACGCGTAGGCGCGCGAGTCTCACACAGGGGGGACCCATGGGTCCCCCCTACCTGTGCATGTACGGCGCGATGCGCATGGACGCGTACACGCTGTAGGGGGCGCCCTTGTCCGCCTTGCACCCATTGAGTCAATGGGAGCCCGCGTACGCGTTGTACGACAGGCTCCCATTGACTTCAATGGGAGTCAGACCGACTCGAGTTCTATTGCATGCGTGCGCATCGTACTCGTTCGGTCGGACTGCTAGGGTCCGATTCGGTCGGAATTCTCTCCGGGTCCGGCTCGGTCGGAGAGAATTCCGGCCCGAATCGGAATCGGCCCCTATATGTTGATGACCTGGCGTTATTTCTGAACCCAAACACCAAGGTGAAAGAAAGTCCTTGAGCTGATCACATCATCCATTGCACTCAGAGGCTAAAGGATTAACACAGATAAAACAAAAGTTCTATTCTTTAACACTAGTATAGAATCTCTTCCTCTGTTTCTTCACCGGAAAAAGGAGCCAATAAAATATCTAGGAATAAAAGTATCAGAGTATTTTGAAGACTTATACAAATTAAATTATATCAATCATTTATAGAAAATATCCTCAGTGCTATAAAGATGGAAGAACCTCCCTATTTCGATAGTAGGTAGAATTTCAATCATAATAATAAGCATACACTATCTGTTTATTTGTTTCTTACCCCTGTATCTTTAAAAAAACATAGAGACTAAGATTAGTAGCTTTCTGAAGGAAAATTATCAACTCAGAATTAGTATCAGTAAGCTTCCAAAAGTGAGGAATTACCACTTTGCAACTTTTCTGGTGACCTATTAAAGTATACCATAAGCTAACCAGCTTAAAAGAATTTGATGATTCCTATGAGCAATTAATGAAATGGAATCAGTTCCTGATGCCACAACCCACAGATCGAAGGGTGCCAGACCCCAAACTTGTATGTTATCAAACTCTTTCTGTAACAAGCAACAGCAACTATGGCAGAACCTTAAAATCCCATTACATCATGCAAAAACATTATTAAAGTCAATTTGTAATAAATTTATACTGTTGGGAATTTAAAGATGGGAAGACTTCAGGTTGTAAAAAATCAGTTATTGGTTTATGGTTAATAAAGCCACACCTTGGGAACATGTAAAGAACACATTTAACTTGCCTGTAAAATGGCATGAAAATGTCCAACTACTTACCACAAGAGATTGAAAACTTAGATATACAGTCTCTGAATTATTTAAATTCATAGATAATCAAAGGAGAAGCAGCCACGTGGCAAAATATCTTCTGGAAAGAAGAAATTGTTTTTATACATAGGCTAAATTATACATTGGGCTAATACAGGCAAAATGGCAAAAAGAAAATTGAATATTCATTAGGCATGAGTGATTGTAAGAAGGCTAAAGCCACAATATGAATGTTATGTAAGATTAATTATAGTAGAATGTGGATTTATGCCCAATGGTTGGTCTAATACATCCGAGGAACATCTAAAAGAATGCAAGAAAGATGTAAGGGTGTTGAGAATTGGCAACGTATGATTTGGAACCACCCCAGGTTGCAAGATTATCAGAAAAAAGCAATATTTTTATAAGCAACTGCCTGAAAATCGAAATAACATATGACTGTTCAAAGCTGTTCACTCAGTTGACTTCGGAGCCAGAACTTGGACTGACTGACATATGGGTGACTACTTTCTGAACCATGATAATGTCACACAAGTGGAATGCGTGCTAAGCAGGTGCCCACAAGAAGCTGTCAAAGTTTTTTGTTCCATTGGCGCAAAAAACCTCCTTGCAGGGCTAAGATCCCCAAAAGGCAAATGAGTAACTCCAGAGCACGGGAAAGAACTCCAGAAGAATCACTGCCAAGCACAAGAAACAGTAGTCAGCATTTGGCGACAGTGAAGGAACACCCCCGCTTGTCAACGTACTCTCCAACCAAACTTGAGCCCTTATATAGAGAGAAAACATGAACAGGAAATGATGATTTACCCATATGACTATCGCCATGATGGATTAGGAAATTAAAGGAAGAAATAGCCATATTATAAAGGGATGAAAATGGAAAAGAAAACCCAGAACCAGACTACCAGCTGAACTCCTTTAAAGCCCCCCTTCAAACGTTCAGGCAAGTACTTGCTTTTCTGCAGTCAAGCCCATTTGAAGGCAGCCAGCAATGTCCAGCAGTAGCAAAAAGCTGGACATCTTCAGTAAAACTCGACACACGTCTTTTCCTTTGCCTTCATCAGGCCTCTAAAGGCGTCTCTCCGTTCCTGGGTACCGTGGTATTGTGGCGGCTCTGGAGTACTACAACACTGCAGCTCCCGAATGCCAGCAAAAAGCCGGGTTCACAACTCCGACACAGTAGCAATTTTATTAGGCTGTTTTCAACATTTCGTGATTATGCCAAGAGGAGCTCACCAGTGGTAGTTTATATAAATATATGTGTATAATAACTACTTATTGGCGGTCAAAGGAACCACCGGATTTCCAAATGTTGGTAAAAAAAAAACCTAAAGAATGGTCGTTGCAAGAGAAGACATATGCAAACATATAGGGATGAGAAAGAAATATTCAATAGATTAGTAACGAAAAAAACCCTTAGAATTAATTCATTTATCATTATGGATTTTATAATACATGTAATTTTAAGTATATATGTTTTTTTCCTTTTAGCAATAAAGAACATTGGTTGATTTAATAATTGATTTATTGCATTGTTAAAAATTGGGAAATCTTATAAAAATGGAAAAAAGAAGAGCAATTTCTGAAAGTGCTGTAATTTATCCTTGTCTTGAGTTCCCAATACCATTGTAATGACATTATTAATATAAACTGAGATATGGGTTAATGGGCCAAGCAGTGTGCCCAGGCTCCTGCCCCTCTCCACTAGCATGTAAAGAGGAGGGGACAATGTTCTTGCTGCTATGGTCTACAACAATTTCCTTTTTTGCCTTATTCAGTAATATGCATCTGTCCTCTATAAAGTAATGGATATGTTTCACTTAGCAATGTCATCTTGATTTTAAGATCCAACTTCAACTCTAAGGTGACTCTAGGTGCCATTGAAATACAGCAGGAAATTTAATGAGCTGTATCAGGGAGGATTTGTATATGTTAAACAGATGGGGTGGTAGCTTGTATCTTATACTTTGTACATGAGCTTGCAAATCCATTTCTACTTTGCCAGCTTTGGTTAGAGAGAAAGTAATCAATCATTTACTGTGCTATTGAAGTTATCCCTCATCAATCACTTTCATAATTGCTTGAGAAGTATCTGACATTATACCGTATCAAATGTTGCAATTATGTCTAGTAGGTCTGTTGTATGTTCTTTCACCATGACAGCAAAGAGGTCATCATGGAGGTTCATCAGTAGTAGAGGGAGTTACATGTGAAGGCCTTAAACCTTAAGGCCAGTCATAGATGATGTCCTAGGTGTCCATGTTATTTTGTAATTGTTTAGTCATGTCCTTCTCACAGTTCCTACTGGTGAAGAGTATGTCAAACTGGGAAAACTTCTATCTGAAATGCTTACGTTGCATGGTGGATTTTGTGTCATCATTGTGGATACTGGAAATGTACTTCCGTTATCAGTACCCACACACATTTGATATTGCTAACAAGCTGGGGTGGTGAGCTCAGAATAGTAAACACTTTAGAATTTTGATGAAAATGTACCATATTTTTGGTTTCAGTCATTCACAAAGCTAACTTCACCTGATCTGGTGGCGGTCTGATTATGCTAGTTTGGAAGAAGTCCTATCACCATATCTAGTGGCGTAGAATTGTTTCTTGGTAGACTCGATATCTTTAGAGTTGGAACACTCATCATGAAGGCAATATGACCCCTGCAGAGGCTGATAAAGATTCAAAATTATTTGTTGGATCCTTAGTTATCACCATCATCTAAATTGGGCCGTGAGTCATTTATTTGAAAAGTTGCATTTTTCATAAGAAAAACTGACACAAATGACTAAATAAATGGAAATTTTAGTTTACAAATAAAATTAAGATTTTCTTTAACAAATATAAAGATAATTTTAGTAAAAACACTTTCCATCCTACTATTCTAAAGAATGAACAATGACAAACCATTTAAATTCATGCACAAATAAATAAAATAAAAATTAGGAATATTAAATTAAAAGTTAAATAAAACAATTAAAATTAACAAAATAAATAAGAAATAATTAGCACAATTAATTGAAAACGAGCAAATAATTAAAATGGCAATTATCAGAAAATTAACAAACAAAAAATATATTTTGATACTGATCATTAAGTATTTCCAAGATTTTGAATAAAGAATTTTTGTTGAATTTATGCAATCAAACAACATGGTTATGTGTGTATATTTAACATAGTGCACATTGCTCCATATATTAGTTTTGATTTGTAGCTTGAAATTCATAACCTATAATCATTGAATAACTTGCATTTAGCGTTTGTCTTCCCCCCACTGTATTAGACGTTTACATATGGCATTGGCCTGACACACTGAGATCCAAGAACCACATTCTCTCTTGCTAAATGACTTCGAGAAGGCTTTTGATACGGTCAACTGAGCATTTATGCACCAAGTATTGCAGCACAGGCGCTTTGACCTGAGATTCACCTGCTGCATTAAACTATTATATTCTCCCCCCTCTGCACAAGTGTGAGTCAATGGCACTCTCTTCAACCCTTTCCCTATTCGCAGAGGAACCAAGCAGGGCTGCCCCTTGTCTTCTTTGCTTTCCATCCTCGTGATTGAGCCATTAGCTAGGCCTATTTAATGTAACACATAGATACCGGGCTGGCACTGGCAGGTAGGAGAGGAAGGTAGAGTTGTGCTATACGTAGATGACGTGTTCCTCTGTTTAACGAACCCACAGTATTCTGTCTCCCACATGATGAGAATCCTGTCCCTCTATAGGAAGGTCTTGTGACTACACACTAACTGGGCCAAGTCTCTCCTGATCCCGCTTACCAGGGGGGCAGAAGCCATCAACTAGTAAACACATATCCCAGTCAAACAACTCAGTTTCCTTTATCTCTGCATACATGCCTCAGTAGAATGAGCCCAGACCTGGTCCCTTAACCTCACCACTCATCTGAAAAAAATGAAACAAGGTATAAAGCATAGGTGCAACCTCTGCTTCAGGTTCTTGGCAGAGTGGCCTTATTCAAAATGATTACTTTGCCAAGATTCTTGTGCGGGCGTAACATTTCCCACTCCATATCTTGGCAATATGGTTCTGAGATCTCACGGCTACCATCAGAACCTACCTCTGGGTGGAGCACCCCCCTCATTGCCTGGGGGAAATGTTACCAGTTGACATACGACAGGGGCATGAACATGGCCAACATTCATATTTACTATTGGTCCTCCCAAAAGCTAGTTAATAATGACTGGATGAACAGGGGCTGAGCGAACCCGTACTATAAACTGGAGCTTTCCCTGCTAGGCTTTCATAATATCCTTCACATGCTATATGAGGCTCCTCTCACCCGTTTTCTCCCCAAGCCTACCAGGATGGTGATCTCTCCGTGGCGTACTGTGCTAAAATGGTTACGCAAAGCTAATCACACAACAAACCCTATTGTGGAGGGGATGACAACTTGCCCAATTGTCACGTCTTGAGGGCTACCATAAATAGGACATGATTAGCATTACCTACCTGGTTGATGTATGTAGGAGAGCACCCAAAAAACCCTTCCAAGAATCGCAAGTACAGTTCTCATTTTCCATCACACAGTTCCACAGAGACTTACAACTGAAGCATGCACTTCATCCCCATTGTGAGGAACTTATTAATTCACCCGACTATAAACCGCTCAAGGCCAAACTGCTTCCGCGTAGCCTAGGCAAAGGAAGGATTCCACAGATATATAAATCATTGGTCATTAATTCCTCTGATAAATGTGACCTCCTCAAACAAAAATGGAAAGCTTGGTTAGGCCCCTTAGATGATGGTGACTGGAACAATGGACAAATGGCCCTCCGGGTGATTGCCATCTCGTCCTGCCTGTGGCTCATCCAGCTTCACTACCTGCATTGCACGTACCTTACCCAGTACATCTGTGGAAGCTGGGTGGGAGACCTACTTTGGAGTGTACCCACTGTGCTGCTCTGGATGCACACTTTTAACACATGATGTGGTTGTGCCCAATTATTCTCAAAGTATTGGTCAGCAATTGGCAAGGTGTTAACAGAGGTATTAGAAAGGCCAGTGGAACTTTCTAATAAATTGATGCTACTAGGTATCCTAGAGGAACTCAGAGGACCTAGAGGAGACCACACAATGGTGGTAATAGTCACATTACTTGCCAAAGAGATAGCACATCATTGGAGTGCCACACATTCATACGGGATTGCAGACTGGCACTTGGCGATGGACTGATGCTCCAAACTGGAGGAGTCCATTTAGCGGGCCAGGAGATGCCCGCATAATCATGCCAAGATATGGGGACGATGGTGTAACTATTCTGGGCTCAGTAATGAAGCTTCTAATGGTTGATGGGATAGTCCTTGCACTAGGTCACCCATATTCGGGAACTTGTAAGGGATTTGGGGAGGGGTATGAATGTTTGTAATTCGTCATTTCCAAACAATAGAATTTGATTGCAAAAAAAGAAAAAACATCACAGAGGGTGTTGTACAAGTCTTAAGGCAAAATACTGCTGTAGACGGTGGACAGGGAAGTGAGCAGCCTGGGGAGAGCAAGAATTAACCACTGTATTTCAATCATATGCATCTTGTCCTACTAACAGTCACACTGCTGGGAATATGACAAAGACTGTAGTTATTTTCCTTCCTCAGGTGGAACTGGAAAGCACTAGGAGCCTCACACAGATCCCTCTGTGAGGAGTGCAAACGACTGCTTACCAACAGCAAAGGCACCAACACAGTTGCATTCAACTTTTTATACAAGTAGCATGACATTATGATGGACTTGAACCACCAAGACCCCCATACATGTCCCATGATATAAGCAAACAAGCTTACAGTCATGTTTAATTATGAATGAAAATCCAAAGTGGCCATTAGAAAAAAAGGCAGCATGGCCAGAACTAGAAGATGTAAACAATGTACTAGCAATTTAACTACATGGAGCTCTGGGTCGACATTTTAGAGGTTGGGGTCATACAGTCCTTACAAAGAGGATGTATTTTGTAGCTGCCTAGTTTCTCTTTGCTCATACTTTTTAATTTATAGTTTCAGTTTTTTATTTAACACATGAAGCTCTTTTTGCAAACCATTCAGGCTTTTGTTTGAATTTTGCTATGTTCTGAACTACCAGCAACAGGGCTTACGTCTTCCCCCAAAAATAAATTATGTTCATTTAGTTTACAGAGTTGGATATGTTGTCATCATCATCATCAAATCACTTTATTCTATCAAATACAAATTGATCATAAAAGTACAAGCATCTTTAAAATCATCAGCTTACAAAATGTTAGAAATAAAATTTATCAGTTAAAACAGTCAATAAATGCAGAGTAAGATTTATCATTTATTCCTAGCTATTGTTGCAGTCTCCTAGACTTTAGGGACAAACACAAATAGAACGCTACACAATAGCACACAAAATGATCAGACAACATTTGTAAAAAAACAGGCCTGGACGACACTATCTAAATTTGTGTTTACACATAACTGGGAAAATAAACCATTTGCGGTGCTCCAGATAGAATTTACAAAGGAAAAAGATATGAAGATTTGATTGGGGAGACACTCAATTGAAAGGACATGGCGGCAATGTTCGAGGAGAACATTTTCCCGTTGGGTAACCCAGCATACAAGGAATAAGGTTTAATCGAAACCTTAATAATACAAATCTATGACAATGATTTGTCACATACGAAAGGTAAGAAAGTGACTCCTCAGGAAAGACCGGCCTCTTTATGTAGGATATCACAATATATTTATTACTGTTGGATTTGTATCTCTCTTTGGCCATTATGGTTAAAAAACGACTTTTAATTGAAGTTTTTGTGATATTTAAGCATTCGGCTGGCTTTTCAAAAAGGGATAATAGACCCAAAGAAGTTAGGGTGCTCTTAAGATAATAGATCAATGGGGTCCTAAATGCATGTTCCAAAATGAGGCATTCTTTAATAAACTGTTGCATGAGATCGAGGGATTCCCTTCTCCATATAGAGTGCCATAAGAGGATTGGTGCTAAACGTATCCGATCAGATATATAAGGGACGTCTAATTCGAGATGGCAGATGAAGTTAGAACAGCTTCTAGGGAGGGCTACTATTTTTTTCCAAAAAGTGTCTTCTATAATTTGAAGAGGGGCAGGGATGGTATGCCCACTTACACCAGCCCCTCAGGTAGCTACAGAGGTAGATTTGGTCGTGTACACTTTTTTAATGACAGCCAATGGTTTGGAGACTGTTTTTTTAATAAAGGAATACAGGGCACTGATAATTTTTTCCAGCCGTTAACCCCTATTGGTCACCATATGAGACCATGTTGAGAATCTGTCAAATGTAACGCCTAAGTATGAGAATGTATGCGTCTGTGCCATCTTTCGATCTGCTATATAAAAGGATGGTTCTTTCTTTGTCCTGTGCCATGTCACTAAATAAAGGACTTTGCCTCATTGACTTGTAGGTCTACATTTTTCATAAACTTCACATACTCCTTTATGAGTTTCTGATGCGCCATACCAGTACGAGCGATTTGCACTGTGTCATCAGCATAGAGGAGTATGGGAATACAGACCTGATTCATCATTGGGGCATCCAGGGCAAGATCTAACAGGGGTGCCTTCACACTATTGGTATAAATAGAAAAAAGAAATGGAGCGAGAACACAACCCTGTCTTACCCCCCCTATTGATATCAAACCACCTAGTGCACTCTCCCTGTTTCCCATAGCGGACACATGCCGAAGCCTTTGAACATAGCTGTCTAATAAAAAGAATGATTGCCTCATCGATGACCATCTCATCCATAATTCGCCATAGGTGATGATGTGCAATGCAATCGAAGACTGCAGATAGGTCCATAAAAGCCAAATAGACCTTGCCTTTTTTGGCTTGGGTGTATTTGGCGATAAACAGGCTCAGATTAAGACACTGATCCAGTGTTCCTTTGCCCTTTTTAAAGCCATATTGGACAGGAATCAAGATATTGTTTTGAGAGGCCCATTCCTCTAATCTATTAAGTAAAACTCGACCCATGAGTTTGGCAGTGCTATCTAATAAGGAAATGGGTCTGTAATTTTTTGGCTCCGATTTATCACCTTTTTTGTAAATGTGGATTATACTGATCTTTGACCAGGAATCCGGCGGGCCCACATTGGTAATAGCATTAAAAACATTGGTCAAGACTGGTCCCCAAAGGTCTGGTTGCTCCAAAAAAAAGTCTATTGGGACACCATCCGGACCGGGGGCCTTATTGCTCGTACACTACAGCAAAGATTCTCTGACTTCAAGATGGTTAAAAGTGAGAGTGGGCTCATGATTAATGTTATACATTCCAAAAAAGAGAATCTGCCCTCTGTTGTAGGACCGAATATTTTAGAAAAGTATTCAACCCAGGTGGCTTCATCGACATGAGTATCTAGGTTTGGGTCTAGGGGGCCTTTCAAAAATAGGGTGTTGTATCCCGCTCAGAAATCCCCGGAATTATTTGAGATAGTCACCTGATAAAGTTGTTCGCAAGCCTCCTCCTTCATAGTTTTTTATCTATCCTTCCTGGCATCTTTATATAGTTGGTGAGAAATTCTAACTAGTTCCACATCCTTTTGGTTCATTCCAAGGGCCTTATGTAAATTTGATAGTGATTTAGTACAAGCTTGATCAAACCACCTGGGGACTGAATGATCACCAGTCGGAGCTTGTACTACTAGACTATTCTCAACTTCCACCAAAATTGACTCAAAGGCAGCCATCGCAAAACCGGGTTAGTATTCATGTCAAGGCAAATCATAATATCGTTTTGTCTTTTTTCTGCAAGCAGAAGGACAATTTTCTCGCTGTCCATCTTGCTCCCTTTGAGTACTATGCCATTTCTTCTTGTTATGTGGGGTTTGGGGGGGGCCTCATCTGCTGAACTTGTATGCCTTTCCATGGTCATTTACAGGATATGGCCGCATGGTAACTAAAATTGGAAAATTTAGTTTTTAATATAATGAAAGGAAGATTTCAGGGGTGCTGAAACAACCAAGTAGTCAATAATTGATCCATGGTAATTGTTACCAAAGGTTTTATCCAGCATGCCGGTGCTAGTATCAATCAGATTTATAATTTCTAAATCCTTTATGATAAGGGGTCTGTTAAGCGCATTACCATAAACGCTATGGGTAAAATGAGGGGTTGATTCTCCCTCCTCATTAGTCAAGCCACATATCAGGTTAGCCAAAAAAACACAGCAATGCGCAATAAAGTGGTGCAGAGACAGAATATCGAATCAAAAATATCGATTTACACAAATATCGAGTTAAAAATATTGTGGGTCAGAAATATCGACAGACAAATTCTCGTGGTCAAGAATATTGCATTTAGGTAAGTAATATTGATGTTAAAAATATCGAAGTGTAAAATATCCTTTGCAAAAATATAGGGGCACATTTACAAGCCCCGTGCGCCACTTTTGCGCCGCCGTTGCGTCACTTCTGTGAGGCAGTGGCGGCGTAAAGCTAGCGCCATGCTGCGGGGGATTTACAACGTGACGCATCTAGGGAGATGCGTCACGTTGTATAGCCCTACGCCACATGAAACCTGGGCAGGTTTCATGTGGGCGTTCCGGCGCAGGGTGGGCGTTCCGGTGCAGGAACGCCTTGGAAAAGTGCCTGAGTGAAATCTACAAGATTTCACTCAGTCACTTTTCCGACCCCGCTGCGTCAAAACCTTGCGCTTGCTTGAAGCAGGCGTAAGGCGTGACGCACCATGTTGAGGATAGGCCAGGTTGGAACAGTGCTGGAGTTGCGTCGCGCCCGCGACACAACTCCAGCACTGCGCCAACCTAACGCCGGCAGATGCGACACGCATCTGTTTATCTTTGCGCCATGATGCTCCGCATTGTAAATGCGGCGCATCTGTGGTGGCGCAAGGGTAAACTTGCGTCACGCATCTTTCCTGGCGCATCCCTGCTGATTTGCAGGGATGCGCCAGGAAACGTAAATCTGCCCCATAGTTGTTAAAAATATCGATTTTTTATTAATGTTATGTATTTTAGTATACATTTTATATGTATGTGATGTATGTTTTTTTATAAGATTTGTTTGTATTTTTAGTATATGTGTTAAATCTTTAGTAGTTACTAATTATTTTTGATTTGATTTTTGCGTTTTTAGTTCAGTAGCGGGTTGTGGGTTTATAGGGGAATAGAGTGGAAAGTAATTTAATTATAAAAAATTAATTGATTATTTTTAGTAGTTATTAATATTTTTTTATTTGAATTTTGCGGTTTTTGTTCCGTAGTGGGTTGTGGGTTTATTGGGGAATAGGGTGGGAAGTAATTTAATTATATTACATTTATTGAATATTTTTATTTATTATCATTTGTTTAATTGAGATGTTATAGTGTTAAATGGGTAAAGTAATTAATTATTAATTAATTAATAATTGGTTGTTAATTAATTCTAATTAGTTAATTGGTAATTAATTATCTTAATTGTGTAATTAATTTTAGGTGGGTGTTGTGGTGTTTATAGGAGTAAAGGGTGGTAAGTGTTTTGTGTTTAATTAATTATTATATAGTTGTTAATTAATGTTAATTATTTTGTGTAGTTGTTTATTTTTGTGTGTGTTGTTTTTACTTTTAAAGGGGTAAAATGTGGGAATTAAATACATTTTAAAATATGTAATTATTAATTGTTAATAGCAATAGTTTTTCTTTTAAAAATAATATTTAATTGTGTTTTATTATTTTATAGTTTAATTTAGGTGTGTGTTGTGGATATTATAGTGTTAAAGCATGTGTACTCAATGAATGTTTTTTTATGTTTTTATTAATAAGATATCTTTAATTGATTATTAATTATGTTAATTATGGAAATAAATGTAATTAAAAATGTTGAAGTGTTTTGTTATTGGTGTGGTGTTTTGGGGTAGGAAATAAAATAAATACATTTATGTTTAAATTTTTTTTTTTTTGGTTAATATTTGGCACTTTTAAATAATTATTGTTTATAAATGTATTTATTAATTTATTTTATATATTATTTGTAGGTTTTTGTTATATGTCATTAATATTATAATGTGTTCTTTTTATATGTTTAATATATTTAATTTTATATTTTTAAAATATTGTTTATTTATTTTTATAATCTTTAAAATTTTGTAATTTTTTTTTTTTTTTATTGTTTACGTTTTATTAGTAATTTTTGATTCTCTGCTATCCAACACTTTACCTAATGTTGTAATCACTGGAGTGGGAATACTAATTTTAACCTCTCTGCTATTCAGCACTTTCCCTACTCTTGCATTCAATGGAGTGGAAATAGTAATTTTTACCCCTCCGCTATCCAACACTTTCCCTACTGTTGCACTCACTGGAGTTGGAATAGTAATTTTTGCCCTTCCGCTATCCAACACTTTCCCTACTGTTGCACTCACTGGAGTGGGAATAGTAATTTTTACCCCTCCGCTATCCAACGTTTTCCCTACTGTTGCACTCACAGGAGTTGGAATAGTAAATTTAATTCCTCCGCTATCCAACACTTACCCTACTTTTGCACTCACTGCAGTGGGAATAGTAATTTGTACCCCTCCGCTATCTAACACTTTCCCTACTGTTGCAGTCTTTGGAGTGGCAAAAGTAATTTTTGCCCCTCTGCTATCCAACACTTTCCCTACTGTTGCACTCACTGGAGTGGGAATAGTAATTTTTACCCCTCCGCTATCCAACATTTTCTCTACTGTTGCACTCACAGGAGTTGGAATAGTACATTTAATTCCTCCACTATCCAACACTTACCCTACTTTTGCACTCACTAGAGTGGGAATAGTAATTTTACCCCTCCACTATCCAACACTTTCCCTACTGTTGCACTCTTTGGAGTGGGAATAGTAATTTTAGCCCCTCCGCTATCCAACTTTTTCCCTACTGTTGCACTCTTTGGAGAGGGAATAGTAATTTTTACCCCTCCACTATCCAACATTTTCCCTACTGTTGTACTCACAGGAGTTGGAATAGTAAATTTAATTCCTCCGCTATCCAACACTTACCCTACTTTTGCACTCACTGGAGTGGGAATAGTAATTTTTACCCCTCCGCTATCCAACACTTTCACTACTGTTGCACTCTTTGGAGTGGGAATAGTAATTTTTGCCCCTCCGCTATGCAACACTTTCCCTACTGTTGCACTCATTGGAATGGGAATAGTCAGTTTGACCCATCCGCTATCCAACATTTTCCATACTGTTGCACTCACAGGAGTTGGAACAGTAAATTTAATTCCTCCGCTATCCAACACTTACCCCACTTTTGCACTCTCTGGAGTGGGAATAGTAATTTTTCCCCTCCGCTATCCAACATTTTCCCTATTGTTGTACTCACGGGAGTTGGAATAGTAAATTTAATTCCTCCGCTATCCAACACTTACCCTACTTTTGCACTCACTGGAGTGGGAATAGTAATTTTTACCCCTCCGCTATCCAACACTTTCACTACTGTTGCACTCTTTGCAGTGGGAATAGTAATTTTTGCCCCTCCGCTCTGCAACACTTTCCCTACTGTTGCACTCATTGGAGTGGGAATAGTCAGTTTTACCCATCCGCTATCCAACATTTTCCATACTGTTGCACTCACAGGAGTAGGAATAGTAAATTTAATTCCTCTGCTATCCAACACTTATCCCACTTTTGCACTCTCTGGAGTGGGAATAGTAATTTTTCCCCTCCGCTATCCAACATTTTCCCTACTGTTGTACTCACGGGAGTTGGAATAGTAAATTTAATTCCTCCGCTATCCAACACTTACCCTACTTTTGCACTCACTGGAGTGGGAATAGTAATTTTTACCCCTCCGCTATCCAACGTTTTCCCTACTGTTGCACTCACAGGAGTTGGAATAGTAAATTTAATTCCTCCGCTATCCAACACTTACCCTAATTTTGCACTCACTGCAGTGGGAATAGTAATTTGTACCCCTCCGCTATCTAACACTTTCCCTACTGTTGCACTCTTTGGAGTGGCAATAGTAATTTTTGCCCCTCTGCTATCCAACACTTTCCCTACTGTTGCACTCACTGGAGTGGGAATAGTAATTTTTACCCCTCCGCTATCCAACATTTTCTCTACTGTTGCACTCACAGGAGTTGGAATAGTACATTTAATTCCTCCACTATCCAACACTTACCCTACTTTTGCACTCACTGGAGTGGGAATAGTAATTTTACCCTCCACTATCCAACACTTTCCCTACTGTTGCACTCTTTGGAGTGGGAATAGTAATTTATGCCCCTCCGGTATCCAACTTTTCCCTACTGTTGCACTCTTTGGAGAGGGAATAGTAATTTTACCCCTCCACTATCCAACATTTTCCCTACTGTTGTACTCACAGGAGTTGGAATAGTAAATTTAATTCCTCCGCTATCCAACACTTACCCTACTTTTGCACTCACTGGAGTGGGAATAGTAATTTTTACCCCTCCGCTATCCAACACTTTCACTACTGTTGCACTCTTTGGAGTGGGAATAGTAATTTTTGCCCCTCCGCTATGCAACACTTTCCCTACTGTTGCACTCATTGGAATGGGAAAAGTCAGTTTGACCCATCCGCTATCCAACATTTTCCATACTGTTGCACTCACAGGAGTTGGAATAGTAAATTTAATTCCTCCGCTATCCAACACTTACCCCACTTTTGCACTCTCTGGAGTGGGAATAGTAATTTTTCCCCTCCGCTATCCAACATTTTCCCTACTGTTGTACTCACGGGAGTTGGAATAGTAAATTTAATTCCTCCGCTATCCAACACTTACCCTACTTTTGCACTCACTGCAGTGGGATTAGTAATTTTTACCCCTCCGCTATCCAACACTTTCCCTACTGTTGCACTTATTGTATTGGGAAATGTAAGTTTAGTTTTTTTTTATAGTTTAATTTTTTAATTTATTATAGAATGTTTTTTTTATTTTAAATTATTGATATATATATATATTTTATTTATATATAATTTTAAAGTTTAAAAATTAAATAAAGATAATAGTTGATAAGTTATTTTTAAGTAAATATATGTATATGTATAGATTTTTATGTTTGTGTGTTTATATTTTTTTAAATTAAATGTATTTGTTATATTTAGTTAAAATGTATATTAAATTTAAATTATTTTGTCAAAAATAATATTAATATTTAATATATTTACTATGTTTTATTTTTTTCATATATAATATATAGAATAGGCCCCTTTGAGTCTATGGGGCCTATTACGATGGCGGTCGGAAAACCTCCCCGACCGCCATCTTAGCGGGAAAAGACCGCCCGCATGGACCGCGACATCACCGCCGGTCGAATCACGATGACCCGCGCTCGAAATCCGACAGCGGCGGTCGGATCGCGGGCCTTAACATTGTGGCAGCTGCTGCTGCCCGCAGCACTGCCGCGATGTCCAAAGGAGCATGTCCTGCAGTTCCCTGCACTGCGTGGCAGGCACTGCACAGTGCCTGCCACCTGGTACAGGGAAATGTAGGGGGGGACCATGGGTACCCCCCCAGTGCACCCCCCCAAAACATCGGGGACCCGCAACGGGCCCCCGGAAGACAATCTCTGCATGCCTTCCCATGGCGGTCTGACCGCTGAGGAAAGGCTGGCTACCACCGGCATCATAATCGTGCCGGCGGAGCCTGCTCTGCCCCGCCACCATTATCCCGGTCCTGCTCCGTCCGCCAGGCAGGAGTGCGGATGGCAACTGGCAGAAAAGCGGCGGTGGGAATTTCCCACCGCCGCGGTCACCACCGCCATCCTAATTTGACCGGCGGCTTTCTTGGTTGCGATCGTGGGTGGGCGCCACAGCCGGCCCGGCGGTGGACATCCGACCGCCATCGTAATAGACCCCTTAGAGTGTTTCTCACCAGTGTCAAGATACCCCATTTCACTCTGCCTGCTCTCGAAGGGAGGGCAGGTATGTAAAACAAGTGAAAACCATCTAGATGAATGGGACCTATTACCTATGTCTCTTGCAGACATATTAGATCATAGTAGGTTCTATACATAACCCATTATTGATCAATCAATTTCAGGCCTATCCCTGCAATATTCCAGGTGATAATTTTTAACTTGTCATTGTCTACTCTAGTGTGCAATGGGTCCCCTGATTCAACTATGGTATGACTAGATGGTGAATTTGGAATCGTCCCATTAGGTCTTTGTCAATCGCAGGTTTCCAAGTCCTCTAAGGCGGCAAAACGATTACTAGATAGTAGGGAGGGGATTTCTTGCCTCTGGTGTGATTGATGGATCAGAGAAAAAGGGGATTGGTGGTGTTCCTAAGTTCCTGTCTCCTTACATGTTGAGTTAGTGGTCTATAGAAGAAGCCTAATGTTGTCATTTTTCACACTTACGAACCGAATATGCTATGAAAAAACATAATTCCAGTCCAGCTTGCAATACCAGAGTTCTTTGAGGAAGAAGTTATCTCCAAGCATACTAGAAATGAAAGAGCTCATTCAAAATATAACTTGCACACCAAAAGCAATGCTCATGACCTAACAGTCACAATAGACATACCAATAAAACAAAAAGCAAAGTTTAATTAAATAACAACACATATTTAAACCAAAAACAGTAGTATGTGCATTGTCTTCTCTTTCCTAGTGTTACAGATAATATGGTATGTAGTCATATCTGTAAGATTATTTGTGATATTTCCAATTGCATCTCTCAAATCAAAGGTAGGTTCATGAACTTTGTATTTGGCATGGTAGTTATGGTTTGCCTAGAGTTGCGCAAGTTATGAATTGTAGTCCTAATCCTAAAGTGGGAATTTCAGTTATTTTTCAGTTTTAATTCATGACCATGATTTCTCTTTAATTGTGCTAATATAAAAAATTTTGTCATGATGGTGTAAATAAATGTGGCCCAGAAATGCAGGATTTACAAGAAGCAAATAAATAAACATAGTTTTAGACATTCTTTGGATGGTGTAAAGGCATTATTACCAGAGTAGATGTTCACTGACTTGAGAAAATACTGCTTAATGTCTCAGGGATAAGTTCAGTTTTTGAACCTATCACTAAATTCTGCAACTATTTCCTAACCATATGTTTACCACCATGCCTTCATACCTCAAAGATACTAAAGATGTCCTAAAACTTCTCTAGGACCTTAACTTTTATTCTAACAAAGAAATTCTTATGTGTCTTGACATTGAAGCTCTTTAAGCTAGCATTCTGCAGGAAGAAACACTACAGGTGATCGAGTCAATAATGTTTGCTAGCAACAGGGAATATATTACTCCAATACAGTTCCTGCTGGACTGGGTGAGATTGGCCCTAACAGAGAACTACTTTGAATGTGACGGGAATATGAATCATCAAGATCAGGGCACTTCAATGGGTTAAACCTTTGCCCCAGGTCTAGCCTGCTTATGTTAGTCGTAGGCAAATGGGTGGATCATATTCGAAAGGCGGCCGCATCAAAGGCAGGACCCAATTTGTGTTTGCCACTTTCTCCTCAAGGAGCTGCACCCATGAGCTCCTGGTTCAACATGCTTGCCGGGGTTTTAGATGAAAAAGGATGCACTCATATTTGTAGTGTTAAAAATTGATGTAGTCCAAAATGCATTACTTGGTTTGCTGTCCTTTTATTTAGTGTGGGTGATTAGGTTCACAAACAAAAGGAAAGGAAGAAACAAACAGCCGACACGTGTTTCGCCCTTGGCTCCTAATTGGCAGAGGGCCATCTCAAGGCAGTGATTTTTCCATATGTTACATATCAAAATCTAATTGCGTCTGGTCTCGTCCCTGCGGTCCCGGTGAATGGAGCTCCAATCACCCACACTAAATAAAAGGACAACAAACCAAGTAATGCGTTCTGGACTACATCAATTTTGAATACTACAAAGATGAGTGCATCCTTTTTTTTCTCTAAAACCTTGGCTAGCCTGCTTATGTGTTTCTATGCAACCATATCTACTGCACAACTAACCCATACAAAGCAAGAATAAAACTATGGTGTCAATAAATCAATAACATTCTCATTTTCTGTACAGGGAATAAGGACCAAGCCCTGGAATCCATTAATTGGCTGAACAACAGAGACAGTTTTTTTTTAATTTACCCACACCCTTATTTGCCCAAAATTGGCATTACTGGATGTAAAGTTCATTCCTCATTATGGGGTTTGCCTGCTTCAGTATATCATAGGCCTACTGATAGGAATGGCCTACTCAGGTTTGACGGTCACCACTCCCAACTACTGATTGAAAATTTACCATGTGGCCAGTTACCAAGGATATGCGGAACTGCTCTGAAATCAACAAGTTTAATGAACATGCTCTAGCATTGTCTTCAAAACTGATACCCTGAAAAAGGATTGTGAAAATAGCTAAGAAGGGAGCACACAACAACAACCTTGAAGGTCTCTTTGCAACCCAGAGCAGACTACCCAATGAGATACTAATATATGTCACAACTTTTTCAAACTTTTCTAAGCAGGAAGATTATTAATATACACTAGTGGGTACTAAACGTTGATGAAAACATATGCCAGCCACCTCACTTCTCTTTCAACCGTGTAAAAAATCTGAGAGATCTATTGATACATGCATGACCCCCAGCACATAATTGGCCTGAGGTTGACTCTACACTGTGGGGTCTACCACCCATGACCAGGCACTGTCCATGTGGGAGGTGTACTGTGTGCCAGAGTACCAGCCCAACTAACATTATCCACTTAAGTTGTGCTAAATCACATGCGAATTGCACTACAGAAAATAAATGCAATTTATATGACTGCATGCCCTTGTGGAATACATTATAGAGGAATGACCTCTAGAAAGGTCCGTATTGGAATAGGGAGCATAGGAGTAGCATCATGTGCCAGTCAATAATACATGTATGAGAAGCTATTTCCTAAAATTATGACACCATGAGAAGGACCTCACATTGATTCACATTTCTTTAATGTGTGTGTATTTGTAAAGTGCATTATCACCTGTTCGGGTATCCCGTTACTGTGCAGGTGTGTGTGCCTAGCCCTGCCTAGGGAGGTTGGTTATTTGGAAAACCAGGTCATCAGCTTCTTGCGGAATTCATGAAGAGAGAAGAAGGCTCAGATGTAGAGTGGGAGGACATTCCATGCTTTAAGAGCGATGTGTAAGAACACCCGCCTTTCTGATCTGAGTCTGTGCATGTGTGAGATGTGTGCAAGTAGGTGTTCTGCAGAGTGGATGCGTCTGGGTGGTTGGTGGAAGGAGATGCAACTGCTCAGGTAGGTGGAGCCTAAGTTGTGTAGTGCCTTAAGTGTGTGGGTGAGGAGTTTGAATTGAGCAAGTAACCGTAGCCAGAAAAAAGGAAGTACTAGATCAGCACTGGGGTTCCCTAGTTTTATCGGCCAACTCTAAGAACACGAAACTCTTTTGGTTAGCAGTGAAAGAGATGAAACAGCACGATCAAGTAGAGTCTAAGATCAGCTGTAATATCACAAGTGAGGCTTGGGAACTGTACTTTACCAATATTTATACATCAGTTTCCTATGACATGGATCATATCCCAGACCCAAATTGTGCCTCCGTGCAGCTAACCCAGGGCGAAGTTGAGGCTGCATTAAATCAGAGTATTTGTGGCAAGGCCCCCGGCCCAACGGGGTACCGACTGACCTTTTTAAACATAACCCAGGATTTTGGGCCCCGATGTTACTGAATGTTTTTAATAGTTTGGGATATTCCCCTTTACCAATTGCATGGTCAACACCAATAAAAGTTCCCATTTTAAAAAGGGTGATCGCTCACTGCCCAGCTGTTATAGGCCCATTTCCCTAATTGAAACGACACAATATTTTTTGGGGAGGGTCTCATACAATCAGATAAAAGAATGAGCAAACGAGAAGTACATTTTTTATCCTGGTCAATATAGTTTTAGATCTAGGATTGGCACAATAAAGCAGTGTCTCAATCTTAACTTATTGATTGGAAAATATACTATAGCACAAAACTCCCCAATATATCTGGCATTTATGGACCTAACCACAGCATTTGATAGCATAAACCGTTCAAAGCTGTGGTCCATCCTTTTAGCTCTTGGTATGGATGAAGCACTTGTGCACTTTATAGCTTATTTGCATAGGGACATGAAGGCCAGAATAAGAATAAATAAGCAGGGGGAGGTGCCTCGGGCCATCTGAATTGCTAGGAAACTGAGACAAGGATGTATTTTAACCCCACTCTTATTTATTTTATATATAATGATCTTCATTCTTTTTTACCATCCATTATCCCCGATGTCCCTCAAGTTAAAGACTCATTTTGACCATCACTGATATATGCCGATGATGCTGTACTAATGGGTCGCACTCCGAGGGCTCTGCGACTGTTAGTGCAAGGTTTTGTAAATTTTATGGCATTAGTGGATTTATGTACTAATTTTAATAAATCTTATATATTGTCTTGCGGCCCTGTTAGAAATGGGGGTCTCTAGTTGGCAGAGGTAGGTACCTTTGTCCAAATAGGGATCCTTCCTTCTAGCCAGGGTAAGGGGGATACACACTCTAGATAACCCCTGCTCACTCCCTTGGAAGCTTGGCACGAGCAGACAGGCTTATCCCAAAGGCAATGTGTAAAGTATTTGTACCAACACTCACAGTAACACAGTGATAACACCACAAATGGACACCACACCGGTTTAGAAAACTAAAGTATCTTTATCTAAACTTAACAAGACCAAAATGACAAAAATCCACCATACAAGTATTAAAACAAATGACTTTCAAAAGGTTTTAGCAACTGAGTCCATAGAAAACTATTGATGCGTGATTTCTTGCAAAGTACCTGTTGTTGTGACAAAATTCACCAAGCCAAACGGCCGCAGCGATGAGAAGCGTTGAAAAACAAAGAGATGCGTCGTTCCTGAGACCTTCGTGGATGCAATGCGACAGTTCTGCTGTACACAGGGGAGCGATGCGTCGGGTCCGGTCTGTAGGGGGAAGCGATGCGTCGATTCTGAGACGACTCCGATCCACGGGTGATGCGTCGGGGAAAACTTGCAGCACAGGGACAATGCGTGGATATCCGGGATGCGTCGGCGAACGATGCAGCGGCGGGGTGCGCGCTGCATCAACCTTTTCAGCCACAATCCCTTGATGCGTCGATTCTTGCTGCGTCGGTTTCAGCAGCGGAGCATCGGTGCAGGGAGATTCTTCTCGCACCACAGCATTGCGTCGGAAAAACTGTCGTAAGAAGGGCGATGCATCGATTTTCTTGTTGTTGCGTTACTTCCCAGCACCCAGTAGCAGAAACAACCTCCAGAGGCCACACACAGCCACAGGCACTCCTGGCAAGTCAGAACTCCCAGCAAGGAAGTTCAGGGGAGCTGAGGGTGAAGTCTTTGCGTTCCCGAGACTTCAAAACAGGAGGCATGCTCTACTCAAGCCCTTGGAGATTTTCCTCAAGCAGGGGACACAGCACACAGCAAAGTCCTTCTCCTTTCCGTGGCAGAAACAGCAACTGCAGGCCAACCCCAGACACACAGCAAGGGCAGTACTTCTCCTCAGTTTCTCCTGCTCTTCTCCTTGGCAAAGGTTCCTCTTGATTCCAGTAGTCTAAAAGTCTGGGGTTTTGGGTCTGATACTTATACCCCAAAATGTCTTTGTTCTCTCTGTGGAAGGGGCTCTGAGCCCAGTTCAAACCAGCTCTGGGGGGCACTCTGCAAGTGCATAACAACATCCATTGTCAGTGTGAGCCTTGGCTCCAGACACACCACAGGGGGGCGGAGCCAGAATTGTGGAAGGCAGGCACAGCCCTATAAAGCTCCTCCCACCACTCCAAATGCAGATCCGGCCTATTCAACCTAGTGCTGACTCATCCAGACTCCTGGAGCCACTGCACCTCCCCAGCCCCTGTCACTCCAAAGCCAGACAGTCAATCCACAAACAGGCAGAGGCACAAAGTGGTATTTTCAAACTCAGAATGTAAAAATCACCTTTCCTAAAAGATGCATCTTTAGATTCTGAGTTCAGGTACACTAAACTTTATTTTCCTATCTGGTTCTAATGGTAAGTTATATTTATAAGATGTTATAAATGAACTCCCATGCTTTCCTATGGGGACAGATAGCCTTACAATAGTGAAAAAGGAAATTGGCAGTATTTCACTATCAGGACATGCCACACACATCAGGGCATGTCCTACCTTTCACATACACTGCACCCTGCCCACAGGGGTACCTTGGTCCTACCTTAGGGGTGACTAACATGTAAGAAAAGGGAAGGTTAGGGCCTGGCAAGTGGGTGCACTTGCCAAGTCGACATGGCAGTTAACAACTGCGCACAGACACTGCAGTGGCAGGTCTGAGTTACCTTTTCAGAGCTACTCGTGTGGGTGGCACAATCAGTGCTGCAGGCCCACTAGTAGCATTTGATTTACCAGCCCTGGCACACTTAGTGCACTTTACTAGGAACTGACCAGTAAGTCAAATATGCCAATCATGGATAACCAATCATGTTCACAATTTACACAGAGAGCATATGCACTTTAGCACGGATTAGCAGTGGTAAAGTGCCCAGAGTCCTAAAACCAACAACAACAGGTCAGGAAAAAATAGGAGGAAGAAGCAAAAAGTTTGGGGATAACCCTGCAAAAAAGGCCAAGTCCAACAGGCCCGAAGAAACATAATTTGACCTCACTTAAGGCGGGTGAGTCTATTTTAAAATGCACTCACACTTTCACCTATCTGGGATTAATTTTTGCTGATAATGGCTCAAGGACCGCACATGTTGTGCAAAGTAGTAACACATTTTCAAGAGCGATTTATTCATTGCTTAGTATACCCCAACCAAGGAATAGTGGAGCTTTTCTTCCACTTCTGCATATCTTTAAGATGCAATGCCTACTGATAGCTACCTATGTGGCTGAGGTATTGGGTATTAATAAGTGCAAACAAATTCAAGTAGAAGAAAATAGATTTAGCAAAAGAGTCCTTATTTCCACCTCCAATTTTATTTGTCATAATGAAATGAACATTCCTTTTATTGAAGATTATATTCATGTCTGCCCCTTTTATTATGGTTAGCAATATGGAGTAACACAGAAGCTGGTCTTACTAGAGATATTATCTCAGACTGTCTGGCCTGTGAAAAAGGTAAGAGTATCCCTAGGTTGGTGACAGTGGAATCACGATTAGGAAAGGTAGGTTGCCCACAGTTGTTTGAAAAGCCCGATGGACCTCACTCCATTAGTAGAAAACAGCTACAAGCAGTTCTTTATAAATATCTACAGGCCGATAGATTAGCTGTTGAGACGTATAAGGTGAGTGTGGCGACCTACATGAATATTGGATTTAATAAATCGATCACAGGGTATTTAACAAAACCCATGGGGCACTGGAAGCGAAGATTACTGTTTCGATTTAGGGCAAGTACCGTTAATATCTGTTATGTTTCCCTTTAGGTTTTCAGGCAAATTTGGCTATTTCCCCCTGCTTATGCAATGGAAGTTCAGGCCAATCTTTGTTACATTTTCAATTTTTCTGTGACTTTTACTCTAGGTACGCTAAGATCATTTTACTTCCCCAAATTAAGAAGTTTGCCATTAGGGATTTTAGAGTAGCATATAGCAAGTTGCTCCAACTCACTGACGATGAGAGTATTTTTTATTTGGGTTTGTTTCTTAAAATCGCTGTTCGGGCACACTCGACAATGGACACTTAAGAGATTTGTTTTATAGTAACATCATAGACTAATGACATATCTCTTTTAAATGTTATTGTGATTTTTATGAAATGTCAGTTTTAATATTTTCTATGTTTTAAAATGTACTATATATATATATGTGTGTGTATATTCATTTGCATATTTGCACATTGAAATGTTTATATGCTGCTTGAATTACGCATTTTTGCACATTGAATGAATTTTCTTTAACATCTAATTTGTATTTATACAGTTAGCAGTGTATCTGCGATTAAGTAAATTAAGGTTTATGTGTGATATTTATACGCATTACTTGTACATGGAAGATATAGGATAAATTGTCGATAAAAAGACTCTAACACCGCTGTAAAGAAAACAGACGGATAGTCTGTTCTCCGTTATGTTTGCACTTGTCACTTTAAATTCTCTGGGGAACATTAGTATGTCATGTGATCAAGGCCTCTAGGGGCTGAAACGCATCATGGCGGAATAGCACGTTTGCTTAAATAAAGAAAAAATTACCAGCACGCAGAAAACTGGTGTCCGTTCCCTTTCTGATTCCGGGGGCAGGGAATCGTGGAGAAACGGTGTTGTGGAGATATATATATATATATATTCACTGAAAAAACCATAGGTTTTAGGGACAGTTATAGTTAGTTGGACATTTCACTCGTACAAAACCATAGAAATTCCCCCGTTATAGTTAGTTCAGCTAACTATAACTCGCGCCCCCGCAATGCACTGCTGATGACGTCACATATTACATCACTCATGACATGGTCAGTGACATCACTGATGACATCACTGATGACATCTCAAATGACATCACTGATGACATCACTGATGACATCATCCAGTGACTGTGTGTTTCTGTAAAGTTTAAATATGTTTAATATATATAGGGAAAGGCGTATTGAAGAATGAGTGGGTGTATAAGTGTCTGAATGGATGATTTAGTACGTGCGTGACTGACTCTATAAGTGAGTGATTAAACGTATCTTTCTGAATGCATGGGTTAGTGACTAAACTGTGTGAATGTCTGTATCCGTCTGTCTGTTGGTGTGTAAGTGGATGCATGGATTTGCGAATAGCTACATGAGTGTCTATATGGGTTATTGATTGGTTCTCTGAGTATCTGTATGGGTGCCTGAGTGTTTGTGTGGGTGGGGTGTGTGTGACTCTGTACATAGATGTGTAAGTGGGTGATTTACTGGGTGCATGATTTCAAGAGTGGACTGCTTGGGTGGGTGAGTGTGTGTATGGGCGTGTTAGTGAGTGAATGTATATCTCAGTGGTACATGTGCGAGTAACTACATATGTAAAAAGCAGTATATATGTGTGTTAGAGTATTTAAATGGCTATAAGTGAGAGTGTGTGATTGTGAGAGTGGCTGTATGGATGCGTGTGTGCTTGTATCAGTTACTGTATAAGAGCGTAAGAATGTGCTAGTATTTGTATGAGTAAGTGAGCTGGTGTGTGTATAACTGTATAGGTGAGTAAATGGGTGTGTGATTAATTTTTTGCATGACTGACTAGGTGTGTGAGTACCTCTATGGATGAGTGGCGGTGTGTGAGTGTTTATATAGGTGTATGAGTGCATATGATAGTCCTGTACTGAGTGACTGTAAGTATGAGTGACTGTACGGGTGAGTGAGTAGATGTGTGTGTAAACCTAAGAATCAGTGAGTGGGTATGTAGTTATTGGTATTGGAGTGTGTATGGTTTTGAGAATGGCAGTCTGTAATTTAGAGTGGGTGTATAAAAGTTATATTAGGGTGTGAGAAGATGCATGAAATTATCACATGGATGATGTCATCAGTGATGTCATTTGAGATGTCATCAGTGATGTCATCAGTGATGTCACTGACCATGTCATGAGTGATGTAATATGTGATGTCATCAGCAGTGCATTGCGGGGGTGCGAGTTATAGTTAGCTGAACTAACTATAACGGGGGAATTTCTATGGTTTTGTACGAGTGAAATGTCCAACTAGCTATAACTGTCCCTAAAACCTATGGTTTTTTCAGTGAATTTCAAAGGTTTTTTAAATGCTAATTTCTAACTATAACGTGTCTGAAACCTATGGTTTTTTCAGTGAATTTCAAAGGTTTTTTAAATGCTAATTTCTAACTATAACGTGCCTGAAACCTATGATTTTTTAAGTGAATTTCAAAGGTTTTTTAAATGCTAGTTTCTAACTATGCCTACAGAGGTAGGACATGTGAAGAAAGAAGAAAAAACGCACAGAAAGAAGCAAAAGATGTGCAGAAAGAACCAACAGAGGAGCAGAAAGAGGCCTTGTTGCAAAATCATCCTGTGCCCACAACTTTTTCAGACGGGTACTGGTGGTAACTGACTCTGACTAACCAGAGCCAGTGCTATGCTAAAAGACACTTAGAATACAGTGAAAACACCTACATACACTAGGGAACACTATGCGTTGGGGTACCCCTGTGATTAGCATGACCTCCTCTGCAAGTCCCTAATACATAATAGGGCAGGGGGATTAAAACTACCTCTTAAAACGCGCTACAGGGCGCGTTTGCACAGTGGTGAAGGGAGGGGGGCCTGAGGTGACATGTGTGCAAACGTGCCCCGTGGCGCGTTTTTAAGATGCGAGATTAAGTCCCCTTGAATACTGAGGGTCCCTGGGGCCCAACTAGCCCCCCAGGTACCTACAGTTAGGACCACAGAGCTGAGTTGCATAGAGGAGTTCCGAGGCCACGCACCTTTTTTCACCTCTCTGCAACGCAACTCTGTTGTGCTTACTGAAGGTACCTGGTGGGCTAGTTGGCCCCCAGGGTCCCTCAGCTTTCAAAGGGAATTAATTCCCCATCTTAAAACGCACCACAGGGCGTGTTTGCGCACATGTCACCTGAGGCCCCGCCCCCTCCCTTCACCACTGTGCAAACGCGCCCCGTGGCGCGTTTTAAGTTGGGGGATTAGGTCACCTTGAATCCTGGGGGTCCCTGGGGCCCAACTAGCCCACCAGGTACTTCCAGTAAGCACCACAGGTCTGCGTTGCAACGCCTGTAACAAATTGTGCAGTTGTGTTTAGGTAGTGAAGAGGGTCGTGCTGGGGGTAGTGTTTTAGGGTTTAGGGTAGTGAAGTGGTGTTTGTGTAGTGTAGGGGGTCATGCTGGGGGTAGATTTAGGGTTTAGGGTAGTGCAGTGGTGTTTGGGTAGTGTAGGGAGTCGTGCTGGGGGTAGTGTTTTAGGGTTTAGGGTAGTGCAGTGGTGTTTGGGTAGTGTAGGGGGTACTGCTGGGGGTAGTGTTTTATGGTTTAGGGTAGTGCAGTGGTGTTTGGGTAGTGTAGGGGTTCGTGCTGGGGTAGTTTTTTAGGGTTTAGGGTAGTGCAGTGGTGTTTGTGTAGTGTAGGGGGTAGTGTTTTAGGGTTTAGGGTAGTGCAGTGGTGTTTGTGTAGTGTAGGAGGTCGTGTTTTAGGTTTTAGGGTAGTGCAGTGGTCTTTGGGTAGAGTAGGGAGTCGTGCGTGGGGTAGTGTTCTAGGGTTTAGGGTAGTGCAGTGGTCTTTGGGTAGTGTAGGGGGTCGTGCGGGGGTAGTGTTTTAGGGATTAGGGTAGTGCATTTGTGTTTGGGTAGTGTAGGGGTCATGCGGGGTAGTGTTTTAGGGTTTAGGGCAGTGCACTGGTGTTTGGGTAGTGTAGGGGGTCGTGCTGGGGGGAGTGTTTTAGGGTTTAGGGCACTGCAGTGGTGTTCGGGTAGTGTAGGGGGTCGTGCTGGGGGGAGTGTTTTAGGGTTTAGGGCAGTGCAGTGGTGTTCGGGTAGTGAAGGAGGTCGTGCTGGGGGGAGTTTTTGAGTGTTTAGGGCAGTGCAGTCGTGTTCAGGTAGTGTAGGGGGTCGTGCTGGGGGGAGTATTTTAGGGTTTAGGGTAGTGCAGTGGTGTTCGGGTAGTGTAGGGGGTCGAGCTGGGAGTAGTGTTCTAGGGTTTAGGGCAGTGCAGTGGTGTTTGGGCAGTGTAGGGGGTCGTGCTGGGGTGGTGTTTTAGGGTTTAGGGCAGTGCAGTGGTGTTCGGGCAGTGTAGGGGGTCGTGCTGGGGGTGGTGTTTCAGGGTTTAGGGCAGTGCAGTGGTGTTCGGGCAGTGTAGGGGGTCATGCAGGGGGTGGTGTTTCAGGGTTTAGGGCAGTGGTGCTAGGGCAGTGTAGGGGGTCGTGCTGGGGGTGGTGTTTCAGGGTTTGGGGCAGTGCAGTGGTGTTCGGGCAGTGTAGGGAGCGGTGCAGGGGGTGGTGTTTCAGGGTTTAGGGCAGTGCAGTGGTGTTCGGGCAGTGTAGGGGGTGATGAAGGGGGTGGTGTTTCAGGGTGTAGGGCAGTGCGGCGGTGTTCGGGCAGTGTAGGGGGACGTGCAGGGGGTGGTGTTTCAGCGTTTAGGGCAGTGCAGTGGTGTTCGGGCAGTGTATGGGGTCGTTCTGGGGCTGGTGTTTCAGGGTTTAGGGCAGTGCAGTGGTGTTCGGGCAGGATAGGGGTTGTGCTGGGGCTGGTGTTTCAGGGTTTAGGGCAGTGCAGTGGTGTTCGGGCAGTGTAGGTGGTCGTGCTGGGGCTGGTGTTTCAGGGTTTAGGGCAGTGCAGTGGTGTTCGGCCAGTGTAGGGGGTCATGCTGGGGCTGGTGTTTCAGGGTTTAGGGCAGTGCAGTGGTGTTCGGGCAGTGTAGGGGGTCTTGCTGGGGCTGGTGTTTCGGAGTCTAGGGCAGTGCAGTGGTGTTCGGGCAGTGTAGGGGGTTGTGCTGGGGGTGGTGTTTCAGGGTTTAGGGCAGTGCAGTGGTGTTCGGGCAGTGTAGGGGGTCGTGCTGGGGCTAGTGTTTCAGGGTTTAGGGCAGAGCAATGGTGTTCTGGCACTGTAGGGGGTTGTGCTGGAGGTGGTGTTTCAGGGTTTAGGGCAGTGCAGTGGTGTTCGGACAGTGTAGGGGGTCTTGCTGGGGGTGGTGTTTCAGGGTTTAGGGCAGTGGTGTTCAGGCAGTGTAGGGGGTCTTGCTGGGGGTGATGTTTCAGAGTTTAGGGCAGTGCAGTGGTGTTCGTGCAGTGTAGGGGGTCGTGCTGGGGGTGGTATTTCAGGGTTTAGGGCAGTGCAGTGGTGTTACGGCAGTGTAGGGGGTCGTGCAGGGGGTGGTGTTTCAGGGTTTAGGGCAGTGCAGTGGTGTTCGGGCAGTGTAGGGGGTCGTGCTGGGGGTGGTGTTTCAGGGTTTAGTGCAGTGCAGTGGTGTTCGGGCAGTGTAGGGTGTCGTGCTGAGGGGTGGTGTTTCAGGGTTTAGGGCAGTGCAGTGGTGTTCGGGCAGTGTAGGGGGTCGTGCAGGGGTGGTGTTTCAGGGTTTAGGGCAGTGCAGTGGTGTTTGGGCAGTGTAGGGGGTCGTGCAGGGGTTGGTGTTTCAGGGTTTAGGGCAGTGCAGTGGTGTTCGGCCAGTGTAGGTGGTCTTGCTGGGGGTGGTGTTTCAGGGTTTAGTGCAGTGGTGTTCGGGCAGTGTAGGGGGTCTTGCTGGGGGTGGTGTTTCAGGGTTTAGGGCAGTGCAGTGGTGTTCGGGGTCTTGCTGGGGCTGGTGTTTCAGGGTTTAGGGCAGTGCAGTGGTGTTCGGGCAGTGTAGGGGGTCGTGCTGGGGCTGGTGTTTGAGGGTTTAGGGCAGTGCAGTGGTGTTCGAGCAGTGTAGGGGGTCGTGCTGGGGCTGGTGTTTCAGGGTTTAGGGCAGTGCAGTGGTTTTCGGGCAGTGTAGGCGGTCGTGCTGGGGCTGGTGTTTCAGGGTTTAAGGCAGTGCAGTGGTGTTCGGGCAGTGTACGGGGCGGTGCTGGGGCTGGTGTTTTAGGGTTTAGGGCAGTGCAGTGGTGTTCGGGCAGTGTAGGGGGTCGTGCTGGGGGTGGTGTTTCAGGGTTTAGGGCAGTACAGTCGTGTTCGGGCAGTGTAGGGGGTCGTGCTGGGGCTGGTGTTTCAGGGTTTAGGGCAGTGCAGTGGTGTTCGGGCAGTGTAGGGGGTCGTGCTGGGGCTGGTGTTTCAGGGTTTTGGGCAGAGCAGTGCTGTTTGGGCAGTGTAGGGGGTCGTGCTGGGGGTGGTGTTTCAGGGTTTAGGGCAGTGCAGTGGTGTTCGGGCAGTGTAGGGGTCTTGCTGGGGGTGGTGTTTCAGGGTTTAGGGCAGTGCAGTGGTGTTCGTGCAGTGTAGGGGGTCATGCTGGGGGTGGTGTTTCAGGGTTTAGGGCAGTGCAGTAGTGTTCGGGCAGTGTATGGGGTCATAAAGGGGGTGGTGTTTCAGGGTTTAGGGCAGTGCAGTGGTGTTCGGGCAGTGTAGGGGGTCATGCTGGGGCTGGTGTTTCAGGGTTTAGGGCAGTGCAGTGGTGTTCGGGCAGTGTAGGGGGTCTTGCTGGGGGTGGTGTTTCAGGGTTTAGGGCAGTGGTGTTCGGGCAGTGTAGGGGTCTTGCTGGGGGTGATGTTTCAGGGGTTAGGGCAGTGCAGTGGTGTTCGGGCAGTGTAGGGGTCTTGCTGGGGGTAGTGTTTCAGGGTTTAGGGCAGTGCAGTGGTGTTCGTGCAGTGTAGGGGGTCGTGCTGGGGATGGTGTTTCAGGGTTTAGGGCAGTGCAGTAGTGTTCGGGCAGTGTAGGGGTCGTGCAGGGGGTGGTGTTTCAGGGTTTAGGGCAGTGCAGTGGTGTTCGGGCAGTGTAGGGGATCGTGCTGGGGGTGGTGTTTCAGGGTTTAGGGCAGTGCAGTGGTGTTCGGGCAGTGTAGGGGGTCGTGCAGAGGGTGGTGTTTCAGGGTTTAGGGCAGTGCAGTGGTGTTCGGGCAGTGTAGGTGGTCGTGCTGGTGTTTCAGGGTTCAGGGCAGTGCATTGGTGTTCGGGCAGTGTAGGGGGTCGTGCTGAGGCTGGTGTTTCACGGTTTAGGGCAGTGCAGTGGTGTTCGGGCAGTGTAGGATGTCGTGCTGGGGCTGGTGTTTCAGGGTTTAGGGCAGTGCAGTGGTGTTCGGGCAGTGTAGGCGGTCGTGCTGGGGCTGGTGTTTCAGGGTTTAGGGCAGTGCAGTGGTGTTCGGGCAGTGTAGGGGTCGTGCTGGGGCTGGTGTTTCAGGGTTTAGGGCAGTGCAGTGGTGCTCGGGCAGTGTAGGGGGTCGTGCTGGGGGTGGTCTTTCAGGGTTTAGGGTAGTGCAGTGGTGTTCGGGCAGTGTAGGGGGTCGTGCTGGGGCTGGTGTTTCAGGGTTTTGGGCAGAGCAGTGGTGTTCGGGCAGTGTAGGGGGTCGTGCTGGGGGTGGTGTTTCAGGGTTTAGGGCAGTGCAGTGGTGTTCGGGCAGTGTAGGGGGTCGTGCTGGGGGTGGTGTTTCAGGGTTTAGGGCAGTGGTGTTCGGGCAGTGTAGGGGGTCTTGCTGGGGGTGATGTTTCAGGGTTTAGGGCAGTGCAGTGGTGTTCGGGCAGTGTAGGGGGTCTTGCTGGGGGTAGTGTTACAGGGTTTAGGGCAGTGCAGTGGTGTTCGGGCAGTGTAGGGGTCGTGCTGGGGTGGTGTTTCAGGGTTTAGGGCAGTGCAGTGGGGTTCGGGCAGTGTAGGGGGTGGTGTTTCAGGGTTTAGGGCAGTGCAGTGGTGTTCGGGCAGTGTAGGGGGTCGTGCTAGGGGTGGTGTTCCAGGGTTTAGTGCAGTGGTGTTTGGGCAGTGTAGGGGGTCGTGCAGGGGCTGGTGTTTCAGGGTTTAGGGCAGTGCAGTGGTGTTCGGGCAGTGTAGGGGGTCGTGCTGGGGGTAGTGTTTTAGGGTTTAGGGTAGTGCAGTGGTGCTTGTGTAGTGTAGGGGGTCGTGCTGGGGGTAGTGTTATAGGGTTTAGGGTAGTGCAGTGGTGTTTGTGTAGTGTAGGGGGTCATGTTTTAGGGTAGTGCAGTGGTGTTTGGGTAGTTTAGGGGTCGTGCTGTGGGTAGTGTTTTAGGATTTAGGTTAGTGCAGTGGTGTTTGGGTAGTGTAGGGGGTTGTGCTGGGGGTAGTGTTTTAGGGTTTAGGGTAGTGCAGTGGTGTTTGTGTAGTGTAGGGGGTCGTGCTGGGGGTAGTGTTTTAGGGTTTAGGGTAGTGCAGTGGTGCTTGTGTAGTGTAGGGGGTCGTGCTGGGGGTAGTGTTTTAGGGTTTAGGGTAGTGCAGTGGTGTTTGTGTAGTGTAGGGGGTCATGTGTTAGGGTAGTGCAGTGGTGTTTGGGTAGTGTAGGTGTTCGTGCTGGGGGTAGTGTTTTAGGATTTAGGTTAGTGCAGTGGTGTTTGGGTAGTGTAGGGGTCGTGCTGGGGGTAGTGTTTTAGGGTTTAGGGTAGTGCAGTGGTGTTTGTGTAGTGTAGGGGGTCATGCTGGGGGTAGTGTTTTAAGGTTTAGGATAGTGGAGTGGTGCTTGTGTAGTGTAGGGGGTCGTGCTGGGGGTAGTGTTTTAGGGTTTAGGGTAGTGCAGTTGTGTTTTTGTAGTGTAGGGGGTCATGTTTTAAGATGCAACGCTCCAATACCTGACCAGTCTGCACTACATAAAACTGCAAAAAAACTAAAAATAAAAAGTGTTTTGCACACTTTTGTCATTGGGCTATATGTGGGCTACATCTGGGTAATATTTGTGCTACATTTGGGCTCTTTTTTCACTGGTGGCCATCTTGGAAGACTTCTTTGTTATGAAGTTTCCTAATTTCCTCAATTACTGCAGTCTCCTCAGTAGGAAATGCTTTCAGTTTTTTACTTTGATTCCATCAAGAAGGCATTCAGATGTGTCTCACATTTGCCATAAATTCAGAATGTTAGCACTCTAGTTGCTCATTAGATCACTGTAGTAAAGCTACTGCTCACCAGGGAGTTAACTGGACGTCTGCTGCTGGTATTGAAAGTGATTGTTTCAGTCTTCATGTCAGAATTTTCTAATGAAATAGAAGAGGATTTGAGATCTCACTTAAAACATGCCCTAATTTTTCTTCCTGCAGCACTAACCATAATTTCTATTTCAAAAAGAACCCCCTCATTTTGTACCTTTTTAAATTAAATGTTTTAAGTGTTACCGGTTTATTCCAAACAAGATGGCTTCAGGTGTGCCATACTTTTGTCATAAGTAAGGCTGTTAGCGCTCTAGTTGTTCTTTAGATGACTCTGGGAAGCTGCAGTAGAACACAAAGGCATCAACTGGCAGGCAGCTCCTGTTGAAATATAACAGGAAGATATTTGAGATCACACTTGAAACATGTCCTAATTTTTCTTTCTACAGCACTAACCATAATTTCTATGACAAAATGAAACCCATACTTTTGTACCTTTTTAAATTAATTGTTTTAAGTGTTACCAGTTTATTCCAATCAAGATGGCTTCAGGTGTGCCATACTTTTGTCATAAGTAAGGCTGTTAGCACTCTAGTTGTTCTTTAGAACACTCTGGGAAGCTGCAGTAGAACACAAAGGAATCAACTGACAGTCTCTGCCCTTGTTGGATGTACATGTTTTACTGAGAATGTCAGACTTCATTCTCACATGACTGAGAAAGATAATGTGAATTTACAGAAAATATGCTCTCATTTTAGCTTCTGGGGCACCTTCCAAAACTGTATGGGACAAGCATGTGAAAATAGTTTTCTCTCAAACATGATTCATGATATCCCAGCAGAAGGTTTTTCACAGGGTAAAATCACCTTAGAACACACCACAATTCCTGAAATTAGTATGGTACCATCAACAAATGAATTCTAATGTAACTAAAGTCTGTTATCACCCTTTAAAGTTCTCCTTTTGGTAACCCTCAAAATCTTCGATTCACTACAATGCATTTCAATGGGGTACTATCATTTATATTGGTCCCAAGATGGCTGCCAGAAATTCCAGGATGAAGTGCTGACAGCCAATCAGATCTCACAATGACATGTGTGGTTAGGCTCCGCCCAGATATATATGTGATTTTACTTTTGATTTTCTCAGGAACTACTGAACGGATTTACACCATTTAAGCAAAGGCACGACACTGAACCAAGGGCTACCTCTTTGCCAAATTTGGTGTAATTCCGTTCAGCAGTTCGGGCTGTAGCTGCGACTAAATGTTCCTATGGAAAAATGAATGGGAAAACACGTTTTGGGACCCCCTTTTCTCGGCCCCGCCTGACGAATCACCCGAGACTTTCAGGATAGGAGCGGACCGGAGCGCCCCAACAAGTTGGAAACGTTCGCGAAGATTCGTCAACCGGCGCCAACGTTATTTCAAATAGAATGTTGCGGATTCCATATGGAAAATAGGTCCTAACTATAACTATCTACTGGCGACTGCCAGTAGATAATATATATATATATATATATATTATCTACTGGCGGTCGCCAGTAGATAGTTATAGTTAAAACCTATTATCCATATTAAATCCGCGACATTCTATTTGAAATAACGTTGGCGCCGGTTGACGAATCTTCGCGAAAGCTTCCAACTTGTTGGGGCGCTCCGGTCCGCTCCTATCCTGAAAGTCTCGGGGTGATACGTCAAGTGGGGGCCGAGAAAAAGGGGGTCCCAAAACGCGTTTTCCCATTCATTTTTCCATAGGAACCTTTAGTCGCAGCTACAGCCCGAACTGCTGAACGGAATTACACCAAATTTGGCAAAGAGGTAGCCCTTGGTTCAGTGTCGTGCCTTTTGCTTAAATGGTGTAAATCCGTTCAGTAGTTCCTGAGAAAATCAAAAGTAAAGTCACATATATATCTGGGCGGAGCCTAACCACACATGTCATCGTGAGATCTGATTGGCTGTCAGCACTTCATCCTGGAATTGCTAGCAGCCATCTTGGTACCAATATAAATGATAGTACCTCATTGAAATGCATTGTAGTGAATAGAAGATTTTGAGGGTCACCAAAAGGAGAACTATAAAGGGTGATAACAGGCTTTAGTTACATTAGAATTTATTTGTTGATGGTACCATACTAATTTTAGGAATTGTGGTGTATTCTAAGGTGATTTTACCATGTGAAAAACCTTCTGCTGGGATATCATGAATCATGTTTGAGAGAACACTATTTTCTCATGCTTGTCCCATGGAGGTTTGGAAGGTGCTCCAGAAGCTAAAATGAGAGCATATTTTCTGTAAATTCACATTATCTTTCTCACTCATGTGAGAATGAAGTCTGACATTCTCAGTAAAACATGTACATCCAACAAGGGCAGAGACTGTCAGTTGATTCCTTTGTGTTCTACTGCAGCTTCCCAGAGTGTTCTAAAGAACAACTAGAGTGCTAACAGCCTTACTTATGACAAAGTATGGCACACCTGAAGCCATCTTGATTGGAATAAACTGGTAACACTTAAACAATTTAATTTAAAAGGAACAAAATGATGGGGTTCATTTTGTCATAGAAATTATGGTTAGTGCTGTAGAAAGAAAAATTAGGACATGTTTCAAGTGTGATCTCAAATATCTTCCTGTTATATTTCAACAGGAGCAGCCTGCCAGTTGATGCCTTTGTGTTCTACTGCAGCTTCCCAGAGTGTTCTAAAGAACAACTAGAGCGCTAACAGCCTTACTTATGACAAAAGTATGGCACACCTGAAGCCATCTTGATTGGAATAAACTGGTAACACTTAAAACATTTAATTTAAAAAGGAACAAAATGATGGGGTTCATTTTGTCATAGAAATTATGGTTAGTGCTGTAGAAAGAAAAATTAGGACATATTTCAAGTGTGATCTCAAATATCTTCCTGTTATATTTCAACAGGAGCAGCCTGCCAGTTGATGCCTTTGTGTTATACTGCAGCTTCCCAGAGTGTTCTAAAGAACAACTAGAGCGCTAACAGCCTTACTTATGACAAAAGTATGGCACACCTGAAGCCATCTTGATTGGAATAAACCAGTAACACTTAAAACATTTAATTTAAAAAGGAACAAAATGAGGGTTCTTTTTGAAATAGAAATTATGGTTAGTGCTGCAGAAAGAAAAATTAGGGCATGTTTTAAGTGAGATCTCAAATCCTCTTCTATTTCATTAGAAAATTCTGACATGCAGACTGAAACAATCACTTTCAATACCAGCAGCAGACTACCAGTTAACTCCCTGGTGAGCAGTAGCTTTACTCCAGTGATCTAATGAGCAACTAGAGTGCTAACATTCTGAATTTATGGCAGATGTGAGACATCTGAATGCCTTCTTGATGGAATCAAAGTAAAAAACTGAAAGCATTTCCTACTGAGGAGACTGCAGTAAATGAAGAAATTAGGAAACTTCATAACAAAGAAGTCTTCCAAGATGGCCACCAGTGAAAAAAGAGCCCAAATGTAGCACAAATATTATCCAGATGTAGCCCACATATAGCCCAATGACAAAAGTGTGCAAAACACTTTTTATTTTTAGTTTTTTGCAGTTTTATGTAGTGCAGACTGGTCAGGTATCGGAGCATTGCATCTTAAAACATGACCCCCTACACTACAAAAACACCACTGCACTACCTTAAACCCTAAAACACTACCCCCAGCACGACCCCTACACTACACAAGCACCACTGCACTATCCTAAACCCTAAAACACTACCCCCAGCACGACCCAAACACCACTGCACTAACCTAAATCCTAAAACACTACCACCAGCCGACCCCCTACACTACCCAAACACCACTGCACTACCCTAAAACATGACCCCTACACTACACAAACACCACTGCACTACCCTAAACCCTAAAACACTACCCCCAGCACGACCCCTACACTACCCAAACACCACTGCACTACCCTAAAACATGACCCCTACACTACACAAACACCACTGCACTACCCTAAACCCTAAAACACTACCCCCAGCACGACCTCCTATACTACACAAACACCACTGCACTACGCTAAACCCTAAAGCACTACCTCTAGCATGACCCCCTACACTACACAAACACCACTGCACTACCCTAAACCCTAAAACACTACCCCCAGCACGACCCCCTACACTACCCAAACACCACTGCACTAACCTAAATCCTAAAACACTACCCCCAGCACGACCCCCTACACTACGCAAACACCACTGCACTACCCTAAAACATGACCCCTACACTACACAAACACCACTGCACTACCCTAAACCCTAAAACACTACCCCAGCAGGACCCCTACACTACACAAGCACCACTGCACTACCCTAAACCCTAAAACACTACCCCCAGCACGACCCCTACACTGCCCGAACACCACTGCACTGCCCTAAACCCTGAAACACCAGCCCCTGCATGACCCCCTACACTGCCCGAACACCACTGCACTGCCCTAAACCCTGAAACACCACCCCTAGCACGACCCCCTACACTGCCCGAACACCACTGCACTGCCCTAAACCCTGAAACACCACCCCCAGCATGACCCCCTACACTGCCCGAACACCACTGCACTGCCCTAAACCCTGAAACACTACCCCCAGCAAGACCCCCTACACTGCCCGAACACCACTGCACTGCCCTAAACCCTGAAACATCACCCCCAGCAAGACCCCCTAAACTGCCCGAACACCACTGACCTAAACCCTGAAACACCACCCCCAGCACGACCCCCTACACTGCCCGAACACCACTGCACTGCCCTAAACCCTGAAACACTACCCCAGCATGATCCCCTACACTGCCCGAACACCACTGCTCTGCCCAAAACCCTGAAACACCAGCCCCAGCACGACCCCCTACACTGCCCGAACACCACTGCACTGCCCTAAACCTTGAAACACCAGCCCCTGCATGACCCCCTACACTGCCCGAACACCACTGCACTACCCTAAACCCTGAAACATCACCCCCAGCACGACCCCCTACACTGCCCGAGCACCACTGCACTGCCCTAAACCCTGAAACACCAGCCCCAGCATGACCCCCTAC